>LT855423.1:797588-952427 GCA_900184765.1 Hymenoscyphus fraxineus
CGACACCGAAGGTAGATTATTCCGTATACTATTAAAAGGCGTTTATAGGAGTAGGATTTAATAGCTAGATAATTACGTACTCGTCGGAGTTCGATATTCGAGTACAATTATTATACTTTAAAGGACTCGAATAGCTTAATTAAGAGGTCGAGTATTAAAGACGATAATATAAGAGATTATCGTATACTACCTAAACTTGCAGTAGTAATCTCTCTAATCTATACGCGCTTACTAATCAGTGTTAGTACAAGAGATATTCGTAAATAATAGTATAAAACAGTAGTAATAAAAGTATATAAAAGTTAGTATAATAGTTAATTGATTGATTAATATAGAAAGGTCGAGTACTAGCTATATATACTCGTATATACTAAGCTTTATGATCTACGTAATAGCTAGTGGATATATCGCAACAGTATCACTCATCCCCTCCATCTCCTCCTCCAACGCCTCGAAGGCTAGTCCATATCCATATTGAGGACCGGATTGTTGGTAATTCGCAGCCTGCGGTTGATACATTGGATATGCCTGGACATGGTGGTGTCTGGCTCGAGGATTGCGATGTTGGTAATTCGCAGCCTGCGGTTGATATATCATATTTGTCTGGACATAGTGGTGTCTGGCTTGAGGATTGCGATGTTAGTAATTCGTACCCTGTGGTTGATGCATCGAATCTGTCTGTGCATAATGATGACCTCCAGCTAATGCTTGATGATTGGAGTCTGCGACACGGTTCTCTTCCCATAGTTGATCGGGCTCTTGTTTCACTCGTTGCAGTCCAGATGCATTCGCTTCTGCGCCATTTCCGGAAGCGGAATCCATCTAGGTGAGGATGATTGTGGACGGAATGAGGATGAGAATGTGGAGGAGGAGAGAGGGAGGAAGAGAAATTTGAAATTTGAAATTCAGTGTGGGTATGGTGCCGTCCAAGCTTCCTCGAACTGTCTACTATCAGTATGATGGGGAAAGAGCGGGAGCATGAGAAGAGGAAGGAACGACCGATACTTACAGTCGTCCCACGCGCATTATATATCTTGTAGTAGAGATTCACGCCATCGGTTTTTGCGATTTAAGAAGAAGAAAAAAACGACGCATCTTGTAATCGGCACCCAGGAGCATGACTGTTGGCCAATATGCATCATATTCTTGTCATAGGTCGAATAAGGGGATGGGGAGGGGGTGGTTTGGTTTTAGGTAAGAAAATGCCGCTTAAGCGACACCAGTAGTCTGATAAGGGGCTATTAGTCTCAAAAAGACGTCCCAACAACACAAAGTACTCTGACAATTTTTTTTTGGATGCTTTTAGCCTCTTCCCAGGATGGAGATCGCCCATATATGAATTGTCGTGTGTGGTTCTAGCTCCGTCAGCTTCAGTAAAACCCGTAAATCCGATATCTGCCTACCAGTCCCGAAATGACCCCAATCTTTCTGTCTTCCTTCATTCTTTTCGCTTGTATGCTTTGACTGTAGTACTCTTTTCCATTGGCTGGGAGACATGATAGATGGACGGATATCCTGATTAAGTCGCGATACGAGGCGGCATTGTACCAGAAAGACGATGAGACGCGTGATATGGATCAGAAGAGATCGATATTACGAAGAAGCTTGTAAGATGTTCGCGCGTCGATTCAACGGCATTGGTGGTCGGGATGAGGAGTGGTTTTATTCTTTAGCAGGCTGTCGCGAAATGGCAGTGGTGGGGAGGAATGGTTTTGATTATCGAGGGGTTGTCGTAGTTTGAAGTCGCTGCTGGTGGAGTTCCGATCACCCTCACCCAGGATTCCCAGGTCCAATTCTTCTCCTATGGCGCACGTGACCCGCGACCACATGTATGATACTATCAAAGGAATCGTTGCGGGAGCTACGGTACTTAGTAGATGTTGCACGATAGAAAAGGGAGAACTCTTCAATTTGTAAAGTAAGGTACAGGTAGGTACTTAAATACCAAGAATTGACGCTAGTGCCACTAGTGTGTAGGTAGTGAGTGAATATCAAATATCATTCAACAGTAGATCTTAACCAAACGTATAAACTAATAACTTTTTCGGATAATTTAAATCTTATATTCAAGACGATCCGTTATAATCAATGTATAATTTTAATAAAAGCCGCAACATCATCACAGATTGAGTACCGAAATTTCCTCCGGGAAACAGCTACAAATAGAGATTTTCTCTAACATTAGACCTGTGTCAAAGAGTTTCTCAGATATTAGTGGGATATCGAGGACATGTAGGCGGCGATGAGTAGAGAAGTAGAGAGCTAGGCAATACTTGATTACACTTACAGGATATGAAAATGGGAGTTGTTAATTCATAAAAAGTAACGATGAAGCGAATAAGGATGGAATGAATTAGTTCTCAGGAAGCGAAGGAAAGAACAACGATTAAATAACACGTGCAAGGATATATATACCGAAAAGAAAAACCTTAGACAGAGAAACCAGGGTATATGTGTGGACCAACGAAAATGTCCCAGGAATTAATGACGCATGTCAGTCCGTAAAGGCAAACTTCCATCATCCCGCCCAACGTCGAATTCCTATCCCCATATATCCGTATCGTATAGCCTCGTATGTACCCATGATTTACAACATTATGCTTCAGGTTCCTCACCACTTCTGGCGAACGGTACCGTTCATTTCTTTCCTTTCTTCTTCTTCTCTCTCTTGCTCTTCTTACTAGGCGTGTCAGCACTCGGAGACAACGGTCCGGATGGAGAAGCAAATGCGCTTGTTGATGCCGAGTCTGTATCACCACCAGGAGACATGGGAGACATAGGCGACATAGGACCTTCTTCACCCGGTGTTGCAGGCTCCGGTGGTGTAATAGCTAGCTCTTTGCCTTTGTCTTCAGGGATATCCTCCGGCACGTCGTCAGTTGGAGGCTTCTCGCCTACAAGTTCCTCGATCGGCTCCTCAGCAGTAGGTGAAATTTCAGGTTCTTTCTCTGGGATAGGCTCGTTCAAAACCCCCGGTTCCGGCTCCGTTTCCTTTTCATCTTTAATTACTGGCTCGTCAATTGGAGCATCCTCCATAACTGGCTGTTCAGCGGTTTCTGGAACGCTTCCCTCCGCGATGGGCTCAGGTGTTGCTTCTTCGGCTATTGGCTGTGCCGCCGCCTCTTCGACCTTTTCTTCAGGAATTGGCTCCTCGACAATCGGCTCATCAGGAACAGGGGGTTCCTCGGTGACTGGCTCTGGATTTTCGATGACAGGATCAGGTTCGGGCACAGTTTCTTCTGTAATCGGCTCAGGTGCTGATTCTTCGAGAGTTTCAGAAACAGGCTCTTCGAGAATTGGCTCAGGTGATGCCTCCTCCTTGACTGGCTCCAGATTCTCGATGACAGGTTCTGGTTCAGATTCGGGCACAGTTTCTTCGGCAATGGGTTCAGGTGCTACTTCTTCGACCTTTTCTTCAGGAATTGGCTCCTCGACAATCGGCTCATCAGGAACAAGAGGCTCCTCGGTGACTGGCTCCGGTTCGTCCACGGTTTCTTCGATAACTGGCTCAGGTGATGCCTCCTCCTCGATTGGCTCCGGCTTCTCGATGACAGGATCAGGTTCAGGCACAGTTTCTTCTGGAATTGACTCCTCCTCCACTGGAGCTTTCTCGGCAGCCGGCTCAACAGGAACAGGTGGTTCCTCGGTGACCGGTTCTTGCTCCTCAACAACAGATTCCTCGACTGGCTCCTGCTCCTCGATAATAGTTTCAGGCTCGGGCACCGTTTCTTCGATGACGGGCTCAGGTGCTGCCTCCTCAACAACAGATTCCTCGACTGGCTCCTGCTCCTCGATGATAGTTTCAGGCTCGGGCACCGTTTCTTCGATGACGGGCTCAGGTTCTGCCTCCTCAACAGGCTGCGGGACAGGGTCTTCGATAGTCGGCTCTGGTGCTTCCTCTTCAACTTCCTTATCTCCATTAGACATGGCGGCAACCGTACCTGCACCTACCGCACCGCCAAGAGCAAGAGCACCAATTGCTAAAGCGATCTCAGAACTCGAACTCATGGCCTCCTCATGTAGCTCCTTAACCAAGGCACCATGGGCATCAACTGCAGATTTTGAATCGCCGACAGAAGACTTGAGCTCCGTAATACCATTCAGAATCTCGTCTTGGGATATTCCGTCCTTGATGGTCTCAAGAACAGGACCATAAGAGGCGAGAATATCGTGATTTGCCTTGATAACAGCCAGAACATCTGGATCGGGCGACGCTCCCTTGATTTCAGCGAGAGTTCCATTTTGTTCTTCTAAGGTACCGATGATGGTATTGAGATGTGTCTCAAGAGCAGCAACATTTGGACTTCCCTCGTTGTCGGTCGAAGCCTCACGAGGTTGAACACTCTTCAGATCCTCAAAAGCAGCTGTATGGGCGGCATGGGACTCATTTGCACTGGTTGTTGCTGCCTTGATCTCATCGAGAGCTCCGGTATGCGTGGTGTGAAGTTCATGAGATGCCGCTGTTGAATCTTTGATCGTAGCGAGAGTAGCGTTTTGCTCTTCAAGAGTGGTAACGATGGATCCAATTTGTGTCTCAAGCGCCGAGAAATCCCCAGATGGCACAGCCTCTGTTGGCTCTGCTGACCTAGCATTTTTCCACTCACCCAGAATAACGGCGTGGGCGGCATGGGATTCGTTAGATGCAGCTGTACCTTCGTGAATTGCTGTTAGCGTTGTCTTGTGATCGTCTAATGCGGTCAAAACAGCGCCAATCTTCTCCTCGAGAGGAGCCAAATCAACACTTCCGCCAACAGGTGCAGATTCGACTGATTTAGACTTGAGTTCACCCAAAGAGACAATATGCGCTGCATGCGATTCATTAGACGCATTTGTAGCATCCTTGATCTCGGCCAAAGTTGCTTTGTGTTCCTCCAAAGTGGCAGCGAGTGCGGTGAGGTGTGGTTCTAGGGCGCTTGAATTGCCAACTGGAGCACTTCCTTCAACAGATTTGATGGATTCGTTCGAAGCTTGTACAGCAGCGTCCAATTTCTCAAACGCGGCCGCATGGCTAGCATGTGACTCGTTGGAAGAATGTAAAGCGGTAAGAATCTCGGCACTGACATCTCCCTCTCTAATCTCCGATAACATTTGCGTATGGCTTGTTTGAGCTTGGCCCAAGTCGTGTAGCGATGTCAGAATTTCGGCACTAATATTGTGCTTCAGTTCATTGATAAGGCTACTCTGAGTATCCAATTTGCCAATAATGGCGGTAACGTCGCTTTGCAACTCTCCAATATTGCCTCCGCCCTCTACAGGCGCAACCTCGCGACTTGTTGCGGGACCGGCCGATTTGATCTCATCCAAACTTCCTGAATGAGCCTCCATCTTGGTATCGAGAGCCGCGATTTGAGCTTCCAAGGCAGTAAAATTTGCATCATAAGAGACTGGAGTGGCTTCCCCACCTCCAGTCGACTTTATTTGCTCTAGACTTCTAGAGTGAGCCTCTATCTTGGTGTCGAGAGCCGCGATTTGAGCTTCCAAGGCAGCAAAATTTGCGTCATAAGAGACTGGAGTGGCTTCCCCACCTCCTGTGGACTTGATTTGCTCCAGACTTCCAGAATGAGCCTCCATTTTGGAATGAAGATCTGCAAGCTGAGCTTCCAGGGCAGCAAAATTTGTATCGTAGGAAGCTGGAGCGCCATCACCACCTCCTGTGGACTTGATTTGCTCTAAACTTCCCGAATGAGCCTCCATTTTGGAGTGAAGATCTGCGAGCTGAGTTTCCAAGGCAGCAAAATTGGTGTCATAGGAGGGTGGAGCAGCATCACTTCCGCCGAGAGATTTGACGCTTTCCAAAGCTTCCGCATGTGCTGCGTGAGAGTCGTTTGATTTTTGAACGGCAGCCAAGATATCCGCGCCATTATCGGCAGCCTTGTGCTCTTCTACTGTTGAAGAGACAACGTCGACCTTGGAGCTTACCTCATCCACCTTATTGCTTATCTCATCCACTTTGGAACTTATTTCTTCCATCTTGGAGCTCAACCCAGCAAGGTTCTCTCCACTTGAGGCAAATCCTGTTTCAATATTCTCCTTGATAGTTGTGATCTCCGCCTGTAACGCTTGTAACGCTGCCGGATCCGATTCTCCTCCTGTCGAAGGTGCAGCCTGTTCGGATCCTTGGGTCAAGGAATGTTCTTTGATTTCGTTCAGTATGGTAGCATGGGAGGCGTGGAAGTCGTTCGATTTTTGAAGTGCCTCCATAACTTCCGGGCTGGTGCCAGCGCCACTGGATATTGTAGGGGCCCCAGAATTTGATTCGACAGCAGTTTTCAATGCTTCTAGTTGAGCAGAAATGGAGTCTATCTTCTCTGATATATCTGCACTCCCTTTCAAGCTTGCGAGGTCCGTAGTAATATCATCTAGCTTTGTTGCGTGCGTTTCCAATAAAGCTGGATGCTCGGCTACTTGTTGGTTGATATTTTCCACATTTTTGCCAAGGTTTGAGCCAACAGCGTCAACAATCAATCCAATATCCTCCTTCAACTGGTCCAATTGCGCCTGGAGAACAGATGCTGTAGTTGTCGATTGCTCGGTAGAGGTTTTAAGGGCGTCTATATCGTCTTTGGTGGGACCCAATGTGGCTTGTATAGATTCAATGCCAGATACGACCTCGCTAACCTTTTTGTTGTTGCTTTCTACCGCACTTGATAGTTCGGCAAGGGTCGCAACAGTTCGCTTGTTGTTCTTCTCAAGTGACTGTTTGAATTGTTCCATGCCTGCTGAATCCAAGGCGTCTCCCCGTGGAGGCGAGCGCGCTGTAGGTGTTCGAGGACTCGAAGGGGCAGGCGTTGACTCTGCGTTGCGCTGCGACTGCTGAGTATCAATACGTTCCAGTAGATTCTCGACACTTCGGTTTGTTTTTCGGAGCAGCACCTCGTGCGAATATACCGATTCCACCAGCGGTTGCAGAGTGTCGAGCGCATCTTTGATGGAAGGTGAGATTATCTTTGCCAAGTTTTCTGCTATAGCAATTTGAAAAGTTTCGTTGCTGAGAGCCTCGTCCAGGGCTTTTCGAAAGGCCTGTGGATCCTGATTGATGAAGCCATTGATGGCTGTTGGACTGGTGACTTCGGACTTGGAACGCTTCCCTTCAAAGGAAGCTCGAATGCGACTCGTCAATGGCGGACGAGAATTAGGAGCCATGGTGTTTTGGGTGCAACCAGGCAGAGGCGAATTGCATTGGAGGGGACGATTGAGAGGAAGGGGGGAGAAGAGAGGAGAGAGGAGGGAAGGAAATGTACTTGGTAGAGGGGACAGCCAATGTTTTCAATACCAGTGCAACTAAGTTACAGATCGAATCGTGTCAGATCAGCAATCAAATGCTGCTGGCTGTCCCAGACTCACCGTGCTTCTGCGCTTTTCGCCTTGTGGTGCCGCCGCCGCTGGGAAATCCTCCGACCTTGACCACCTTGATGATAAAAGTGGGTGATATAGCTTGCGTTCATGCATCGAACAACGCATCCCACACTGGCACACTGGCATACTGTACTGGGACGGAGGTGAGGTTGCGCAACGAGTCTGGCCAACGACGTGTTTCTGAGGCCCCAAGTCCCCGAATCTGCGTTCGGTTGCATGTTTGTCCGATTCTGCAGCTGCTTGGAAACATGGAGAGGCCTGGAGGAGGGGCCAAGTGGTTGGAGGGGAACCTTCAATTGCGTCGTGATGTTTATGGGGACAGGCGCTTGGAGCACCACGTCTGCATGCACACGCAGGGCTGACGAGGAAAAGTTTGAGGCAGGCATCACCATATCGCGGCATCGCGTCCAGATAGCTCATTCCATCTGCCCATGGGGGAATAGGTTGGGCAGCTCCACTGCACCTGCACCATGGTCAGGCCTGCTGACTGGACTTGACAACTCAATCATTTCCACAATTCTGGTAAGCGTCATGATCGGCCTATGAAATTGGTGAGAGTATAAAAGGAATTGCACGCAATCAAAAAAGGCAATCATGTGTGAATTCAATCCCAATCGACAGCGAAGCACAATGGGGGTTCTGTTTCGGCAATTTTGCAAATCGGACCGGCTGTGACCTCCCGCATTCGACGTCCGGCGGGTGTTACGAAGTATGAGGACGTTTGCCGGAAAAACATCAAATGAGAGAAAGTACGAGCCCAGGTTACGGGTACTCAAGTACACCGCAACTCCTTGATCTGATAAATATACTTCCTATATCTTCGTCCCGTTGTATCAAGAATCCATGTCCATGGCATAGATTTCGTACTTGGGCAGCAATACTTCGTAAAAGTCTACCAGAAAACTCATATCACTTCTCATAATCTACCCCACCTAACTCAAGCCGGCGCAAGTAATAATTCAACCACACGAGACGATGAAAAGCTCGGTGGAATCTCATTTCTTCCATGACTTTGCAATATTAAAATAGAATTGCTATTAAAATAGAAGTCTCAAAATTCCCTCCTCCAAGACCTCCATCCAAGATTACATTTCAAGCGGACGAACTCCTAAGGTCGAATTAGAACCCTCTTTCAACGTTCGCTTACCACAGGATTGGACCATGCTGTACTCATTCAAGTAATAATGAGAGAACCATCAACCATGGTCAAATTAAGGTTCTCAAACTGAACATTTCTGCGTTCCAGCCCCAAAGAATTTTCCCCAACTGTCGTCCAATGAACCAACGCAGTTGCAGCCTTGAAAAATGCGAAACTGTATCAAAACATCCAATAAGCGACCCTCCTATTTCATGCCGAGAGGTCAGGCGAAAAATAGAAGAATGGGGAAGTGCGAAAAGTCCGACCGAAGTCCCGTCCGAGCCTCGGCTCAGCACACTCAGGCACAGGGCTCAGCTTTCCGCTTGTGCGTGCGCGCGGGACCCTTCAATTAGCCAACTCAAACATTCAAACATTCCTCCTCCAACACCACCAATCTTTCCAGAGATTCTTTTCTGATTCGTCCTATTTCCCTTTTATTTTGATCTCCAGTCGTCGTCATGTCTTCCGGTACCACTCCAGGTGCGAAGATAAATCAGAAACTTGATGTTCTCCCACCAGTCATCGCGGACAAGCTACCCCACGTTCCCGAGTCCAAGGTCGAATTGAAGGAAGATGCAAAAGTCGCAGGCCAAAAGTCCCTCCAGGGACTGAGGAGTCTGGTAGCTGGAGGCTTTGGAGGGGTATGCGCTGTAGTTGTTGGACATCCATTTGATTTGGTCAAAGTCCGTCTGCAGACCTCGGAGAAAGGTGTCTACAGCGGGGCAATGGATGCAGCAAGAAAAGGTATCGCGAGAGATGGTTTAAGAAGGGGATTGTATGCTGGTGTTAGTGCGCCTTTGGTGGGAGTTACTCCTATGTGTAAGTTTCTCTCTTGTTGTCCTTATCACTTGCGCTCGGGATTCGATTACTGACATGAAATTCACAGTCGCCGTCTCATTCTGGGGATACGATGTCGGAAAGGGCCTCGTCCGTCAATTTTCCACCGTCCACAACGATCAGCTCTCAATAGCGCAAGTCTCAGCTGCTGGTTTCTTCTCCGCCATTCCCATGACCGCTATCACCGCACCCTTTGAGCGAGTAAAGGTCCTTCTCCAAGTCCAAGGGCAAAAGACATTAGCACCAGGCGAGAAACCAAAATACAGCGGTGGAGTAGACGTCGTACGTCAATTGTATAAAGAAGGAGGTTTCCGCTCGGTATTCCGTGGTTCAACTGCGACTTTGGCTAGAGATGGTCCTGGTTCAGCCGCATATTTCGCGACTTACGAGTACATCAAAAGACGGCTTACACCCGTGGACCCAGTGACTGGGAAAGCGAGTGGGGACTTGAGTCTTACTGCTATTACATGCGCAGGTGCAGCTGCTGGTGTAGCTATGTGGATCCCAGTTTTCCCAGTCGATACCGTCAAGAGCAGACTGCAAACCATGGAGGGGAAGCCAACTGTGGGGGGTATTATCAGCTCTCTATACAAAGCTGGCGGATACAAGGCGTTCTTCCCTGGATTTGGACCAGCAATCGCAAGAGCTATCCCGGCCAACGCTGCGACATTCTTGGGTGTTGAACTGGCACATCAATTCATGAATAAGACATTTGGATGAGCAGAACGCTGCTAGATAGCGCAACAGTATAACGGACAGGGGAATCTGGACCGGCAAATGGTGGTAACGTGTATGATTTAGGGTATTTGAATTATAACGCAAGGAAAGCATGCATCTTTGAAAGAATCGTGGGCACCCATAGCTAGTTATCATAGATAGAAGTTAGGTACGTAGGCACCTTTTCAACAATACCGTTTCTCTCAAGTTCTACAGTTCGAACAAACCACCATTCTCAAACTGACCTTCCCATCATAATGCCAAGCATACCATTTCCCTACCAAAATCTTATTACTCGACTACCTAGAGTATTGACTCGCAATAAATTTCTTTTCCACAGTCGCATGCGTTTGCCAAAAATGATCTAAGATGGGAATGACATGTGAAAACCCTTGGCGGATGGACCCCGCATTTTCCCCGAATCCCGCAGAGCCGCAGAGCCGCAAGTGCCATTTTTTCGGGGTTGAACGTCGCTCGCTCGCTTGTTTGGAGAGGGGTTTCTTGGGCTCTTGGGTTCTTGGGTGCATTTGGGGGTTTGTTGATGGGTTGTTGGTCGTTTGTTGGTTATGGATAATGAAGAGATATGTTGTGGGTGGTTGTTTTTTGATTTCCTGCTTTTTTTTTATTCTACTTCTTCAAGATTGGTATGCCTTTTGCTTTATTCTCTTGCTTTTTGTGGAGATGTTTTTCTGTGGTGTTTGGGTGAGTGTGTGCGGTGGTATTGAAAGATCTTGAGGTGTTGAGTGAGGAAGGGGGAGATGGGAGATGAGAAGACGGGGAGATGGGACAAAGCATGGGATATGGGAGTAGGCTTATATCTCATTGGGATATGGATTTCCTCTGCGTATCTGGCGTCACTTTTGGGTCTCAAATTCTCAATCCCTTCTGAACTGACCATTTGCTCAAGAGAGATTTGGCGGGACTTTCCCTTTGATCTGATATTTCATTTCTGGGAGTTCGATAGATGGTTTGGAATCGGTTGCTAGTTGTGTTTTTTGTTTTTTGTTTCTTTTGCCACCTGCGTTTCCTGTCTCGAAGCTGTCAATGCTACTATGAGGGGAGGGAGTTACGTTGGAGGTACATCATAAACAATATTTCGATTTCTGATCTACTGTGAAGGTGCAAGTAGATTACGATGATCGAAGGATTGGTATGATATTCCTTTTTCTGTTCTCCTGAATAGAAATATGCGAGATTGAACTGCGGTTGGGTTTATCTTACTCGATCGGTGTCTCAGGATATCATGCGATGGGTGCATGAGAAATCCCGGGTTGCTCTTTAAGTACCGCTTTTACGATGTTTTGTTATCATCCTTTCGATTCGGACTTCGGGTTTGAAGTTCCGTTTCTTTTTGGTCTTTTCTTGCTGTGTTTGGATTCTTATTCGATTTTGTTTTTTGCTTTTCCTTTCTCTGATGGGAGATGTGTTGTCGTTGCTCTGTATACAGTATGGAAGTTTGTTGTATTACATGTCTGGCACAAGCAAGTTGGTTGTCGCGGTATACCTAGATTAATGATATCGCAAGCTGCATGCCGCACTTCCCTTTCGTTTACTTCTCGTATGGGTTAAGCACTTGAGTAGCGATACATGTCTGCAACTATCTTGGTCTTTCGATGTTTTGCTATGCCATCGTCCAGAGACTGCATCTTGAAGCTTACCAATTCGCTGTATCTAACCAGTTTCGCGATATCACTTTTGGTCGCAATACATAGCTCCACATGAGCCTCCCTTTATCGTGGTGAATAATGGCACCAAGACACCTCCGTCTGCCACCCATCTCCCCAAGCTCCTTCAACAGCAGCACCCGTACGTTCCAGAGCCCCACCCTCGCCCCTCCCATTGGCCCGCCTCATTCTCGGCCTTTCCCCAACCAATCAGAGCCTCCCATCCCACCCACACTCCCTTCATACCCCCAAATAACACATCAGCCAGCATCAATCAGCAAGTCTCTTGCCCGGCTGGTGCGATGGTGGCATCGACCACACGCTGGGGTCAACTCTGGGAGTGCTCGTAGACTTGTCCTAGTCCTACTCGGCGTGGTAGGGGTCAGCTCTGGGAGCGCGGGAATGATTGTGGAGGATTTGGGTAGGAAGCTTGCTTCCAGAGGGACAACTGCTGTCCCTCGACAATGTAATAAACCTTCGGGTTTTTCCTGAGATCTCGTTGGAGATCCATAAGGTTTTGCTGTTTTTTTGGAAGGGGTTTTGATCTTTTTGGGGGTTTTTGGTTTTAGCGAGGGGGTGGTGGCTTGTTTTGGTGGCTAGTCGCGTTGCTTTGGAGGTTGGTGAATTGCTGCGACGAGTGGTAACTTGAAAGCGAACAGTAGCGCAGCTTGGCCATATCGCTATACAGGTGTCTACTTTTATAATCTCGCGCTTACCTCCTTTTTTTCTCAGGTGGGAAGTGTAAGGCGTATACTTAATGGTTTGGTCATACGGTAAGTGTACTGTAGGTTCTCTCAAAAGGTCCAATCCACTGGGCAAATATCAGACTGGAACAAAGCTATGGTTAGGACAATGTAGTACATTGGCTGATGGAATTGGGCTACAGAGCTAGCTACACATCCTTCCTAACGAAACCCGAAGTCTCTCCAATTTTTGAAAAAGGGGTGCTGGAAAATCCTTCTCCGAAACGGAAGTAAAGGAATACCCAAACAAGTCTACACATCTCACACAGCAAATCCCTTTTTCCCATACCTCACAGCGAACTAGTCGACAATCTCCCGAAACTTAAAGACAGGAGATGTATACTCACCGTCGCAATGGCGCAACCAGGTGTGTTGTGGGTTGGTATCAATAGTATCCATACTAACGCCTCTTGTCAAAAGCTCATTGCGCTTTCTGAGTCGCTGCGTATGAACATCCTTGAAGGCCATGGTCATGGATGCGTCAAGGTAATTCCATCCGCATTGATAGTTTGTCGCAACCATTCTGCTTGTGATGAAGTCTCTCAAGTTTCGCGAAAAGGGGTCGTTACCAGGTCTGCTCATGATCTCATAGGGTGTCATTGTAGGACTCTTGAGGGCAACTGGCTTGGCGTTGCCAGAAGTGCGGCGGCTGATGATAAGAAAGACTGTTTTGGTTGTTAGTGTCACGGCACGTTGAATTATCTAAAAGGATGAGAAGAGGAGGGCAGGGGCGGTACACACCTTCTTCAACCCCGAAATATCTGAACGCCATCTGAACCCGACTGAGTTTTCTATCCTCGAGATTGCCAAAGTTATCGTACTCATGTGTTGTAAATCTCATCCAATGGTCGACCGAGAAAGCAACACTTCTAAGGCGACGGCCTTTCGGAAGTGGAAATGCGGGATCTTCTGGACTGGAAATAAGAGCTTCAAGTAAGGTGGTGGCTCGGTCTCCATAGGGGAATGTAAAGCAGAGGGTGTCGAGTGCAGTGTTGACAGCAGTTATAGGTTCTGGTCCATATTCGTCTGAAACTCCGTTCTCGAAGTAGGTCAGGAGGGTTTTGGCTTCCGTTCGCGCTTCGTGGTTGACTGCGAGGAGATGACAGTTTCCGCTAAGAGAAGCAATCACGCCGTGTTCTATGAATTAAAGTTAGTTTAATACAAAAGAGGTAGATGCTCGTGAACGAACCTGTTGAACGATCATGGATCAACTCGACGACTCGAGGGACCAAAGTTGCCATTCGCCATATCTTTTGTCTAAGCTCCGCTGGTAGGTCCAGGAAAAGGCGAAAGTCTTGTACTTGTGGCGTGTTGTGGTACTTGAGTCCCCCTGATGTTGATAAAGTAGATGGCAAACTTTGAAAGGTACCTTCCTCTGGTGCTGCAGGTGCTTGAGCAGCAGTTTCAATAAAGCGCCTAGTGTGATCCTGCTGTTCTGCTGCGCGCAGCTTGCGTAGAAGAAATCTGACAAAAAGGTTCATGGTGGGTGGTGGGTGGTGGTTGTCTAGTGGTACAACGCTCTTGCACAGTAGATGCAAAAGTGCTTGTTGTTTGCTCTTTGGTTTCTATGGAGCGCTTGATATATAGTTAACAAGAACCACCTACAAGGGCATCTCAGTGAAGGTTAACTATGTCCTCGTGAATACGTGTTATGGGTCCCACTTAGCCTCTTTCAGACACAGCTGGAGTATAATGAAGCTTCGAGGCGACCAAGTGAATAAAACCACAGTAGCACACTATAGTCTGGTGGCTTTGTTGGTATTTTCAAAACTCATTCATTCAAGCTTCGTTAGCTAGGACTGCTCAAGATTCTTGGTATACAATTGGATACAAATAATCACTCATCTTCTCTTCAATATCCACACAATACCACCCCACCATCGCAAAGATTGAGGGGGCCTGCTCCAGCTTATTGATTGGATCTGTTTCCCATCTCTCTCGCCTCCAACCCCCCTGTCTCCGCCCCTTCCCACTTCCTCCCTCCGATATTTCTTTTTGCGTCCTGTTTATTTATCTCTCATCTGCACTTCTTCTGACAAGCAGCAACGAGCCTTGCCAACGCCTGATCAGCGCAGATCTATCAGCTTCACGATGGATCCTCCTGAACCCGCCTCTTTAGGCAGAGCATCCACACTTGCAAAGCCAGAAAAGACAGTCACCATTTCGGAAGATATGCTCAGTGAGCTACTCTCAGCTTCGTCCTCTGTGGTATTGCGCTCAAGAGAGAGGAAGAACAGCCGATCGAACCAAAGCTACATCAAAATCTTCAGCAAAGTTAAGGAGGTACTCGACAAGGAGCGACAGTTTGCCTACTTTCCGCTCTTACCACCGGAGTTGAGACGCCAGATTTGGGAGTACTACCTCACGGATGAGGTCGTAGTCATCAAATGGCAAAGTCACGTTGGCATGGGTGGTAAGTTCATACACATCGTCCTATTCAACAGGACCTTCGTATTATGGCATTATTACTCACACATTTGCATAGGTTTCCTTCAACGTGTAGGAATAAATGCAAATACAATTCTCGCACAAGTCAACCGCGAAGCACATTCTGTAACTCTACATGTTCATGACATGCAACATTTCCAGCCAGCCATGGGAGAACATTTTCAATTGAACAATTCCATTTCGATCAGCCTCGAGTCCCAAATCCCTTTCTTCGTCGGCGTACCCGTTCAAGCAAGCCTCTATTACATGTTGAAGAATCATTTCGTTCCTGGAGTATGCAGTTACCATGACATGTTTCTCGAGGGGTACCGTGGCCTTCCCATTCTACGAAAGTCTTGTGGCATTCCCCGTATTGCCTTCGAAGCAAAAGACTGGGCCAAAGCCATGTCGGAAGACACCTACATTCGTCCAGAAACGCAGGCGGATACTGCGATGGGTATTCTGGCTGCTTTGCAATTTCTTGAGGTGCAAGAGGGTATGTAAAGTCATTCGCGTAACACAGGGAGAGTATGCTAACTAAGCCTTTCTTTCACCAGTCATCATCGTGGTTCACCAAGAGACAACCTCAAAAGAAGTGCGATTCAGAAATCCCATCATCGATCTCGAAGATAAGGGCTTTTCTCCCAAGCCAGGAGTTGGTAAATTCTCGCGGTGGGTCGCCATGATGTTCAAATGCCAGCCAACACGTCCCGTCACATGGCGAACCTTGGAGGAAATGACGGAGGAGCGCTTGGTAGACAAAAATAATAAGAGGGTTACCGAGAGAGATGAGAAGTTGGTCGCCCTGAACCTTACACCTGATCAATTCCGCGCACAGGAAAAGTATTTCATGGTATGTGATTTTCTTTGCCCTCTCTATCTTCGGTCTCGCATTCGCGCTGCCACGGGATAAATGTATACTGACTCGTTCTAGTGGTCAAGATGTGATGGTTGGGTTTGTCCCAAGATTAGATTCCTAGAGGCAGCATGAGATCCGTGAAGGTTAAGATAGGAAAAATGATGACTTTGGCCAAGTGTGTCGTTCGCTGGCTTGGCGCCAGTAAGCGAGGGAAATGATGTTTGTCCTAGACTGAGGAGATAATATCACTTTTGCTAGACGCCTTAGTCAAGTCGGAAGTCCCAGTTACTTCTTGTGCTGACTTCATAAAAAAGATTCTCTTATTACATTTTGCCCGCCCTCTTTCAGTGAACGCGATGTTTTTACACGACTGACCAACTATTTATCTCACTTCCAGCAAATCCCATGATAATAAATACAAATATAGCAAGCAACATTTCCTTAAAAAAAAAGAGAACAAATCAAACAAAGTAAAACGACTTTGCGAGTACAGTCAGTGACCACTTATACACGGCGGCCTACGAAACCCCACCAAAAACAACCCTTTTACCTACTTTGCGATAATATATAACTCTATCCTAACTTAATAGTTTTCTCTACTGTATAATAAAAGAGTTAGATTAATTCGAACCTTATAAATCTTTTTATATAATACGTAAATCTGAAAACATCGATTAGCGATATAGTATTAATCTAAGTCAGGTAGTATAAGTTTTAGGTGGATTTTCGTCTATTTTAGGTATAAAACGTGTACTTTTATATTTTATCTAACTTTACTAGGTACCTACTTTATGTACTTAACTTTGCGTCACAATCTAAGTTGATATAATGATATATAATGCTCGAATTACTAATCAACCAAGTATTAGAAATTTTAATTATAGTAGTAGTAGAATTAATTCGTATTATCTTATATAAGTTTTAGTATAAAAGTGGCATATGCCGAGTATAAGTTAGCCGTACTATAACTAACATCTTATTAATAGGGATATCAATTAACTAAACACCGCTAGAAACGGGAGGAATCTTACGTCCATTCATAAAAACAGGAGTCCGGGCTTAACATATAGCACCACATATAGAATTAACGAAATGTATTACTTACTCGAGTCCATTTTCAACTCTTTAGCTAATTTCGTAACACAGGTATTTAACCACTTGCGGCGGATCATCATAATCACAACAAGAGAAAATGATGCAAGTACGCGTGAACTATCTCAAGAATAACGTCTAAAGTGGTTTGATATGTCCTGCGCGAATCACAAAAACATCCGACCCTCTCATCACAATGAATATGCCTCTCCCTACAAGTACCACACCCATTCCTCGACCGCATATGATGCTGTCTTCGCCTGACAGTACTACTTCCCCCTCTCTCTCTCTGTTCCTCTCCCATCGAAGCTACAATCCTCGCGTTGAATGACTTAAACCCATCTCCTCAACGGACAAATATCTCGCTATATAACCCCCTCCGAGCTTCAAAGTAAAGCTATCCAACACCATGATTTGAGTTTCTCCCCTCTTCATCCTCAGCCCAACACACAGCTCCAGCAGCCAAGCTCCCATCCACAACCCCACGATATAACTTACGCTCGCGCAAAACTTCCCTAACCAGGGCCACTACTTCCCAACCAGGAAACCCAACTTACCCCCTTCCTCCCCTTAACTCCACAAACCCAAATCCACACCCATCTCATCCCACCCAACCAAACCCCCCAATTAAATTTCAAATCCCCCTCTGACACTAAGCCACACATTTCCAGATCTCAGTGCCCATGAGGCTGAATCTTGTATAGGGCTACAGAGGTGTTTCTCTAAGACGCCCCTTTGGGAAGTATAAACCCTGAAGTGGTGTTGTCCTACAACACCGACCGTATGTATTGGTAGCTGAATAGGAGTACTCAAGTAGAAGATATCTATTTCACGATCTTCGGGTGATCTTTGGCGAACATTTGGAATATATACTTACTTGCCTTTCATCGCAAGCTCCATGGTCTATTCAGCTTGCTGAGGCTGGAGTCCTGAGCTTAAAGTGGGAGTTCGGTACTCCAAACACGTTCCCCTGAACCTACATAGGCCACAAGCGAGATCTGAGTCCGTGTCACCTGACATCCCTCATAACTTTTTGAATAATAACACCCTCTCAATCGTATAAAAGAATAAATTGCATACGAGAAGCTTGAGTCAAGTATTTGAAAAAAATGAAATTATAAGAAGCTAAATCATTTATGAAGCTACCCTGGAATACAACATACCAGAAATCACTGCAACACAAGGGCAAATTCAATGGCACAAGCAGACTCATCGAACGGTTCGCTTGGGTATCTGTACAATTGCGTTTGGAAGTTTCCTAGCTAGGTAAATGCCCGATTTCTGAATGGGGCCCCCCGTTGGAACTATGCAACACCTCCGGTCAAAAAAAATTAAAAATTGGTTTGGCATCAGTCCACCACCGAAATATGTAATTGAGCACGAGCTCCACTCCTGTACCATTATACAAAGTACAATAATTATAAAAATCGTCCATCAGGACCTTGAGAGCCTTGGAATGATCTCGGGCACCTGTTCACACTCACTCCCTCTTTTCACTAGCTGCTGCATTCAGTTTCCCGGCTTGGTATTTCCCAATCTTCTCACCCATGTACCTCCAACTCCGCCCTACTCCGGAAGTCAAGAGACCTTTGATGCTCTGACTGGTACTGGGCCAGCCGATTGTACTCTTAATCACGCCACTCACTTCCCCACGAAGATGTTCTGGTGGTTCACTTGCTATTCTTTGTTCAAAACCACCACCTTCTCGTCGATTGATCTTGGTTGACGACTCGTCACTTGATGCTTCAAGCATTTCATTAAATTCAAGCTGGGGAATTTGATATTTCTTCTGGTACTGGAAATAAAGTTTCGATCTGAAGGCTTTCGGCAGTCGACGAACCATATTTCCTCGTTTCGTTGGACTCATATCTTGCGTCAATCGAACATTTGCTGATGGATCCGAGGCCCAATCTGGGTTTGAACATGTGGCATCGTCAAAGTTTACATTGGGAAGGTTATCAATAAGCGGTAAATAAAGGCGTCGGAAATGCGGAAGATTGTTTCCCACTATGTTGGCAACTTTCGATTTATCTTCAGTCGGAAAGGCCATTCGTGGATCACCCATATAACTGATATTTGTAATGGTTGCATAAAGCTCTGCTTCTGTAAAGGATGGTGGAAGAAGAAGTAGGGCCGTCCGTAGGGCAGAAATAAGATTGACTTGGTTCGCCAACCGAACTCGAGGATCGTCTCGGAGGATCTTCACAGGTTTTTGTAATCGGCCAGCAATATACAACGTTGACCATTCGGAGAGATCCGTACATAATGTATCCAAGTTGACCACGCCATATTTTATGAGGGTGCCATTAACTGTGACATAAGGATTGAAATAAACCCCAGCTCCCCAATTATCCTGAACTGCTGATACTGCACCTGAGCCGAGAGACCCCAGGGCGGAATAATGATGGCGGTGCTGGTGGAGATTCAGAGAATGCCAATGTTGTGTGTAGGATACCCCAAATATAAAATCAATCATTTTTGGATTCCCACCCTGGGCTCGAACCACGGCAGGAGGCGGTTTTGAATGGATTGAAGTCGCGCTAGAAGGTGTCACCGAGGGTTTCGATTGGGGGAAAACACCAGATCCATAAGCAAAGGCATAACGAATAGGAGCACGGAAGTTCCACAAGACCTGACGCAGAGATTCTTTGAATTCAGTATCAATTAAGATATGTTGATTGACTCCAAAATCGGTATGAGGTAGTTGTGAGAATTTTTCGATGTTATAGTTTGGATTGTCTTCCCAGTCTGCTGGAGGTGGTGGTGGTGGGTCGGAGGGCAATGACGTGCCTGGTGCTGGCACATGGTCGTTTGGGGGTTCTGTATTTAGAGATCGAGTCCAATTATTCGCAATTCGGAGAGGTTGGTAGTTGAATCGCGGCCGGTTTCGTAGAAGGGACGAAGGATAACGGCTTAAAGGAACCTGTCAAAGTGGCAGCTAGTTAGTCCTACCTGTCAAGGTGGCAGCTTGCTATGGCTATGCGCTCCCAGACAGCACCCGTCATGCAGCGGACTGGAATTAGCTTGAGGGTAGCTTACCTGGAAGTGTCGGGCTGCCATTGCGAGCTACTGCTACGTCCGAATTCGTCGTGAGAGTTGTATTCATTTGGGTGCAGCAGATGCTGCAAAAGGGTTACCGGCTATACTGGTCATAAGCCATGAGTAGGAGTAGGAGAGATGTTGCGATTCCAAGTATGAAAGAGGGTTAATTTCGTCAGAGTAGGTCAATCCAGTCCAGATCCGCAATCAACTGCCCAGGCGCCCTGCACCCGCAAGCTCCTTTCATCCCCACCCCACCGTCTCCGGACTCGGGCCGTGACAGTCCGAGCCGACCCAATTGACTCTGTACTCACCTGCAACCTACGGAGGTAACACCCTAAGTACTTTACTTCTACGGAGTATAGACTCAAGACCCGAGTGAATAGAGAAAGATAATTCACCGAAATACCTCAAATAAGATCATGAATCTTTCCTCAACGAGTGCCTTAAACCCACATTTGAAAGACCGTCAGCTCGGGTTTTCTCAAACAGAATTTCTCTACACTGCAGCGGTTATCGATAAGCCACTTCCATAGCAACAAAGACCTCTTCAAGGTTGTTGTTAAGCTGCACCCACGTGACAGAATTTCCTCCCCAAAGAGCTTGAAGCTTCTCGTCCGAGGAATACATCTACGACAACTACACAACCTCGACAACAGAGCGCATAGAGGGCGCGTGGCTTACTAACATGAGGCCATCACACTCGCCCAGGCAGAGTACTGATGCTGCAAGAAGGAGAAGCAGCATAGGTCAAGGAGGACATCGCGCAAGCTTTGGAACCAGCATCCCAAGGGTCCAGTCGCGCGTAAGTTTTCCCTTTCACACCCACCCGATCTCTCCAAATGATTGCAAAATGAGCGTATGTACTCACGGTATGGTCTAGATCGCCGTCTCACGCGCAGCAAACAACCAACCAGCATTCGACTTTTTGACGGGGGAACCGATAAAGGCAGGACGACCACCATCGAGAGAGAACTTTCGTCAGTCGGTATCGCGGGTGCCGTCTTCAGAATATGGCAAGGAGAATTTCGAGTCCGACCAGGATCGGGAGAAGAGAAAACGGGAACTGGAAGAGCTGAAGGCCGAAGTCAAGACACTCCGTTATACCATTGACAACCACAAACAAGAGGAGGAGCTGGCCAAGTTGCGACACGAAAGCGAACTGCGTGAGACTCGTCGCAAAGCAGAAGAGGATTTCAAACAGAGGCAGGCAGCAGAAGCGGAGAAATCGAAAGCTGTGAGACAGTATGAGACATTACTGAAAGAGTTCAATGAGATCAGAGATGGAGCTACCAACGAGAAAGCAGCCCTGGAAAGAAGGGTCCGCGAGATTGAGGAAAGTAAACGGGTTCTAGAAGAGGAGGTTGAAGATATGAGGTCTGAGCAGGAAGAAAATGTTCGCGGTATTGAGCGAAGATCTAGAGAACTTCAAACTAGAAACGATACACTCCAACAAAGTCTAGAAGACTTGCAACAAGATTCCGATCAGAGAGAGAATTTGTTACAGGAGACTCAACAACAACTTTCCGAAAAGATCGCGAATTGTGGTAACCTTGAAGCGGAGGTTCTGCGACTGAAAGCGCAGACTGGAGACGCAGATACTTTGGCCATCATCAAGAGGGAGCTAAGTGAGCAAGTCACACATATCAGAACTCTTGAAGCAACCAACAGAGAACAAGCAGCCGAGTTGAAGCATTACAAACGACTGCATAAGAGCGTGGAGGTTGTAGAAGAAGAAAAGAGATCGCTTCAGAGGAGGCTAGCTTCCATGGAAGGTCTTGAGACTGAGCTTGGAGAAGCAAGGATACAGCGACAAAGGCTTGAGGATGAGAGGTTGGCCTGGACAGCTTATCTTCAGAGCCAAGCAGGTCCTGATGGTTCATTCGAATACAACTCGCCTGAAGAACTAGCTAGAGCTCTGGTTGCGGAGCGCATTCAATCTGCTACATCCATTGAGAGAATTGGTGCTTTGGAAGCAGAATTGTCGAGTAAAGACCTTATCCTTCAAAACTTCGAAGCAGAAAAGTCCGTTCTTTCAACACAAATAGAGAAACTCAAGGTTGCAGGTAGCGCAGCCAGTGAAACCAAGTCTCAATTGCGTTTGGAGCGACAGCGAGCTTTGGCGATTAAGGAAGCTGAATATCTTCGTGCGCAACTAAAAACATACGATACCGAAGATACCATCTTCCAGCCAGAAAATGTCGATGAAGCCAAGACGAAACGAATTCAAGAACTAGAAGACATGGTCGATGAATATCGCCAAGAAGTGCAAACCCTCCATGCTGATATAGCAGCTCAAGAGAATGCCAAACCAGCGTCTGCACCACCTCTAGAAGTCGGAAGCAAACGCCCTCGTGATGATTCAGAGGATCATGAACGTATCGGGGAGCTATCTCGCAAAAACCGAAAACTCCAAGACGACCTCTCTACCCTGCAAACCTCCAATAAGCTTCTCGAAAACGAGCTCTCAGTCGCCCAAAAACGTCTCTCGGCAGCCGAAAATCAAAGCAAAACTCGTATCCTTTCTCTCCGCCAGAATCCCACCTCAGAAGTGGAAGCCATAAAAATGGCCACCTTAACCACCCTCCGAAGAGAAAACAACGACCTCCTGGCCCGACTCCAAGGACTCCCAAACGTTCCTTCGGTCCCCACCTCCGCCCTAGAAGCCGCCCAACTCTCCATCGAAGAAGCAGAAGCCCGTCTCGCCTCCGAAATCAAACGCAACGACCGTCTAAAAAAGGTATGGGGCAACAAATCCGCCGAATTCCGGCAAGCAGTTATCTCACTCATGGGCTGGGAAGTCGCATTCATGAAAGATGGGAAAACGAGACTTACATCTTACTTCTACCCTTCAAGGGGTGACGAAGAGAACTCTATCGTTTTCGATGGCGAGAGGGGCACGATGAAGGTTAGTGGGGGAAAGGATAGTGTATTCGCGGTCAAGATTGGGGACCAGATTAAGTTCTGGGTTAAGGAGCGGGGCAGTATACCTTGTCTGCTTGCGGCTCTCACGTTGGAATTCTACGAGGAGGCTAATAGGGATAAAACTTTGCGGGTTGATTAGGGCTGGGCCTCCTTACGCTCTCATGAGGCGGAGGGTAGGGGAGGTATGTAGGTCTTTTGGGACTTGCAAGGTACGGTACATATCGCGAGTTTCTATCGCTTCGTCTTTTGGGCTTCAGAGATACAGTAGTTAGTATCTATCATTTACAGGCGTCGGGGTGTTTCGCGCTTAGCTTCCCAGCTGGCTAATGGTGGATATATTACATATTCCTTTCGGTTGTTATAGTTGTATGAATAAGAATGATATGATGCCCTATCCCATCTCTTCATGTTCTCTGATTATTGTCGGTCAGCGTGGTTATTCTGGTAGTTGAGTTGAGTAGTATAACCCTGGTGAACCTACTCAACTCGCTACTGGAAGCACGCGAATAAATCATCACTTATTCGTTTGTTGGAACTTAGCTTAAAGATCTAGTTGGTTAGTACTCGGTACTTTGTAAGATAGGTATATACAATGACACATTAAGTGTGGAATGATGTTACTGTAGGTAGGTATCCTTGAAGTATCGTATACTGTATAACTGAAAATAGGGGAATAATTACTATATTTTACTTGTATTAACTTAAGTATCCCAAAGAAAATTAGGCTTGTTATACTAGACGTTTCCTACACCGCACTTGATTCTTACAGTATAATATAAAATCTTACAAAGTAATACCCATATCCCTTCCAGACCACAGCCACCACACGAAGATATAAAACCCCAAAAAGAGAATCTACATACCACTCACCAGATAAAATCTCCCAAGATATCCAACTTATCCTTCCCTAGACTTAACAACTTAATGACTAAAGTCCTACTCAGAATAACTTCTAGTTAAATTAAGTATAAGTAACTAAACTTAATAAGTTAAGTTAAGTTTAGTATTATATAACTACTCGAGTACTCCTTATATAATTTACTTGAATCACTAGGTACCTAAAGAATTAGACGATTATCTATAAAAACCCCCTAGCTATCTTAAAGTCCTCTTTAAAGAGTTAGAGACTATTCCTTTTCTATAGAATATTATGAATATATTAGCCCTCTAGCTAAATTCCAAATAAACGCTCGCTAGAAGTACTTGTTACTAGATATCTTACTTTCTACGCTCGGCCCGGACCACTTCCATTACTCAAGTAGGACTCAACTCAACACGATGACTTGGCGAGTTAAGTAGATTACCCAGTTCCAGTACTCAACTTAACCTAACTCATTCCCCACGCTGAAGCGTCATCCCAACAAAAATCACATAAAAAACACACAATCGTATAGAAACAGAGCTTTTCATAGCTACCTACTGTATGTAACCTTCGACATGGAACTTCATATGTCCCCAGACATCAATGACTCCTACCGGCCTTCCGATCGGTGTGCAGGTGTCTGATGTGCCTGACCCCGCCCAATACGCCATTCCGCAAACAAATTGACTAGCTACAACCGAGAACTTTGCCCGCCCGTAATCAATCAAACCCCCAACGCCGACATGGTGCGCATTTCTGGGGTTTTACTCCCAGAATCTCAATCTCCTTCACAGTCCCTCTGGATTACCACTTAGGTTCGTATACACTCAATCCCCTCTAACGTCTTCATAGCCTTCGTCCCTTGGTTCTCAAAAGTACTAACCATCCTCTCACATTCT
This sequence comes from Hymenoscyphus fraxineus, assembly GCA_900184765.1. Lineage (NCBI taxonomy): Eukaryota > Fungi > Ascomycota > Leotiomycetes > Helotiales > Helotiaceae > Hymenoscyphus > Hymenoscyphus fraxineus. The sequence continues at coordinate 822,147 of LT855423.1, forward strand.
GTTTTCAGTTGATCCTCAGCTAGTTCGGCGTTGTATCTGATCCATTGCTCGACAGTCATTCCTTTCTCTACGCTACTCAGTTCCCCGCCTTTGGGTGGTACGGTACTGGCGGCCCCTGCAAATACGGCGTCCATATCGATTGCAGTCCAGGGATTGGTGGATTGTAGGCCATTATTTGGTGGTTTGTTTTCTGCGTTCGAGGATCGTGGTGATTGAGATGGTGTATTGAATTCCTGTCGTGTAGATTTAGGCTCGACTTGTGCTACTGATTCATCCTCTACTGGTGCAGGCGATATGGCCACGATAGGTGTATTGTTTTGTTCTGGTGTGGGAGATCTAGCCATTTCTGGGCTATGTGTGTCTTGTGGTGTAGACGACCTAGCAATTACAGGCGTATAGGTTTTTTCTGGCACTGGAGAGGGAGAAGGTTCTAGCTCCGGCTCCAACTCTGGCTCTGGCTCCAACTCTGGCTCTGGCTCTGGCTCCAGTTCATGCTCTGATTCATGCTCTGGCTCAGGGGAGGGAGAGGGTTCTAACTCAAGTTCAGGCTCGGGTTCAGGAGTAGGGGTTCGTTCAATTGGTGGTGCAACGACTCTGTTCTTCAAGTTAGTATATGGTTTCCGGACATTACGGAAAGTACTCTGCTACGTGGTTCAAGTGCAAAGAAATATGATTACTTACTTGCTTCTGGTATTGCGGCGCTTTTTGGCCGGAGGCTCTTCGAAAATATCACTTTGGCGCTTCTGACCTACGGCTAAAGACCCTACGGAGGATGCCGGAGAAGCAGCTGAAGCCGTAGTCATGCGCGACTGCCTGGCTTTGGAAGTTCTTTTGGTTTGTTTGCTGGGAGCGGGAATGGTGAAGAAGGTGCAACCGGGGGATCGTCTGTAGTGTTCATCACTTCTTGAATTAGCCTTGAAGACATGATATGATGTATACGCAATCCAGACTTACCGAGGAATATCTTTCTGCTCCCATCCATCGAGAGCTAGATGACAAAATGCACAAACTGCCATATCAGAGTCATCTACCGGCGCAAAATGCCATCCCGCCTCCGCAAGCTTGAAATTGGGCGCATTAGAATAATCTTTCTTGAGCAGCAACGGAAAAGCCTACCTGTTTGGTCTTGCATTTCCACCCCCTCTTTGCATCATGAGGCCATCTGTTTGCGAAGGTTGCCTTTCGAGCATCTAACATATCTTTACTAGATAGCTGTTCCTGACCGTAAACACCTTCGTTCACCTCAATTGTAGCCATTATCGCCCACGCGCATTCTGGGGAATGCTTCAAATGTTCTACCAGCGGATCGTCATCTTCTTCCCATCCATCTATCTGGCGGTGGCAGAGAAAACATGCGGTATTATCAGGACTTTCCGGAAGAGGGTGGTAAAAGAACCCGGCTTTGGCGAGCTATGCGCATGTGAGTATGAGTACGTGGAATATAATTTTGGGTTCGATGCGACGCGTCTTTCCGTAGGGTAAGGAATAGAGGGGTATGCAATTGTACGAACCTGTTCTGGAGCGAGACTTTTATGGGGCCATTTAAGTGATTTGCTCGCAGATTTTGCGCTTGCTTTCGACGCTCGTTTGGATGTTCGTCGTCCGGGGAGTGGATGTGAGACTTCAAAGGAAGATAATCGTTGATCAAGGGTGAAGAAGCCCGCTGCAATCTCTTCGATGGCCATTGTGGCGCCTGGCGCAATGAATTGAATTTAAATGTAAATTTAGGCACTGCAAGGTGCGGTGGTTTGGTGGGTTGTGGGTACTGATCAAATCGATGTTTGTTGCTGGGTGGTGATAATGCGCTGTGGTGTTGATGCGATCCAATGTTTACTTTGAGGCTGAAAACGCGCAATACGGGGAGCGCGACCCCTTGCTCGGGCGTCATCGTTCGGCAAAAAAGCGGCGCCGATAACGTTACCGAGACCGGTACTATCGAGTGTGGCTGACCACAACTTTCATACCTAATTGGTATATACAAAACTAATCAAAAGTCAACCAACACACCACCTAATTCTTGCGTATATTTATTTTCCGCGTTTCCCCTTAGTCTATCTCATGACCGAACTCGCCCTCCCCGTCACTATAGAATATATCCGCCCGCAGTCTCCGCACTTTGTTTTGTTCATGTTACTTTTCTATATGACAGGCTGGTTGTTGTCGCTTAACAGGCTTTTGGAATAATATCTGCTGCCTTATATACTGATTCATTCGGTGGTCCTAATTGATGCTCTTCTGTACTCAGATATCACGATATATTTCAAGATTTTGGATTGTTCTTCTTGGGCTACTATCAGGTGTAATAACGTTGGTGGATAATCTATTATACTTATGAAACCATTATAATGGGTAATATTAATATTCATCGGTATACTTTGTTTGTTTTCCTTCATGTCTTAATCTATCAGTCCTAAGTTCTACACTGAAATTCGTAATTGAACGAGAGGATAAACTTTATTATTTGGCTCATCCTAATTTAAAGCGGGGCTCGGAGTACAGACGCTTGCGGCTGCTCGTAGAGCCCCTAAGGACAGCTGGCTAGTACCCCCCTTGTTAACTACTTAAAAGGGTAATTAACGATTATTAGTTAAGAATAGTAGGTAGTACTCTATAATACCTACTATACGTACCTACCTGAATAATGTAAAATTTTTATCTTATGTAGACGTTTATTATAGGTAGTATCTAGACCTTTAAAAAATAGTAAAAATATATCTTATATTTTAAACTAGTATTATTAGTATCTATAAAACTATTATATTTATTATAGACTTAAATACCTTCCGATAGACTATAACGCTATTAAAGAAAAGAAGACGTTAAGGTAGATTAAGTATAAAGCCTAGTAAATAATTACTAGATTTTATACTATTACTAAATATATACGCTACGCTAGCTAAGCCTCGTACTTTAGATATTTATTCTAATATTTATCTTAAACCTTTATTTAGTAAGGCCTAACCTAGAGTCTCCCTTAATTAAAAGCTCGATTATCTATATACGTATATTTAATATTATAGCTTCCCGGATATTACGTCTCTTTTAAAATCCTTTCTTACTAGTAAGCTTTCTTCTTCTAATAATAGAGCTCTATAACTTAAGGCATAGACTACTAGCTTCCCGGCTCTTATTAATTATACCTTATCTTTTGTTCTACTCGCGTATATACCCTTAACTACTACTTTAGTATTCTATAATAAAATTTTATCTACTACTAAGCTAATCTATAGTAGAGAATTTAAGAATTTTATTACTAGTTCTTTTTAAGATAGTAAGTAGATATTATTATTCCTAAGTATCTACTCTAGCGAGGTAGATGCCGAGTTTCTAATAAGTAACCTTCTATAGACGTCCTAGGCAAGGATTACGGCTAATATACTACTCCTCTAGCGTTTATTTATATTATTTTTTAATATAATACTCGATTCCGAGTCTAATATAGAAGACGATAATCTAACTAAGAATACTAATAATTAGTATACTATAAGTTCCCTTATTAATATACGTCTTACTTTTATATTCTTAATATTATTCTATATTACTAGCTCTTATAACTAAAGATTTTAGTATTAACTAGGGATAGTTTTAAAAGCTAGTAGGGTACGAGACGAGGTACTTTCTATCCTTAATTAGTTAAGAGTTATAATTACTACTAAAACGGCTATATAGATTCTATTAATACTATTAAAATCGTAGTCGGAAGCTCTTTTAAGTGTCGGGAAAGATTTAGCGACTAAGCTTTAGTATCTTATCTTTAATAATATTTAATTACTTAAAAGAATACTCTACGTATAGATTAATAATAAAAATACGTTCTTTAATAGTACCGCTGGTTATATAGCTAAGGCAATTCTATTAAGGGAGGGTTAGGGGCTCCTAATACTTAATTCTTTTTATCCTAAAAGAGTAAGAGTAATAACCTCTAATTAGCTAATATATAATACAAAGGCTAATTACTCTTATTTAAAGTCGGTAAGTAGTTTTCTTAAATTAGAATAAACATTAGTATAAATACTAATAACTTTATTAGATTTATAAGCGATTAGTATATAGGATTATTAATAAGTATCTCCTAAAGCCTTTCTACAAATAACAAAATACTCTACTTAAAACCTAGTTTCTTAAGGATACTCTAGAACCTAGCTAGGTTAGTAAAGTACTTAAGTATAAACGTTATAGATAGTAACCCCTTACGACTAGAGATCTTAATAAAGCTAAAATTATAGATATAATTCTTTAGTTAGAAGACGTCTATTATAACTAGCTTTATGTTTCCTTTAATACTACTAATACCTTAATATACCTAATGTTTAGTAACGTTACTTCTATTATTAATAATAGAAGTATAATTCGGTATCGATCTAAAGATACTAGGAAGGAATCCCTACATAATATATTCCCGGTATTCGGCCTCTTTTATCTACGTATATATTTTATTAAGACGCTTACAATTAACTATATACAATATCTTATACTATTTATTAAGATACTTAGCTTAAAGGGTATTAGTAAGAAAGGAATATCGAATTTCTACGCTACTAAGAAGCTTTTAGAGTAGGTCTATTATAGGTATATAATCGCCTTTATCTAAATAAAGTCAAAGAAGATAAAAGAGTAGCTATTAGATCTATAGAAATAATATAATAACGTTATAAAAGAATGGTACTACCTACCTAATACTTAAAGAAAACCCCTTATTAAGGAGATATATAACAATTTATTTAATATTACCTATTAGATTAAACGGCGCTTCTAGTTACTACTAGACCAAGCTTATTTTAACAATATCTACGATTTTATAAGTAGTATAGCTCTATATCTAGATCTTAAGGAATTAATTTAGAATAGGCGTATAGATTATATATTTAAAACTATTTAATAGATCCTACCTTATTTCGCTAGCTTAAACTATTACAAATACGCTTATAAAGTTATTATATTCTAGATAATAAAAGAGTTATATAATAAGAAGACGTAGTTTTATATTATTAATAACTGTCTAATTAAAGCTAAGGGGGATAGGTTTATTAAGGTAGATTATAGATATAAGTATTATATCTATAATTAAAAAACTCTATATAATAGAAAAGGAGGGAACTTCTAGTAGAGGGATATACTAAATAGTAATACTATACTTACCTTATATATCCTAATAGATACTCTAGAAGCCTTTATAGGGAATCTAGACTCTATAAAAAAGTAGAAGGGGAAGTATTATATTCCTAGTATAGAGAGGAATATCTTAAATATTATTAATAAGATATATTAACTTAGTGTAATATATCTGAAGAATAATATTATAACTCCTTATTTATAGAAAGATCTATTTTCTTTAAAGATTAAGAAGATTATAGGATTTAATATAGCCGAGTATATAGATAATTTATATAGAAAGTAGGTTTTAGTTAGAGAGGGGATTCTATAGCCCTAGGACTTTTCTATAGTTAATAAGGATAATAGAAATAAGAGTATAGAGGTAAGTAGGGAGGTTTAGGCTTAAATATTAATACCTCCTCTACTACTATAGAATTAGATAGTATTTTATTTCTTTGTATAAAAGATTTTAGAATAAACATTAGTATAAACATATACTTAGTATAGTGTCTATTATTGTTTACTAACGCTCCCGCCCCTATTATACTATAAATTATATTTTAAAAGCCTTTAGATTAGCCTTAAGTATTTTAACCTTAATATCTCTATAAAGACTTACTCGCGTATAGTAGAGTATATCCCCCCAAAGTAGTATTCCCTCCTAATCTATCGGTATATCCTTACTATTAATTATTTTAAAGGCTCGCTTATATCTTACCGGATTAGTAAGGTCTTTTTTCTTAATATCCTAACTATATAAAGCGTACTACTCCTTAGTTATATAATACTACTAAGATATAGGGCTAGGGAGCTTATAATAATTGTCTTCGTTCTATATAACAGCGTTTATAAATAAAGCTCGCTCTATAGGAGTAAAGAGTTCGTAGGGTATAATAGAGCAAGGGAATTCTCTAATTAAATTAGTATAAATATTAGTATAAATATAATTAATAGATACTTACCCGGTAGACTTGTAGAGGCGGATTATATTACGTAATTACCTATTTAGATTAGTATAAACTATAAAAGAAACCTAATTAAAAAATACTCACTTCTTAATAGCTAGCTTAATAGAATACTATATAATAAAGACCTATCCTATACGATTAAGCATTTCCTACTTCTAACTAAAAGAGTCTTGTATATTACGCTAAGCCTTCTACTAAAGCTAGAAAGCGCGCTTAGAATCATCCTATTAAGGATATTAGTATTATATATAATAATATTAGTATAAATATTAGAATAAACGTATCTTGGAAAGCTTTCGCGAAGTAGTATTTATTATAGTTTTATTATTTAATCTACTTTGCTCTAGAGCTATAGTTTTCCTCTTAAGCTTATTACTAAAGTTCTCTATATTATTAAGACTTTATAGATATTTAAACTCTACCTATAATATAGGATTGTTATTAGTATTAGATTTAGTTATATCCTCCTAGTCCTTCGCTTCTATATATTTAATAAATAAATAGATACTAGCTTTAATACTAGTAGAGATATTAGTATAAACATTAAAATAAATAGGGGAGATACCTACTGTTTTAAAGTCTCTATATTCTTAACTCTCTACTCTATAAGCTTTCGGATAGCGTTATCTATAGCGATCTACTCCGCTATATACCTACATTTACTAATAAGATATATAAGGTTCTTTTTTTCGCTTCGTTATAGTATAGCTTTTAGAGTATAATACTAAGGATCTAGCTTAACTTTAGCTTAGTAGCGCTTAATACATTCGGTACTAGGTGCTATAGCTTTGGATTTAGCTTTTATAGGCGATTTAGAAGGATTAGCTATAGTAGGAGATAGTAAATCTAACTACTAGTCTATTAGATCCATAGTAAAAACCTCTTTAAAATTAGTTTAAATATTAGAATAAACATAATAAGGTACTTATAAGTACTTAGGGTAGGATCCGTAATTAAATAGGGTAGTATAAGTATAAGGGTAGGGTAGGTATAAGGGTAGCGTAGGTATAAGGGGGGTTTTTTTTAGAGTAGGAATCTATTTAAAATTAGTTTAAACATTAGAATAAACATTTAGTAGTACTTACCTATAATCTAGGTAGCGTTTACGAATAGAGTAAAAGGGGTAGCGTAGGTATAGGTATTATTATAGTAGTATTATAGTATGTTTTCGATCTAAAGGTAAGGCTATACTAAACGCGCTACTACGCGCTAGGTCAGCTGATGTACGGTTAAACCTCGGTATAAAATTATAACTTATACCTAGCGCGTAGTAGCGCGTTTAGTATAGCCTTACCTTTAGATCGAAAACATACTATAATACTACTATAATAATACTACTATAATAATATATCTAAGTAGTAAACTCCCTATAATATCCCCCTTAAGCTATTCTATAAACTATAAGTATACTATACTTATTTATTCTAGTGTTTATACTAATTTTTAAGAGGTTTCTACTTAGAAATCACATTATAGCTATACCTATACTATACCTTTTATTCTAATCGCAGAGCCTACCTAACGTACTAGTAAGTACTACTAAATGTTTATTCTAATATTTAAACTAATTATAAAGAGGTTTATATTATACCTAGAAAATAAGCAAACCCTATTAGTAACGCTAGAGCTACTATTAGTAGTAAAGGTACTATTAGTAGTAAAGTACCTATTATAGCTCCTAGATCTAAAAAGCCTATAAAATAGCTATAGGCTATAAAAAAACCAAAGAAACTAGCTACTAAAGCCCCTCGTAAAACTCCTGTTAAAGCCCCTACCTCTAAGGCTACTAGTACGGTTAAGAGGGTACGTAGATAGAAGTCTAGTAGTAAGTTATTACTATACTTTATTTAACCTAATATTTATACTAATTTTATATAGCTATTATATTAAGGCAAATTAGAAAATTTCAGTAAACTAGCGATCTTCTAATACCTAAGGCCCCTTTTATAAGACTTTATAGAGAAATCGTTTATAATATATATAGTTATAGTAGAGGTCTTCGAATATAGGCAGGTGCTTTATAAGCGCTATAGGAGGCGGCGGAAAGCTATATAACTAAACGATTTAAAAGTAAGTCTTTATAATACTTGATTTTAGTATAAATATTAGACTAAACGTATATAGTTAGTTTGTTATTAATAATCTATATAAAGCGTGTTATACTTCTATAGAAGGATCTAGTCTTAATTAAGTAACTTTATATTTATTTCGATAGACTAGGTAAACCTATAGACGACCTAGATAGTAGAGGATATAATCGAGGAGAAAAGTATAATATTAGTAGAAGAAGAATTATAGCTCTACTAGGACCTGCGCTAAAGCTAAAGCTAAAGCTATAGCTAAAGCTATAGTAGAGAAAGCTATTACTAGTTATACTAGTAATACGTAGGCTAGCGCTATATAATCCGAATATAGATCCGGCTTTGTTTATAGAGGGTAGTATAGAGGGTAGTAGAGAGGGTACTAGAGAGGGTACTAGTAGTATATAAGAGCTAATTATTATACTCTTTTAAATTAAAACCTATTTTCTACTATGTTTAAACTATTTATTTTAATGTTTATACTAAAATATTATATTATATTTTATAAACTAACTCTAAAGCCTTACCATTATTAATATTACGAATTACTTCCTCCTTAGCCCTATCTAAAGCTACTAAATCTACTCTATATTATAAATTATTAGTATCTATACCTCCTAGTATACAACTATAGTCCTATATATTTATATTAGATATAAAGGCCCTCGGATTACCTAATAGTACTATATTAATGTTTTCTTATAGGTACCGGTCTAATATATTAATAGATCTTACTCTTAGTATAGTAGTTGTTGCTATTAAATCTCTTGATTTCTTAGATCTAAATAATATACGTCTCTAGTCCTCTATATATTATCCCTTTTCCTATTTGTTTTATAAGAAGTAATCGAAGCTAAGGTATATATTAAAGTCCTTATATTTTCGATATCTAGGCTATTCTATAACTAATTTAGGTAACTCTTTTTTAATAATAATCCTTCCTACTCTCTAAGTAAGTAAACTTATACTCTTAGTTAAGATAATTATACTAGAGTAAAATAAAGAGAGAGTATCTTTTTTCTATAGTAACTCCTATACTCTTCTTCTCTAAACTAGGAGTATAGCTATAATATATACTCGAATAACTCTTAGTATAGAAGTATACTTTAGGGGAGGTTGTTTTAGTAGAGGCTAGATATAATTATTTAGTATAATAGGCTAAGATAGAATATTTAATTTCGTATAGTACCTTAGATAATATATTAAGAAGGGAGTAATAAAAACTAATATAATATTTAGGGCCTATAAGATTATAAGTCGTTTATATTCTATATATAAATATAAAGATAGTTCTAGTATACGCTCGCGAATACGCTTAAAAGATTTATACTATATTACTAAAACTCTTAAACGTATAGATTTAAATATAGAATTAGCTAGTAGCGTGTAATCTAGTAATAATAGAATATATATTACTTATAAACGTAGATCGCGAGCTCCTTAGCTAAATCGTTAAATTAATAACTAAAGTAAATATAGAATCCCCTAATTATAGACGCGAATAATATTAGATATATTAATACCTATACTAAAAGCCTTAGTAATAAGAATAATTCGGTATTTCCTAGATTAGAAGTCTTTAATTATCTAAAGCTTTAATTTATCTAACTAGTTTATAAAGAATCCTTAAATAAGGGTATTAGCCTTATTATTAAGATATAGAGAAAGAAGTAAATATAGATAGTCTCTTATATACTCTAAAACGCTAATACTATCAAAGTATATTATAGTTTTAGGTATCTCTAATTCGTCCGACGAGTATATCGAAATAAGATAATTAACTACTATCAGACTACTACCTTAATATAAAATACTTATACTAAGTAGTATAGAAGTATAGAATAGGTTAGATCGATTAAGCTCTTTATTAAAACCTAGGGTGTTCTAGGGTTATAGACTAATTAAGTTTATAACCTTAAACTTCTATATATCTAGGAGGGTAGTAGAGTAGATAAACTAAGGTATCTTAGTACTAAAGTAGCTTTAAATCTTTCCTAATTTATTATATAAAGTTCTAAAGTTTTAGCTTCTAGTATTTATTAGTTTTAGACTAAATATTAAGATAAATACTAAGTTCTATATAGTAAATAATAGAAAGTAAAAATTAGAATAAATATTAGAGTAAATATACTACTTATTAACTAGGTATACTTTATCTATAGTAATTATATTAACTTTCGCCTAAAAAGAAGGATCTAGCTATAATACTATATATATTTATTATTACGCCTTCTTAGGGCTAATAAATACTTATTAGTATCTCCTAGCCTTTACTTCGAGTATATCTTTTAGTATACTTAATCTATATAAGAATATTATACTTTTCTTAAGTAGATAGGTTTCCTAATTTATATTTTCCGAACTTATAAACTTCTTATTAATTAATTTATATTATTTGTTACCTAAACTCTATAGGGGAGTAAAGATAATTATAATTATTCGAGGATCTAAAAGTAGATAGAAAAATATAAAACTATAGAATATTAATAACTTTCCCTATCCTATACGCGCTCTTAAAACTACGTCCTTTCCTCTAGTTAGAGATATTAACACGCTCTTCTAACCCGAGCGTAATCTAAAGTCTAATATATTTAGAGGAGTAAAGTATTACTTAATATTTAAAAACCCTATCTTTAAAGTTATAATTAAAATATCACGTTCCGTTTAACGTCTAATATAAGAGATTAGCGAACTTTGTAGTCTTGTAGGATTAAAAAACCTTGACTCGAGACTATTTATAAAAGATAGGTTTAGTAGAGTAAATAGTAAACTACTATTACTATTACGTTAAGCTAGTGTTTTTAGACTCTATTATAGTAGTAGAAGTTGTAGTAATAATGGCCGAGTCTCTTTAGTATTTATAGAGTCGAAACTAAAGTCTATAAAGCCTTAATTAGGATTAGATATAAAGGAATCCTACAGATTAGAATCTATATTAGGTAAGAATAAAGTAGTTATTTTTAAATAGTATATAATTGTTTATATAGAAGTTCGAAGTAGCTTATATAACCTACTCTACCTTATATAAAATAAATTTGTTATATATAACTAACTTTTAGAGGTAAAAGTAAACTAAAAGTTATAATATTAGTATAGATCTATATCTAAAAATCTAGAGTATTCTAATAGTACTATTCTCTTAATAAAATCTCCTCTAATAATAAAGATACTAGCGTATTTATTTTGTTATACTTATACGGTTTTAAGCTACCCCTACTAGTATATACTTGGCTACTCTACTATACCTACTTTTTAACTAACCGAAGTGCTCTATTATTATATATAGGGTTTAAATTAAAGTTCTACCCTATAAATCAACGATTTATAGGCCTTGTATGGCTTCTAGTACTAGCTAGCTGTCCTAAGAGGCTCTGCCAACTCGTTCCTCGTTGTTGAGGCCTGAGGCTCTTAGACTAAGAATGTATTTAGCTCTAGTTGCTTAGCTTAAGTTCAAGCTTTAGCTTGAGAAGTATTGTGAGAATCAGCGTGAGAACGAAGTGCTCTATTAATCAATTAGTAATCGACTAAACCATGGTTAAATTGATTTGATTTGGATTAGCGACTGTCGCTCGGAATATGAATGGAAGGCCAGAGGCCAGGGGCCAGAAGAGCTGTATTCAGGTGACTAGAGAGCTAAGTACGTGTGGGTAGGAGCCTGGCTTATATAGCCCTAGTATATGCCCCTCCTTTGTTGAACACTCCTGGGCACTCCTGTTCCATATCATGTCGCTTGGTTCTGTGTTCTGTGCGGTGGAAACCACGGGTTAGTATATTAACTAACAATAGCGACTTAAGGTGATTAAATAGATTGATAGGCGCTTAGTTAATCTAATTAATTAGAATAATAGTAGATAATTTAAAGTACTACTAACATAATTAAAGCACCCTTTAAATAGATAATAATAAGAGAAATAAGAGTAAGTGTATAATAGATAATTTAATAATTAAGGATAAGGAACGTTCCTATAGAGAAGAGAATATAAATTAATTAGTTTATAGTATATTATATAGTATAGAACTAGGCCTAGACTTATTCCTACTTAATAGGAGCATAATAGAGGCGGGTATTACTTTGTATATACTTGAGTTATAAAAATATTATCCTAAAGACCTTATATAACTAAATTAATTATACAACTAGTAGAAATATTACTACTTTTCAATTCTTATTTTACTAGGTGAAATAGGACAATTAAGTTACTTGTACTAGATTCTTGATATAATAACTTTTGATAGCGTGTATAGAGCAAGGCTCGCCTCTCTTGATTAGATAAGATAAGTATAAGAAACGGGCTCTCGCTTAGCTAATACGTGACCTACTGAGCAGCCTCCGAGGCCTCGGTCCGTATAATCGATTCATTCAGATTATATAGCTAATCAAGCGATTAACGATGATTAGGAGGTCATCTATCACTCTTGATTAGAATAACTTAGATTAAGACCTTGTTAGTTAATCTATTCTAATCATTTCTCACGCTGGTAAGAATTATTGGAAGTGAAGTGCACTGAGACTATAACCACAAGCCCTTGAATCTCCTACTGGTTTAAGAGAGAGAAGCATATTATGAAAAAAGTCGCATAGGGAACAATTGAAAAGAAATATTTAGAAGTTTTCATAGGTGAATTCAAAACTAGAATTGGGTTGCGTCAAGACTGCTACAAAAGTAAACAATGTAAAAGCAATGCAAGTAGTAACAATGCATTTCTTACTCGGTGGATTTAAAATCTATTTATATTCAAATATTAAGAAATATTCTTGCGCCTTGAAATGCTGGCGCAGCTTGAAGCAAACTAAACTATATACAAGAAGAAAAGTGTGTCATTGACTCATTAAATCATTACTCATCAAGAGAATGAAACCGTCCATTATCCGATTCCAAAGAACAACAATGAATCCCAACCTCCAATTAATGTCGAGCAGCCCGCTGGGCCATCTTGATCCTCTCAACCAAAAAGACCACGGCTTCCGGCACCCGCCTTCCGTAATGAAGATGAGCTGGCGTGATCATGTATATCCTCCCCTTGCAAGTCCAATCTCCATCATTGCAAAGAATTAATGTCTTCGGAGGTGGAAAATTGGGAATAACTCCATCGTCTTGTTCGTTACGTGTATCTCCGAATGTAACAACTCCTGCGATTTTAGAACTCACTGATGGACTTAGTGCTCCGATTGCGCCATGAACAATTGCTGCTCCTTGACTAAAAGTGGTGTCAATTATTTCGTACAAGAATATGAAGAGGGGAGAAAGATTTACCTGTAACCGCCAGCAACAATGATCGATTTCGGACATTTTCTCGCCGCCTTCGTAATGATGTTTCTCATATTACTTATTCCCTCTGGATCTGCATTCCCCTTCCTAAGATTCGTCCTGATTTTAGCATCGTACTTGACTCCTTCAACCCCAACATGTTTCATTCCAAAAGCGCTTATCAAGCCGAGGGCGGTTCGTGAGCCGACTGAATCTGAGGCTCCCATGTTTCCTCCTTCGGTAGAACCTCGAGCGTAGACAAATATGATATCTTTGCAGCCGAAATTTGTGAAATCATTTCGGATTGATGGTGTTCCAGCTGGGTGAGCTGGTTTGGACGTGTGGGGTAATCTGATGGGTCCAATTGTTGTCGGCTCGTCTGGTGCCTTTGTGGCTTGGGGTACTTTTGTAATAGCAGGCGCCTTTACATTATTTTTCTCTTCTGCTGATACACGTACAGGCGTTGCTGGGGCATGTGGCTCCTCTGCTGGGATGTGAACGGGTGCTGCTGGAATATGTCCTTCATTCGCTGGTATATGTGGAGGTACTACTGGATTATGTGCAGGTACTGCTGGTAGATGTACAGGAACGGTGGGTATATGTGGAGGTGCCACTGGCGCGTGGAAAGGTGTTGCCGGTTTATGTAAAAGTGCTGCTGTGGTACGTAAAAATTCTGTTGGTAATTTGAAAAGCGCTGGTGGGAGAATGAGGGGTATAGCAAGCGACAGTGGTGTAGAGAGTGTAAGAAGCAGACTGGGCTTCATGTCGGTGTATTTAAATATTAAGTTGCTTCGCTAAAAGAACGAATAAGCAACGAGCAGCTAAGAGAGCGTGAGGGTTTGAATGAATGTATAAATTATTATGCACAACATGGAGAGACAAGCTCAAATCTCAAAATCATTTCTCGTGCAACGATGCCTTCCCAGACGCCTTTTGTAGATTTGGAGAGCTCTCGCGTTAAATGAGGTGTTTCTTGTTTCCCCTCAAACCCCATTCAAATGGTTGCCAAGTTATGATTTGCAATGTGTGGGACTCGGTGTCTCCGATCAAACAACCTTAGGTCCGAATGCTCGTATCTCTTATATTCTTTAAATCAATCTATATAATTCGCGTATATGAATATCTAGAAGTAAGAAAAATACAAATCATTGTCTTATTCTCCCTCTCGTGTTCAAAAGTCACAATTTAGAGTGTCCATTTTCATCTTTCCTACTCCATACATGGCAACGTAGACTCTATGTACCAATGCTCTGTCTCAGTATGCCAAGGGAAGTCAGGACCCATAAATTTGAAATATGGGGCGTGATCCGATGCACACCCAACGGTTCCGACAGAGAGGTCCCTGTTTTTCCTTCTCTAAGGGGAAGGGGCTTGGATGCTTAAATCTCGGGACGGGACTTTTTTCGACCAAAAAGCTTGAGTTCGTAGTACCGTCAAACCTCGATACGGAGTACTACGAAGTTCTTGGTAGGATACTGGGCTGAGTCACTTTTGGAAGGAGATAACCGAGGTTACAGTATCATCATATCGAGTATCCTAGTAACCAGGTTAAGCTGTACACCATCAGAAGATTCGTCGCAAAAACTCGTTGCCACCCAGATAGTTGCAGTTCATGGCTAACCCAGGTTTCCGTAATGTTTTTGTCTTGGCATGTCTTCCAGCAGGTGAGCTCCGGAAACGTGGTGATCATTGTTCTGAGCACGAACCGCTTTACCAGATTGCTATTTCTGAACAGCATGTATGGTAAGAGAGGCGGGCATTGCTCTGTACACCCTACTAAGAGTTATTATACTAAAATTCCGGCAAAACATAATTAATTGTCCTCTTTTACGTAGGGTAATGAGTAATAAGATTATTAATTATTCTAAACTCTTTATATAACTATTTTAGTTGTACGACGCTATTAGAATAACTTTATCTTGAGAGAGGAGTACAGAGTAGCGCCCATATCTTTTACCTGCCTTAGACAGAGTTGCACGACATATTGCGGAAGATTCCATGAAGCCGAAAAACACTGGAGTCCCTTGGAGCCTGCATAGCAGAGATTCTAACACGAAAAGTGACAGTTTTTCTCACAAGTCAATATAAGACGAGGAGCGGAGTTAGGCTTGAGGAAAAGGTTAAGGTACTTCACTTTGATATCCATCAAAGGTAGAACTTTTCCGCATGAGGACTTGTTGGTTTGCTTTTCTGCTCAACTACAACCGGAGCTTGGAGCTCACTATTAACAACTTGACTCATGCAGAAAAACCAATTATGTCTTCACACTTGCTATACAACTATCTCGGCAGCTGGTAACTGGACTAGTGAGATCGCCATGATATCAGCAACACTAGTTTTTGGTAGAGCTTCGACAAGCGATACTCAGAAACCCAATTCCTACCCTCTCGAGCTGGAGGGCCATTTTCGACAAAAGTTACGTGAGCACGGTGGTACACAAAGCCTTTATTATATCACCAGAATGGAATTCGACATTGGAATTCCCACCATAATATCCGAGAATAATGAACTATGAATATGCTTCTACGCTTATGGGTGTCTCTCCACAGCCATGTCAATGCAAGTGGAAAGAACAAAAAAATAGCGGTTCAAATTATTGCTCATTAGAATTTCAAACCCCTAAACTAGGTTCACTCTCCACCAAGGATTATTCCGTTAACAGCTTTCCAAACACATTAAAAAGTTAGAACCGTTCATTTGCAACCATCCCCAACCTTTGCCAGAAAAAAAAAGAAAATTAAATCAAAAGGCCCATGAACAATCCTGCGAAACTCATCATAAGCGAGGAAGCGACCAGTGAGCCAGCACCAGAAGCTTGTGTCGAAGTAGGCGAAGGTCCCGAGCTTGAATTAGCCGAGGTAGAACTAGGGGTGGCGATTGGAACTGAAGAATTGCTCAAGGACGTCGTTCCATTTGAAGCTCTGGCAGCAGCAGAAGGTGTAATGGATGGGTGGATCATGGCGGGTACGCTTGTTGGCGCGGAAGCTACTCTAATTTCCTCAAACTTTTCAAAGGAAGTAACATAAGGGACAACCCGATTAACGATTGGGCTTTCGAGGTATGCGAATGAATAAGGGTCCCTAAGCGATACTGTACGTGGGAAATCGCGAACCATGAGTTCTCGTCCAGGATCTGGAAGTGTAGTTGGCGTAGAATTTTCGCCAAGCGGGTACACAACGACGTGTTGAATGACTTCAAAGGTTTGGACAATTGGAATGGCGTGTTCTGGAGGACAATAGTAACCAGGAATAGTCGTTATGCAAGAGGTGATGGTAATCGCCTCTGGTGTGTAAATGGTACTGGTAATGGCTTGTGTTGGATCAGGAGTAGATGAAGGAGGTTGAGTGGATAGTGCCGCGGACGTAGCTGTTGGCTTTACGTCTTCCTGAATGGGAGTTGAGCGTGCTCCTGCTCTCGCAGAGAGAACAGGAGCAGGAGTAGGCTCAAGCTCAGCATATACGGCCCGCTTTAGTGATGTCTTGACGCATTCATCAGCAATGTGGACGGTGTAGAAGGTTACGTAAAGCGATGGGCCTGCGTCAAACTTTTTGTCGCCAATTTCAAGTGACGCTTGCGCAAAAATTCCAACGTCGCCAAAGACCTTCTGTCTGAGTTCCACTTCACATGGTGCTTTTTCGTCAAACACAAATTGGCCCGAGTAGGCGACGGGGTCAATAAAGGCACCCATCGCAAATCCGATTCCTTTTCCCCCGACTCCCACGTCAAATCCAGCCTTGAGTGTAGCGCGTAACAGGACAGCGTAACCAACAGAACCACTTGTGAACTGAAAAGGAATATCTTGAATTAAAGATCCTCCTCTAGCCACGTCAACTTATCAGCTTGTGTTCCACATTCTTTCAACCACTTCTGGGAGACAGGAGTCATGAGTTTACTTACGACCACGATTCTATCATTTCGCCGCCAACGACATCGATGATATAATTGAGACCATTAGGAAATTTGATATCGAATCCCCCTTGGAATTCAACAGCAGCACTCGCGTGAAATATCAAGTCCAATGACAGTTCTAAGTCAACGTCGACAACCAAATTTTTCTTCATACCTGGGATTTTGAATTTTGGGAATTTCCCTCCCCAAATTGGGATGACAAAAAGCCCACCAACGGCAAATGTGATCTTGAGTTCAACATGCACGCTAAGATCCTTAAAACTGACTACTAAAGGTATATCAATCACGTCCTTCATGTCACCAATAGTAGTTGTGAAGAGATCTTTTAAATCCACCTCTCCAATTTTCAATCCATCAGTACTGAGATCGACGGAGCCAGAGACAGAGCAGGAGACGCAGGCAACCTTTATTTGAAAGGTGACCCCCTTTGTTTCGTCATATTTGTTATCTTCGCCCTCCTTTTTTTTGCCCGTAGCATCTACATAGCTAGATAGAAAATTAGCTTCATGTCAAGGAAATGTGGGACGAATAGTAACATGCATACATGTCAAGCATAACTTTGTCCTTTGGGATTTCAGTACTCAAATCAAAGGTTCCCAGATGATCTGATCTTTTTTCAAGGCGGACAACATCATCATCAACATCAATTGCTGTGTCGGTATCGATGTATCTTTCTTCTGGTTTCTCTAATAGAGTAGCCTTGGTAACAATGTATGGATCCATCTGTGGAGCCACATGTTGCTCAACGACCAAACATATGACAGAAACGACATATGCCGCAAGACAGAGCTGGGTAGCAAATCCCATCTCGAATTAAAGACAAGGCGAATGGGTTCGGAGTTGAAGAAACAAGGGCATGGAAGAGATGAGAAAGACGATAGTATCCTCAATGAGAATGATTTGAGAAGAATTTGATCAAAATTTGGTTGGAACTATGATTCAGGATGTGGTTTGAGTTGTGGTTAGAAGGGTAATCCAAGGTCAGCTTTATTATAGATGCAGCCTTGAAGAGATCAAGAATAAGCGACCCTCTTGGCAAGCAAGGCAGGGCAAGAGAGCATCCAAACATCATTTCATTTCCTTTCACAGCCACGATCATAAATTGTTTGGTGAATTCATCAACGGTGAATATCATCCTGATTTACTTTGAGATGCAGAAAGATTAGGGATTTCAACACTTTAAAGATATAGGATCATTGAATCAGCTATCCATGAGGCAGCATTACAGCTTTGAAGGCACTCCGCTTGATCCATATCCTTTTATTTCTCCTTCATTTTGTAAGGATTGGTGTTTATAGGGGAATCTTGTACTTCAGCCTTCCTCTATTGCTAATTGATATTCACGAGGTTGAGACTTCACTGTCAAGCCTGCTTGCCTACACCTGTCACCAATCCAAGAATGCAGAAACATCTGAAACACTTAAACGTCATGTTCGATAGAGAATGAGGTTACCAGTAAGGGAGTGGTAGACTTTTCATGGCTCATGAATGGAGCAGCCGTTCGCAAAGTCCAACAGTCAATTAGTGTAGAAGCCTGCAAGATGAGCTCATAACCCGTCAGCATTGCTGGCTCTACTCGATGAAAATTATTCGCATAGGTAGCTCTAATGTGGCATTGTTTACCTTTTACCTGGACGTCAGCAATTTACATCAGGCAAAGAACTAGAATATTCTTTGACGCTGACATGCACATGGTAAGACTCATTCAAACTATAGTTTGCTCGGTCTCAAGCAATATGCACATAGACACAGAAAGTGACTCCCTACAGGCATTGTAAGTCATTTGGGATGCACAATTGGTATTGTTGAGAGAGATATCGTGACTTGCGCTAAGGAACTACAAAATTTAGGTGCCACTGACCTACTCTTAGGTAACGTACATTCCTTTAGCGTCGTCGTAGGCACACGACACTTAACTACTCGCTACAGCTCGCCTTAGGCAAGATTGGCTCGCTTGCAAAACTGAGACGAGGGTAATTTCAAAAATGAAATTTCGTGACGTAAGTGCAAGTGCATTTGCAATCAATCCACCAGATAATTGGTAAGTAAAGTTTTCTAGAAGCTCAAGATAGAGGAATGACGATATCATGGATATGAGTACAAGTTACGTCTTGTGACGTTGATTTCTTGGACTGGAGAAAGGTGGTGTTGGAGTTCCAGGAGGATTAGAGGGGTAGTTCTGGTATATTCAAGTAATTGTTGTGATGTATAACACACTCTGTATGTAGGTCTGTCAACTTTAGGCATGCACTTCAAGCACTCGCACAACACTCCTACACCTTTCCTTTGAATCACAACCTGGTTATCATACACCTTGTGACTTGTTTACTTGCTTTTCTTGTTTTAATCTCTATGTATCTCCATAACAACAAGAATAGATAATATAGCCATAGAAACAAGTTCAAAAGTGTTCGCCCAAAAAGACACCCACCCGTTTGATGTGCTCGAACAAAAATAAACCTACCTAGTGACACTCCCACCTCTCATTCCACACTTTCACATCCACAACAACAAAACCCTTCTCATAAACCCAGTACCACACCGTCACTACCCCGCCATCATTCAGCACCCATAGCAATCTCTAAAGTCTTAGCCTGCATCACAGCAGAAATAAGATTTTGCCACTAAACCCGAACCACTGAATCAGTCCCAACGAACTAATGACGTAGAAAAGTACACCAGCGGGTTGGAGAGTACACTCCGTTAATTGAGAGATTAACGATGAAGATCTCTATATATGGTGTTGGGGAAATTACATGATGTCAATGGTTAAGCGGGGGGGTTATGGTGAATATCAAGTATTAGATAATAAAGTGTGGGGTAGCTTTTAGCTTATGTAAGGATGAAATCTATACGGTCAAGGGATGGGGTGAGGAAGGGATGGAGTTACGAATGACTGGGGATTTTCTGGGATATTGGGTGAGATGGAGGGTTGCCTGGGAAAAGACGGAAGATAAGAGAGGCGGGTATTGCTCTGTACTGTACACCCTACTAAAAGTTATTATACTAAAAGTCCGGCTAATCATAATTAATTGTCCTATTTTAGCTAGGGCAATAAGTAATGAGATTGCTAATTATTCTAAACTCTTTATATGACTATTTTAGTTGTACGACGCTATTAGAATAACTTAATTCTAAGAGAGGTGTGTACAGAGTAGCGCCTACATCTCTTGCCTACTGTACTGAGATGTGAAATTAACTGAAATCTGTTAAACCCACCAAACTAGTCATTTCAGAACCTGTGAAAGACAAGCCACGACAAGGAGCAAATGGAACCACTAGCTCTCAAGCACTTATTATGAAAACGGTGCGGACAGTAAAACAGGTTGTCAGTATACCTATCAGAGTCTCCGCTGGTTCTAGCCAGAATGAAAACCTACAGACTACTCAAGCTGCAGCAATTGCGGAGTCACGATAAAGAACCTAGCGCCCCAAGGAAACGAGACCACCCCCATCTTCCTGCGAAAATGTGTATTCTAAAACGAACGTATCCATCTATCAATACAAAAAAGCAACCCCAGCGACCACGAAAAAAACGAGGGTTCCCACACCCAATCCCCAACCCATCTATCAATACAAAAGAAAAGCCAGTAGAAGTGGTAGCATGTAATACCCAAATAAGTAAATAAAATACCACACGATCAAAAGTTGCCCGCCTCCATTTCCTGAAAGGGCCCCAGAAAATATCCTCTATTCGCACATGAGTATCATAGCAAACCTCGAATAAAAAAAAGAAAATGAGTAATGACTGAAAAAGAAATTAAACAGTGTATCGGTAAAAGATAGCGTCATCCCCCTTCTCCCTCTCTTCCTGCTTCATGGTTATCGTGAAATCCTCTGTTGAAGAACATTGTTCTTCGAGAAGTGCATCTCGACGGCTGTTCTCGTAGCGGAGGTAGCTGGTCATGAAAGCGGTCAAGAAGAGGGACATGGTGACGAGACCCAGAAGGATAGCGTGGCCTCGGATGAACCTGAATTCATCAGTATGGTTGGTATACTTTAGAGAATGAGGGGATGTGGAATAAGCATACCTAGGGGCATCGCGATTTTGATAAACGTATGAAGAGATCACACCACCAAGATTACCGAATCCGATTTGCATGGCGATACCAACAGCTCGTTTCAAGGTCCCGCCTATGT
The DNA here is from genome assembly GCA_900184765.1 of Hymenoscyphus fraxineus. Taxonomy (NCBI): domain Eukaryota; kingdom Fungi; phylum Ascomycota; class Leotiomycetes; order Helotiales; family Helotiaceae; genus Hymenoscyphus; species Hymenoscyphus fraxineus. Next base: position 843,588 of record LT855423.1, read on the forward strand.
TGTTGGCAGTCCAAGCTCCAATCAACGGAACTAGAGAAAAGATGCCTTCAGTTTGTTAGCGACTGAAAATCGAGGGGAAATTTAAAAGGGGAATTCTTTTACCAGAAGTTGCTAAGAAAGTCCCTGCATACTGGATATGCGGAACGTCCGTGGCAAGTAACAAGGACAATCCAGTAATAGCCGTCAGTTGAAAGCCGATCAAGAATATTCCTCGTTGGCCCGCCTTGTCAGCGCACCAGTTGCCAACCAAGGTGCAGAAACAGGCTGTGACATACGGCGGGACTGTCATGAGTTGGGCTGTGTTGTTAGAGTACCCCAGATTTTTGATGATTGTTGGCATAAACAAAGAAATTGAGTAGAGCGGGGTAAAGATGCCGATTGTTAGCACGCAATTAACCCATATCTTCCAGTCTTTAAATGCTTGGTAAATGTATTTCTTGTCAAATTCTTCAGAAAGAGAACTGCAGTCACTCTTCAGTCTTCTCTCGACTTCGGCTTTCTCTGTGGGCGAGAGAAACCGGGCACTGGGAAACATTAGATTGGCTGTCAAAAACGCAGAGTACACTTACGTCGCAGGCGAATCATGAATGAACCAATAAGCACTACTCGCCACGCATAACGAAAGAAGTCCTTCAAGGATGAAAATCCATCGCCAGCCGTTGTAACCGCCAATACCCTCCATTGAAGATATCCCACGTGCTAGGAGTCCTCCAAATGCACCTGCCGCAGTAGCTGCCGAGAAAAATAGAGCCATTCGGAATCCACATTCGTGTCTCTTATACCAGATGGTGATGAGATACGTGACGCCTGGATATAAACCCCCTTCTGCCAAACCAAGCAATGACCTGCATATTAAGAGCTCGCTATACTTTCTGACAAACCCCATGGATATCATTATGGCAGACCATGTGACCATAATAATCGTGAACCATGTACTTGGTCGAAATCTCTTGAGTATGATGTTGCTAGGGATTTCGGCCAGAACGTAGAAAGGGAAAAGTATGGCAAGCGCGTGGTTGTATTTCAGGCCGCTCATCTTTAGGTCTTCTTCCATTTTTGCCAGTTTCGCATTTCCAACATTCGTACGGTCGAGGAAACAAAGCCTAACAGAGATTGTGAGGTTTCAAGCTAGAAAGACATGTCAAAATTATCTTACAAGTATATAAGGGCAAGGAATGGTATCATATGAAGATCCATTTTCCGAACAAGCTTCTTCGTCGCTGCTGCATCGAATGGAACGTCAAATGGGGGTGGGCATATCGTCGAGCTAGTCAATTGTTCCCCATCATTCCCTTGGTAACCCGCTCTATTCAAGTCAAGATGCGACGGAGCTTTCTTGGCCTGTTGTGGATCCATCTTAAATCGCTTCGACGTGGTTTGGGAATAACGGGATGAAGCTCGTGAGATAATCTTCTCCAACGAAGTCCCAGCTTGTCTTATAGGCATTAGAACATTAGGAGGGTTTGTAACATTGTACTTGGGACTGGCATCCAGGATGTGATGTTTGCGCCGAGGAAGAGTCCCAAGTATTACTGTGACAGAAGATTAACCATGTCAAAGACTCCTCGAGTCACTTGTGCTTGCCCAACTCCGAATCTACAATCAACAGCAGCAGGCATGATCGCAAGCTGCCGTTTGCTATAGCCAAACGGATTATCCGGCCTCTCAGATGCGGCAAAAATCAGAACAGAGATTCTTCTGTGGGACTGCTGATGACGATCTACCTCGTCGCCTCCCCGATAAAGCAATATGGTCTCTATTGGAGTCAAATGTTTCTGCAAAAAACCCAATGGAGACACAACAGTTCCACAGCGGTTCCACGACATGCGCCATGCACCAAACCATGCGAGAGATGAAAGGGGTTCGCAGAAGGCAACTGAGACTCCTTCCTCTGATTTCTCGCCAATGAAGGAGGGCATTTGGGGATGTTCGCCTCTGCGAGTCCTGTGCAATTTGAGCTGTCAAACGCAGCAGGAACCCATCGTCTGACCTTGGCGGCACGCGACAGCCAAGAAAAACAAGCTCGAAGAATCGACAGAATCCAAAAGAGGATCGGGGAGAGTCTAGAAGGAGTAGCCTCGGATCAACTTCGATCAACTTTGTTATAGTCGTGGTACGAAAAAGGTTCAAGGTGGCTGAAAGGGGCAATTCTCGTGATTGCCCCTGACTAAGACTTGTGAAGCTATTCACAAATCTGTGGCACCGTCTCTTTTCGCCCTCACCGCTCGCTCGCTTGCCATATCCCCCTCTCCTTCTCTCACGCATGGAAAGCTGCTGGCGTGACTTCCGCCAAGTAGGCTGATTACATACTCCACGGATGGGCCGAGATGTTTATATGAAAGGTCTTGAAGCAAAGCGGTTGGAGATCATAGATTCTGCCTCTTCCCGTTCCCCGGAGTTTCGATCGAGGATGTATCATGTATGCACTCCAGATTCCCCACAGCTGCAACCCAGAATCCATCGCAATGGGGAGGGGGGTCTCTCCTGCATTCATGCTTAAGCTTGCATTTGATGCTTTGAGGCGTCTGCATGCCGGTGCTGGTGGTGCAGGCCTGGATGGTTCGGACGATTATTAGGAGAATAAAATCAAGGGGCGCAGCGTAAAATTTCCAATAGTCTACGGCTACGGACTTTTGCAGTCGACGGATTCGCGTAGCCGTGGTGTTGGGAGGTTCAAAGTTGCTGCGAAAAGGAGAGTCGCATATAAAATCTGCAAGCTACCAGGGAGCCAGAGTCAGACCTCGCTAGTCCGCATTGGGAATATCTCTTGGCAATCGCCGTCACGTCCACGTCCAACCGCAACCGAGAAACCCCACGCGAGAGGTGGAGAGCAAGTCTCAAAGTCAACAACACCACCAATCCGCCCAATTCATGCTGCATTCTCTGCATAGACTGTTGCACTATGGCGCTCCCTTTGCCGCCGGGTCTGACCCCCGCAGAGGTTGCCTTTTTGTGTGAGATGGAATTGGTGACGGTGGTGCCTCGTCAGCAGCTGAAGAGCCATGAGTTGCTTGGGGTAAGTTTCGTTGGTACTCGTACCAATACCAGGACCCCGCCATAGCAACCTTGAACCCCTCCACCTCCACCTCCACCTACACACACCACAGCATCATGTCTCGCTCGAGTACATCGGCACCCGAGCACAACATACCCGCCTCCTACAAAAAACTGCTGGCCTCTCACCCACTGTCTATGGTCCAAAGCTGATTGATTCATTGAATTTCAGGGTCCAACTCCAGCTCTACGTCCACCCCATCGCGCTCCTCTTCCTCTTTGGCTGGCTCTCCTTTTGAAGCGTCAACGGCGAGCCAATATCCTGCCTCCACCTTGGTTACTTCCTCAGTCCCTGGAGAAAATTCTGAAATACGAGACGGACACTCCATCGGTCTTTTCCCCTCCACCACCTCATCCATATCCAATTGGAGCGCTTCCTGCAGACACCGACCACATCTCACCTCCTTTTTTATCCTCGAGTACGGCCGATGCGCCCGCAGGCTATCTCCCATACCATTGGTTAGAACTGGGAGAGATTCTTCTGGAAGCGTGTAGTGATGATATACCCGAAGCGGATAAAGTGAGGACTTTGCTGCGAGATTTACGTGAAGTTCGTATATCAAAGATAAGGGAAGTCACAAAAGTACTCGAAGGAGGTGGGGTGGTCTCACTGAAAGGTGTTGGTGCAATGGAAGTAGCCGAAGGGCGACAGTTCACAGTTGGAGTCATGGATGGTCTGCGAAAACTTGGGGCCAGCAGAGAAACAGAAAGACGGAGACGACAAGAAGACGGGGAATCGGGTGGTGGACGCAGTGATGACGACGAAATGGAAATGGAAATGGAGTAATGATTCTGGACTTCCGTGCAAGGACTGCATACATCGGGATAACAGGCGCCGGAGTTGGGACGAGGACCATTCTTTCCTCTATTTTGAACTTCACATACAATTTGGTTGTCTGCATACACACCTGTTACATTGATTGCGTGCTCGATGTTACACGACTTTGATCTACAATCTGCCGAGGGTACCACGAAGTATCAATGGTTACAAGCGTATGGGTGTCCTACAGACTGGGCCACGCTAACTGCAAGCACAGGAATCTCATCCGGTTGATCCGGAGTATTATTTTTATGAATCAAGCTTCTCTTGGACGACCCGCAAATATTTCTCCTCTGCTGTGGTTAGAGCCAGGATGGAAACTCCGAGAGCACTGAAATTTTCCTACTGGGACGAGAACCTTGAATCGTTCTACTTCACAACCATCATCGTACTTTGTCAAAGCTGATTGATGAGCTTACACCATATACCATACTACTGTTATCTAGGCTCGTCACCCACTGCAGATCTGCCCATCTGTATTTCGCTCACATGTCAAATATTCAGCCGGTCAAATGCCAGCTGGAAAAGAACGAAGCGAAGAAGACAAAAATGTTTTGAGCCCGTGCATGTACGTACAACGCTGAAAGCTTATGTTACCCCGTGCTCGGTGTACTCGAGATTAGCGAAGCACGAGTCCGCCGAAGTTCCTTCAGCAGTCTCTTCATTCTTGCCATACGGTGATCAGAGCCTTTGAACCCGAAATTCGTGCATCGTCGTGACTTTATTGTGTCTTATGTCTTTTGTTATTTGCTGGGTTGATATGAGTGGTTATATGTCATTGGATGATTTGGGAATTTTCTGATTTTGAGATGTTGTTGAGTCAGATGTCACTGTGTGGTGCGATGTGGGGGAGTGGGATGTACGGGAGTACAGTGTTGTGGTGTCTGGGGATTGGGTGCAGGTGATGTCCTTGCCCTCTCTCAGTAGCCACGGTGGATGATTTGCTGGTTATGGGAGTCTTTTGAACTCACGTTCTACAAATCGTAGTTGATGTTTCGTTCCAGTGGAGCTAGTAGTGGATTTATCATCTGGAGGAATTTCGACTTATTGCTAGGACCCTTACTCTACTCTTCCTTCCGTTTCAAGGATCGGAAGAGCATCAGTCTTGAATTGACAATCCTGTAGTCTTTATCATCGTTCGAAAGAGACTACTCAACAACTCGAGTACAACTCAGAGTCACTCGAGTTTAGTTAAGTCGAGTATGAGTAGTGGATTTGAATGAGTTGAGTAGTAAACTTGACTACTCGAGTAGTACTCAAGTAGTTTATCATAAACAATAACTAAAGTAAGTTACAAAACAGTTGTTCTGCGATGTTTTTTCGTAGTATATCCTCGTCCTTATCTATTCAAAAACCCTAGCTTTGCAAGTTTGTTATTGCCTTGACGTTCTCTTCTAAGAGCCTATTTCTGTTCCGTTACCGTAAAAGGAAAGAGATCATTAGCCCCCTAGCTAAATCGGAGTGGTCGGACTGGCCGCCCGACGCCCGGCCCCGCCTACTCCGGATTTCGTACTACTCAAGTAGTAAGATTACTCAACTCAACTTAACCCCTTTTAAATGCTGGTCTTCATAGGTGTTTTCCACTACTAGTATCTGATTAATATAGCTGTATATAGCGAGGACTGGATAGCAGCCGCTTCTTAAAATTTCACATCGCCCAAAATAAACTCAGTAGATCTTCTTTGGTGTCTTTTGCACGCTGATGATGGATGTAGGGAAATGTTTTAAGGTCTGAATGTGAGCAAGTGGTATTAAGATATATATCTTGTAAAATCACGTAGCCAGGCTCTTGTCTATATTGTTTACAAATTTTGGAATTGGTCTGTAATTCGAATCTTATGAGCAAGATAGTTGGTCATCTCATCGCTTCAACGGTTGTGTAAGATTCTGCGGTACACCACTGTTAGATTTAGGACTTATTGCCCAAGCCAAGCCAAGTATTCAAATTCGATGAACTGGTTACGTGGGTAGCTATATCTAATTATTCAAAACAATATAATAACGAGCAAATTCTACAAAATCCAACAACCTCGAGAATCAGGTCACGTTCACGTATGCATATCAACCAAAAGTGATGCCCAGGAGTCACATTCTATTGGCTATCATACCGCACCCCAGACCAACGGATTGGAATACAAAGGCGCGGTTGCGTGTTATCGAGAAAGAATGCTTCCCCCCCGGGGAAACTCCCCAGAATTTCCTCCCCCAACACCACCGAAGTCCCCACCCACCCACCGACCCTATAAACCCGACTCGAAAGTACCCCAAAGTTACACTTTAATGACCCTCGCAGAGACCCCGGAGCTTCTCTACATCCATTTAGAGAAATTCCAGAGAATCGCGCGTGTAAACGAGATAAAATGTTTCCACCGAGACGATCCAACACAGTAGTCACATCCCCACACCACGACAGTAGTGCACCAAAGCGAACAAATGACGGCATTCTAAAGCCGCGGTGCGCGCGATTCGGGAAAGAATGTTTCCACCGAGAAGGAATCCGAGCCAGCAACCACATATCCACACCACGGCAGTAGCCCACCAAGAAGGAAGAAGTTGACATGACGGCAGGCTAAGGGAGCAGTGGGCGAGATTCGAAAAAGAGGTGGCCGCCAGCAAGTCCCGAGTCGGGAGGTACCCCAGGAGTCACGTTCTGTTGGCTTTCACGGAGACACGGGAGTGCTTCTACATCCATTTAGAAACACTCGGGTGAAGATGTGCGTGTGAACGAGAAGAAATAGCTCTACTGGGGACCTTTGACCCGCCCTCCCCCTTTTCTACCCCTGTGATCTCATCATTTCGTGTCTGAATGACATTGTCGAAAATCCAGAAAATTAAATACCTCCACCCTCTTTCATTGGGCGCTTTTTGTCTTGAAACTGAATCACCAATTCGTCATCCTGTAGTTGAAAATCAAATCTCATGTTGTCCAGGTGCAAGTAATTGAGATCTTTCTGTGGTCGCGTGACTTGATAGCAGTACTTCGCTTTGAGGTTGTTCTAAGAGACGTTATTGTTAGTTCTATATGGCCCTGAAGGGATAATTATCAACATACCGGCAAGTATCTTCCCACAATTATTACTTGCGTATTGGGACCGCCTGTGATAGCATTCCAATCCGATGTCGAGGTTTGGCTGATCATTGCCGTCGGATAAACGTCGGCGCTATGAAAATTCGCTTGCTGGAAAGGGGCGTTTGACGTTTTCAGGAGGAGGGACGATGAGGTATGGAGTATGTAAGAACAATCGAAGAGGTTGGGGTCATTTCAAGTTGATGAGATATGGGTGTAGAAAGGATGTTGATCCTCTCCCTCCACCCTAGCCCCAAGGTGGGGGGAAGAGGTAGTGGTGGGTAGTTGTGGACCCGAGGTGCTGGGAGAGAATCTTTGGAGTTAACCTTGGGGGCGAGAAGAAGATGTTAAATACTCTACAATCGGAGACTGGAATTCTGGAGGCCTTGGCATGTTTGTTCATGACAGCACGTGAGGAGTAATTGAAGCAATATTCACCACGAGAATGGATTCGATAATCTGAGATGATCGGTATAAGATCTTCATGAGTAACAAACTCGGTAATGTGGCGTTGATTCTGACTAGGAGCCCCTGTTGTTATATTGCAAATGATAGGTCCATCTACGAGTAAACTTTGTTGCTCATTGAATGTGGTATATTCAAACCTTCAATGCTCCTTGGAATATTGCTACTTGGGGTCCGACTAACTAATCTGGAACACGCGATGTTACGTTCTCAAGAGCCAGTAAAGGAGAGTCAGCACCTTGATGGTTAAGTGATATAGGCCACGAGGTAGCGTTACTGGTTAGCAATAATCGAGTAAAACGGTCAATTCGTTACAGGAAGCTGTCATGCTTGTAAATATATGTTCACTCGTCAGTCGGTACACTTCACATCAATCAAAGGAGGCTTATTGTTAGTTTTCTTTTATATTGCTGGCTAGCTTCAAGAGCTTATAGTTCGCCCACATATAGTGGAAAGCGAAGTATAAGCACCCTCGGCCACGCGTCCCTTACGGGAGCAGGTTTGACTAACTAACTAAACGCTAAGTAGTCGGACTTCGACCGCATTATAGACCAATCAAAAGGCTCTATCTAGCGAAACACGAAGTATAAAGTCCAAAAACCCTCCCAAATCGCCTCTAGCGAGGGGAATGCGGGTAGGACAAACAAGCACGTAGCTAATAAACAAGCACCTCTCGGACTTTGACCACATTATAGACTAATTCAAAGGCTCTATCTAGTGAAACACAAAGTATAGAGCAGGGCGAAACACACCCCCTTCAGGGGTATAAACGAACTCGGTCCAAAAACCCTCCCAAATCGCAAGGCGAGCCTTCTAGCGAGGGGTATGTGGGTAGGACAAAAGAGCTCACAAAAGTGTAGCTGACAATATAGTAGATATTGGTAGTAGTGTTAAAGGCATGTAGTAGTAGTAGGGTGGGATATATATCCCACCAGCTTACTAAGCCTTCATCCTCATTCACTATAAATCCTACCATTTATATTCACTCGTCAGTCGGTACACTTCACATCAATCAAAGGAGGCTTATTGTTAGTTTTCTTTTATATTGCTAGCTAGCTTCAAGAGCTTATAGTTCGCCCACATATAGTGGAAAGCGAAGTATAAGCACCCTCGGCCGTATTAAGCAGCGCGAAAGGAAGCAGCCACAAAACAAAACAAGGGGGAAAGGGGGGAAAACCAAGAATAAGACAAAGGAGACAAGGAAACAAGGGAGGACTATCCTTATCTCTTCTAACGAGTAGGCATATCCACCGCCAAAGATCTAATATCCCAACTGTCCTGCCTCGTAGATATCCACCACCTGCCCTGCACACGTATCCACCTCTCTCACATTTGTGTAACAAGCGTGGGAAAACCTTGTAGGCCAAAACCACACCCAGAGAGCCCTCCTTGCCTGGCGANAGTCTATCCATCTGCCATGCCGACCCACATCTGCTATGCCGGCGCCAGTTCGAGTGCGTCGAGGATCGAGCTTAAAAGGAGTGAATCGAGCGTTTGTTCTAGTACCACTACTATCCTGACACCCTTATACTGTACTTGTCAAATCGTAGGATTGTAGGAATCGTATCGAGGACCAAATAAAGAACACAAGAGCACAAAAGAGCTCACAAAAGTGTAGCTGACGATATGGTAGATATTGGTAGTGGTGTTGAAGGCATGTGGTAGTAGTAGGGTGGGATATATATCCCACCAGCTTACTAAGCCTTCATCCTCATTCACTATAAATCCTGCCAATTATCTCCACCAGCTGACCAGCTCACAACGCCTCCATTCGCAAATTCTCTACTTCCCCACTTTACCAATAAGAGACTAGTGTTTGAGAACTTGTTTTCCCCACCTACTCGTCGAGATGTTAGATTCACCGAGTTCTCAAAGCGGAACAAAATGTATTTATACTCTGCTAAGCGAAAGTCTAATTCTGAATTCTAGTATAATTTGCCGAAGTGGAAGAGCTAGGTTAGGAATATAGGTTATAAGCAAGGTAGCTAAATAAAGCTTTATATGCGCTTAGATTCAGATAAACACGGGTCTCCTATAACGTTAGTGTATATAACATGCACGAGTATGAAGAAATTGCATTTAAATAGAGCATGCGTTTAGCTGATAACGCCAATTAATACCACCGATAATTCTGTTCTCTTAGGAAGTCTTTTCGACCAGTGAAAGTGGTGCTGCGTGAAATTTAGTTAGTGACTTAGCTTGGTCGCCTACTAGCACAAATGCCATTACAATATAGTGTCACCCTAGACTGGCCGGCAACCCGCGGCGGATCTTAGCTAGAATCTACATAAAACTCCACCTTTTATTCCTCCAGAAGCTCGTCAAAATCAAAAGAACAAGAAAGAAAACAGATGACATGTTCCCCAAAATCGAAAATCTAAGTCTGAAAAACCAGAAAAGAATACTTGTTGGTTTGATGTCGCTGAATAGTGTATACGCCGTGGATTCATTGAACCAGTATGTTTCTGCTCGCCGTGTATTGAAGAAATGCAGTGTAGCTAATGGTTATATCTAGATATCGAAAATACCGGATTTTTACGGCGGAGTTTGAGAGGAGACAATTGCGAGAGAAGGCTCGACAGGAGGATTGGCCACAGAAGCCGAAGCATAATTGAGGTTCGGATTCGGAGTAAGTATTTTCCATATGCCCATGGAATATTTGGCTCAATTCTCTATATCGTTCAGGAAATTGCCGAAATGTTTTGCACGCGGGAGTGGACTGTTACTCGGAAATGGATTTCTATCTTTATTATTGGATTGTCACCTATGAGGCATGGTAATACTCACTTGTAAGTTGCTCTTAATTCATTTCAAGTAAATGTCATTAATTGATTTATTATAGAAGAGGGATGAGGACTGAAGCGGAGGATATGTTGATAAGCTTGGGTGAAGACGACCAACGACTTTCGAATAATAAAGAGGAGAGACGCAGGAGGATAAGGAACTTGATAACTGCTTACCGAAATCTTTGAAAGGATATTATGCGAGAGTGTCGGGGAAATCAAATTGATTAGCAGAGACTGTTGAATTAATGGAGACTTATGAAAGTTATTACTTCGAAACGGTTCATAATTCATCTAGTCCCGGTAATACGAGTCTGCTAGGATGATTTCGATTTCAACAGGCGTGCATTAAGCAATGATGTGATTTCCTAGACAGAACTTGGAAAAATCGTGGGATTGTCATGGGTAGTAAGATGCCTTGAAGCTCGAACGAGTTGAATCATTTTCTGACTCTGAAAGCACACGTATGTATTTCAAGAATTCCGTCATCTACGGCCGTATGCAAGCCACATATGCAAAGGTAAAAGGGAAAGTATATCCACAACTTTCCTCTCTGAGTTAACATAACTCCCACGTCTTAAATTCCGCGCTCAAACCCTTTTCAACATAGGTTTTAGAATAAGAATCCTGGTGACCACTCTGTATACACCATCATAAGTTATTATGCCAAATCTAGCACAAGTAACTTCATTGTTCCATTTCACCTAGGTTAATCAGAAGTGAAAACCGACAGTTAACCTAAACTTTTCGTGAAATTGTGCTAGTTGTGTAAGGTCTTTAGAATAATATTGTTGTAACCCAGGTGTGTACAAAGTAATGACCGCCTCTCTTATATGCCTTATGCGCAAGCTTCTATTTCCACAATTAGAAGAGCTTTTCATAGCGGTATTATGCAAGATGTTCGACACAACTGAACCTTTGGCAAGTTCCCAAGTAACGCTAACATTACTCTCAGATAATTCTCTTACTCCTTCTCTTCCAGATACACTTTACTTTCATATCTTCTGCGAAATTTACTCAAGCGCTAAAACGCCATGCGAAAAGCACACATCTTAAGACGAGCATTCGAGAGTCAAATTCATCAAACACTGTATTACAAAGTGAGGAGCGAGCACTCAAACTCGCCAAAATATAGTATTCATAACCATCTAAATTAAAGCATTGCCCGAAAACTTAACAACATCCAATAACAAAATACCGAGCATCCAAACATTTGACAGAATAAACAGGTAGGTTTCGTAATATGACCGACGAATACCGTAAAACTAACAACCCTCAACAATAACCTTTCTCAAATCTCCCTTCTCATTTTCATACCCAACCAACTTTCTGCGGTCGTCCCCCCAATTCTCTTGTGTAAACCAAGAATCTCCGGTCCTCAGTCTTCCCTCGATACAGTAATTGAATGCCCATGTTACACCGACAACTAGCAATACACAAGGAACCACGATATATGCCGTGAGGACAACAATAACGATTGCTGCCCAGACCAAAGTGGCGAGAAAATATAAAGCCCAATTTATGATAACATTTCCGAACGGTTGGTTGGGAAGGTGAGCTAGGTTTGTTGCTGTCGTGTAGGCGGAGTCAATGCAAGCAGCTGTTGAGTTGAGGAATCTTTGGAGAGAATTCTTTTCGAGATAGACGAGGACCAATGGAAAAGACATTTTGATTGACGGCGTGGAGGAGTAATCTGAGGTGGTGTTAGTGTTTGCCGAAGTCTTCCTCTGCGTGAAGATTAAATTAAGACGTACTTGAGGGAGCTGCCAAAGACGATGCGATTGCGGCGATGGTCTTGTTATGCTCTTGAGGAATGGCGATTTTGTTTGTGAGTATACAAGGTTTCACGTTTTGGAAGGATGTTTCTACCCTTTCAGTTTTTTTCCACTACGAGTACCTCGGTGGTCTAAAATGTCGGTCGTATCTTAGCTTCTTCTAGGTTTTGGTAGATGTGCTGTCACGATTATGGTGACGCAACTTTAGGACCCACTCAACCTGTTTAGTAGAAGTCCTCCTCCAAAGAAGTCAGGAGGCTCAAAAATGTTTGTTGTATAGAGATTTGTCCGCATCGCGATAGAGTATTTCTAGACTTCTCGTTCTTTAACGTTCTTTGATATGAAAGTGGGGATTTGCTTTGGTACAAATTTCCCCTCCACCTCCGCCCCCAGTCATAGTAGCTTTGTTCTATTTACTGCCTTGGCTCAACAGCCCCAAGAAGCCAGAATGAAATTTTAGTAAGTAATGGTCACTAGACGGACTGGGAACCCTCCAACCCTACGTTTACCAACCAGTTTAAAGCGATATTACTTCGGGGGCTCAAAAAGCTCACAACCTACCTCCCAAGACTTTGAGATAGGCGTTTCGGACTGGTCATTTCAATTGGTCCTTCTCCTTCGATTTAATTTTCCTCATGATAAAAAAGGAGTAAAAACACTTTGAAACGTCGTGGAAATTGGTGTTTTCCTAAATGATTCTGGATGTTCACGTGACTGTTGCCTTCGAAAGGGCTGGGGATGATTTGTGAAGAACGTTGGAAACTACGAAGGTATACATCTCTCAATTTTGCTTACTAGCACCTTGAACATAACCACCCACTAACACTAGTGGTGTAAGGCAGACATCTTTCTCTCTTGGTGGCAGATTAGTGCATTAAGCGAGAATAATGGGGCAGGCAATAGGATATCCAATCATGTTCCCAGAAAGTGCAAGACCACAACACCAACACTAGAGTCATTGATATCTCAGTTCACAAGTTTTTTTCATCTCTGTAAGCAATACTGACATTAATTGTATCAAGCAATTCGATGGTTACGGAAGTGGTAGAAGTGAACTTTTTGAATACTGTATCAGGCCCAAAGAAACGAAATGCGAGTAAATTCAGCGAAAGAATGTACCAAAGATTGGCAGGAGCAGTAGTAAGATGAGAAAGGAAGGTGGAAGGGAACATCTTTTTAATACCAGTGGTATCGAATTACACATTATTTACGAAGAGTCTTGGCATGGGTGTTAATGAAGGTCGCTCCTTCCCAAAACGCTTCTCGCGGGATTTTCCTTCTATACCCTCGACAATCAGCACAATCTGAACCAAGCTTTTCCATCCATGTTACCACATCCAAGTATCTTTCTTTCAAATTCTTACTGGCCCTTCTTGCTACCCTGAAGGCGACAATATAACTGCAGTATGAGTCCCAAGAACATCGATGATGGCTATGATGGGTCGGACGAGTGGGGAGAGGACAACGAAGACGGATTGGAATTACCTGAAGGCCTTTCCCGCGGCTCCGAAATGACCGAACATAAAACCCACATCCCCCCTGTTCTATACACTTTAGCGCAACACGATCATACACAAGGGTTTGGGTCTTTCGATTTTACACAAGCTGAGCACTTTGAAGCATTCAAGTTATCGAAGCCCAGGAGTGTAGGTGCATATTTGTCGCGGCCAAATCTTGTTGGACCAGAAGAATCAAATTACAGCAATCGATATCTCATGACTGTTGAATACCAAAAGCTGCTCGCAAAGAAGAATAGGTACGTCTACCTCTCAGCGGGGCAAGTGGTATGCCTAGCTAATACTGTGTCAGAAACCAGATCACGGAACCATTTCCCCTACTGGAACTTCCTTTGGAAATCAGAAACCGCATATATACCTTTCTTCTTTTGCCAATTCAACGACCTGACGACCAAGTCTTCGAACCTTCTATGGTACCGCAAGGTATCCGATTTTATCTGAGCGTATCAGAATTGGATTTAGGGAATGACCGCGAAGAGGTCAACCAAAAAAGGTTCATAATACCAAAATCAATATATTCAGACAAGGAGTCTGACACAAGACACGATGTTGTGTCGGAAATTGATACCGATTCTGGTGTTCGGAACGACTTTGACTGGGACGAGTCTGATTTTGGGGACTCGGGTATAAGCGAAGAAAATGAGTCGGAAGTTGACAGCGATACTGATAATTGGAGCGAGTCTTTTGGTTACAAACTTGAAATACGCTGCAGAAGAGTTTGCATTGGAGGTGAGCGTACGATGGCTTGTCCTCGCCATCCATTCGCGGTGAAAGGGAGTAGTCACCTTTTCCCCTGCGATTGTACACTCCAAGAGTTCGCAGACTACGCCTTTATTAGAGGCCTTTCACACGTCAGCCATCAAATTTCGCGCGAGGTTGGCACTGTCATATGGCAAAATGCAGTACTTGAGGTTGATGAGCTCTATGCCTTGCCCGCTTTCGTCAGGCACCATCCTGCGGCTTTGCCACTTATTCGAGGACTGGTACTTCCATTGAGATATATGAAATGGCATACGGACACACCAACAGAGGACCTTTCTGCAGCATGCGAATTCATTCGTCGATATCTAACGTTGAGCTTTCTCTCTGTCAATTTTCAAAGCATGCCAGACCTTCTTAGTGAAGTTCTTAAGGGAAGAAGGAAGCGGAAGTGGACCCCGATGCTGAGGAAATTGAAGCTCAGCTATGAATTCCACATCATTGTAGCACTAAGTGGCCGCGGTAACATGAAGCCTCCCAAAGGTTCAGTGAGGCGTCTTCGAGCTCTTTGGTTGCCCGAATGTCTGGCGGGTGGCACGGAATTGGAGGAATATTGTGATCTCTGGGACAGGAACAATACTGCAAAGGAAAGAAAGCGGTTCCATATATACGAGATGTACGGGACGAGGAAAACGGAAGACAGTTACCAATTGCGTGTTGTTGAGTCGAATAAGCTAGGCTTGCAGCAAAGTAGCCCTAAGAGCAGAAGGCATCTTGAGGTGGACGAAAATGTACTTCAAATGGAGAACACAGAGAAAGAGGTGTTGGAAAGTCAGGACTACAAGTAGGTTCATTAAGGATAAATACATCGGGATCCTTCCTTTCTATTCTTTCTTTTGATTTCGCAAATTGAGGTATTGTATCACTTCTAAAACCTTACAAAAATAACACTTTATTCACCGGACCTAACCTTCAATAGCATCAGAACACTGAAACTTCATCTTGCTTTCAAGAAGAACATCTAGCCACAATATATATGCCCTCAGGCTTAGACAATCTTTGAAAATTATATACTGACCTACCTGATATCAATCCTAAGAGGAAGGCAAGGTTCATAAAGCCATGGCCTACGAGTCAAGTTTACAGATGAGCATGGAATGCTTTCTGTGGTCCTGTGAGGGAATTGCTCCTTGGTTTATGCTCATACCCTTCGGCAGGCCACAGGAAGTCTACGCCCGCTTAGCTCTTCCCTCGGAAAATGGCAGTATCAACCAATTTAGCAACGTATTGTTCCAGCTTTAAGCTGGAAAGCTTAGAGAAAGACAGAGTTTCATTTTGATAGCATGCTAGCTTATGTTCGAAAAGGCCACAACGGCATTTAAACCATCGCAGAGCCACGAAAGAATCGTCCATTCAAAGCAAAAGAATAGAACCAATCCTCGAATTAGACAAAGCAAATCCTCCTCTTTCCACAACAACACAGCCAACTGCCACCTCTCCATCCTCGAGTTCTCCCAACCCTCCCATACTTACAAACACCATGACATCCCATCTCCAGTCCCTAAAAAGTCCACTCCCTATGTACATCCGGCTGACTATCGCAACCAATAGTGCCAGGATGATACGTCGCAATATGATTATACGACCCATCCCCATTCCACAACGCAAAAGAAGCGGTTCCGCATGCTCGAAGCTTTGTTATAAAACTCGTCAGCCTCTCTATTCGCCTGTTTATTTCCACCTTACATATTTCCCCGCCATCGCTTCGCAGCGCAGATGTAAACGATAACATGATGGTAGGAAACAGCATAGGAAAAGGAAGAGAGACAAACCTGATAACTATATCCATTCCTCAACCAAAACGTTTTATCACAGGGATTATTCCCCACCGTGGTAATTTGTGTGGTGCTGCCACATGGGTTGTCGCCTGAGATCCAGGCTACTTTGTAGTTCCCCTGTGTGCCGAAGTCGATTGTTGCCCTGGCGAGCGTGGCGAGGGTGATTGTGAGAGCGGTGGAGATGTGCATCTTTTATGGAGATCTGAAGGAAACGGCGTGGAAGTTTATGGGTGAGTTATTTGGGTGATGGCGAGAGCTGAGAATGGTGCTGAATAGGTGTAAGGAATTGAAGAGATTGAAAGTTGGGAAGCGGGAAGCCAGAGTTGGTCCTTAATTTATGCCTCATTGGATTATTTGTGGTATTGCTACTCAGTCGACTAAGGACGTACTAATTGCCGTATGACTGCTACTGTCTGAGTGTCTAATGCCATCTCAAGTCAGACAGCAAAGCGATAAAAGCCAATCATAAAGTCCTATTATTGTAGTATTCTAAACTTGCACCTCGGTGATGCTTCGTAGTACGACATGGTACGGAGCCTTACATCTACCCGGTAGTACTATAAGCGCACAAGTATCTGGTATAAAATGGGGGAAAGCACAAAACTCTCATCTTGCACACAAAAAGATCTGGCGAAAGGGTTCGTTTAAACACTATCTTTCTACTCTAAGATAAAAAGGGTTTCTTCCTCGAAGGAAAACACTGTTGCTCTTTAAATATTTATGTCAGACGATCGATTAGTACATCCCAAATATTGTTACTTTCCTTCCTATACTGATCCGGTAGTTTCGTGATACGTACTACACACTGTCGTACATCTTACCCCATAT
Organism: Hymenoscyphus fraxineus; assembly: GCA_900184765.1. Classification (NCBI taxonomy): domain Eukaryota; kingdom Fungi; phylum Ascomycota; class Leotiomycetes; order Helotiales; family Helotiaceae; genus Hymenoscyphus; species Hymenoscyphus fraxineus. The sequence goes on from LT855423.1 coordinate 860,434, forward strand.
ATTCCCCAAACATCGTTCATGGATCCGATGCATTGCATTGCATTACAGCTGTCACGTATACCTATTCTCACTTGGTCCAAAATGTTCTACTTCTCTTCTCCCCTAGTGGACCCTTTTGTACTTGGCTTGTTACTACTTCGGATTACTATGTTGTAAGAAATGGGTTGGGAAAATAGAACACAAAGATTATATTTTAGGCGAAATATAACAAGCAACGTCCACTCGAAGGTCCTTATTATAAGATGACGCGAATACAAAGAAAAGATTGAAGGAATCATACGCGAAGACTAGATAAATGTCCTTTTTTGGTCTATTCGTCTCTCGCAAATCTTTATAGTTCAGGCGTAGAAACTGAAACGAGTAATCGACCAAACAGAACATCAACAAGCACTAAATCGAACCACTCTTCTACATACCAAGGCCAGCCGCCAAGGCGTGCTACTGATACTGCCGGCGCAGGATAAAACCGTGATGGTAGTCCCGCTTTTTTGGTTAAACAAGAGCTAAAGTACATGGACGTAGAAGCCATGTGACTTTAAAAGCCGAATTCGTTCCTTAATACCAAGATCTTGGTATAGTTATACTATAAGTTGAAAATGGAGACTGAAATAAACAACCAGCCAATCAGAGAATTTATCAACTTTGAATCAAGTCTCCCTTTTCTTATAGATACTAAGAGTCGCCTCCGAGGTATCTTCCTGATGCTGCCGGTGCAGGATAAATTTGCGATGGTAGTCTCGCTTCGATTAGATCGCCAAAAAGGAGCTTAGGTACGTGGACTTGGACGTGGAAGGGATGTGACTTTGATATCCGAGTCTATTCGTCGATGCTAGGATTTGTATATCTTCATAAGTCCGAGATCTAACCAACAAATCAGTGTTAGAGTCTCTGAATCAAGTCCCCTCTTTTATTTCATATTCCAGGGCGAACTACTGGGGGCCGCTGGTGCTGTTGCCTGCTGGAAAGAATTGATGATAGTGGTGCTACCAGCTTGTGATGGAATTGTGATGGTGCTCCCGCTTTGATTGTGGAACAGAAGCTTAGGCGGAAGGGCGATAGTACTTCAAATATAACAAACATAAAACTTACATAACATCCGAGTTAGTTCCTCGATACTATCATTAGAAGCAAAGCAATGAGTTGAAAAGAACAACTAACCATCCAGAAAACCACCAAGTTCTAGAATACAGTATCTCCTCTTCTCTTTTAGATTTGAAGGTAAACTACAAACGCGTGCTACAAGTGCGACGGGCAGAGAGAGGAATTCTAATGATACTCCCGCTAGAGCCAAACAGCAAGGGGTTTTACTCGTCAAATGAGTACTCAGGGAAACGGTCGATATGAGATTCTTCAACCTTAGCTCATGAAGTAGGGAAGGATGATTCTAAGATTTTCGACTATTTCAAGAAATCGACATGAGGTTACGATATCACCTGAGTAGACCTCAAGAGACTTGGGTTATCAATTGGCCCATCCCTTGTGAAGGGCAAGAGAATACCATCTTTCTTGTTAGATAACCTAAGAGACATCTTGCTCGGGCATGGTTTTATTGTAGCCTTTGTATGTTGTATGTATGGGGAATAGGGGTTTATCTTTTGCTCGCTAAATGTTTACCCGAGTTGGGGGTTCAGGATATAAACAACACGACACGACAAGAAGATTAGGAAGATATTCTTTGATATAGTTAGTAGTTGAGTGGTCGCATAAAGGACTTAGCAAAGTTTAGATAGTATCATCATTTCCTATACAAGGAAAGAGTTAAGAACCTTTTCCCAACCTGCTATTCCTGTATATCTATCATAGAATCATCAAAACACCATAACCAATCCCAAAAACACGTACTCTACATCCAATAATAAAAATACAGTTATTCATGAACACCACTTCTAATCAATCATCATCCGCTTCCACCTTAACAACCACACCCCCCCTCTCCACCTCCACCACCCCCCTCCCCTTCCCAACCACAGTNCAACCTTACAAAGAACCTCATTCCCATGTCGACATCCCTCAGAAGCAACACACTCCAAACAACCCCCCCTCGCGCCCTCCGTCTCAACACAACATCCACATCCCTCAATCCTACGCACCGCCTGCTTCAGCAACAGATCAACGAATTCAAAAGCCTTGGTGCTGATTCCAGAACCAGAGGCCCCGCCTTTGGCATCGTAGAAGGTAAGTCGCGCGGGACGTTTACGGGTACTCTCTTTGACAGCGAATTCCTTCTGCGCAAGTTTACACTCCGTCCTCACATCGCCAGGGGAAGAAATAACAAAGTTCGGCATGAGACTCAGGACCGCATGTTCAGCTGCATGGATCGCACCCGCGACATTAAGTCGTTTCTCGACGAGGATGTCCAGGGCGAGTTTCGGGACGTCGAGCCACATGCCTTTACTATACAGTACGATCGGTGGGTTATCGACTTGTACCGCGTCTAGAATGCGGCGCTTCTTGTCGAGTTTGAAGAAGCCGTAGACGTTTTGCTGGATCCGGATTTTGCCGTAGAAGGCGCGCGAGAGGGAGGTGGGGATGCGGTAGATCAGTTCGGTTTCGATGGGGTCAATGTCGGTGTAATCTCTTTGCTGGGTTGTCCAGTCGACTCGTACCCGTTCGACTTTGGCGATCTTGCGGTCGGGGAGGAATTCTTTGACGAGGTAGGTGGTTCCTTGGTGTAGGAAGATGCCCCCGTCGTAGAGGGTGAAGAAGGCGCGAGAGGCTTCGAGCTCTTCGAGGATGGTGTTCAGGCCGTGGGTGGTGTCTACGATTGCAAAGTGGTCTTCTTCTGTATCTCTGATGGCGACGAGTTTCGAGGGGTAGGGTCGGAATCGGTCGTTGCAGTGATAGAAGCCTAGATCGTCTTTGACCATTCTTTCTTCGGCTATTTCGGCGAGGTTCTTGGGGAAGTAGATGGCGTCCTCGTCGACTCGGATGGGCATTTCGAAAGCGGCGCATTGGACGTGACCTTCCAGTACTAACATATTCTGGAGGTCGACTTGCAGCTGGGAATTGGGTTTTGTGAATATCTCGTCTGGATTTTGCATATAATGCTGATCTGTTGGAAAACAATCTCCAATAAGGACCGAGAGAGAATCCTTATTTCTTCTTCCCGCTCGCCCACTCTGTTGTCTCAAATTGGCAATCGTATATGGAAATCCAACCGTAATAACCGCATCCAAAGACCCAATATCAACACCAAGTTCCAATGCTGTGGTAGCAATAATTCCCATAAGCTTCCCCTCAAACATCTCACTTTCAATGCGTCGTCGATCCTGTGGTGTATATCCCCCTCTATACCCCATAACCCTCGCCATACAATCCGCCCTTTCCAGCGTAGAAAGCTCCTGCTTGACCGCCCCAACAAGAGCCTCACACGACTTCCTAACCCGACAAAAAGCAATCACTCTCACCCCTCTCAATATCAACTGACAGAACAACCGTGCTGCCTCTCCGATAGTATCCCCCCTCCCACTCGTCGGATCCCCGGGATCCTTAAACGGCGTATTCCAACAAAGAAACTCCTTCCTTCCAGACGGGGAACCATCAAAGTCCGTCATCTTCACATCATCGATTCCGAAAATAGTCTTAAAATGATCTTCGGGGTTTGCAACCGTAGCAGAGCAGGAGATAAACTTGACATGTCGGTTTCCCACCGCTGCACATATACGTCTCAATCTGCGCATGATGAACGCCACGTGTGAGCCGAAGAGGCCGTTATAGACATGGATTTCATCCACGACTACGAACTTGAGGTTCTGGAGGAAAGTCCGCCATTTCTCTTCGTTGGGGAGAATGGTGAGATGAAGCATGTCAGGGTTGGTGAAAATTATTCGGCCTTCGTCTCGGATTAGGTTGCGGTCTTTCATGGCTGTGTCTCCATCGAAGGTTTCGACGATGGTTTCCTCAAGCCCAGTCATGAAGCGCATCATCTCTTTCAGACTTCTTCGTTGGTCTTGAGCGAGAGCTTTGGTGGGAAATATATACATTGCCCTCGTATTGTGATCCCTTTCCAGCTCGTGTAATACCGGGATCTGATAGATCAATGATTTCCCAGAGCTGGTAGATGTCGCTACAATAACATGATGGCCATCATGAAGATTATTGATAGCTTCCGCTTGATGTGCGTAGAATTGCGTGATGTTCTTGGTGTTATAAAGGGCATTAACCAGATCCTGACTGAGTTGGAAATTCAAATCTCCATAAATCGCCTCCTGGGGATCAAAAACACGATGACCGTCCGGAACAATCTGACCTGTATACCACTCACTCTCCTTCAACTCCGTCACAATCTCCGCCACAGACTTTCTCTCCTTCGGTATCGTCTTGGGCAGGATACTAAAATCCGGTTTCGGCGTCGAACTTCTAGAACGTGTAGGCACAGGAACAAACCCCTCCGCCTCCTTCTCAAGAGTCGCCTCCGGATCCAGATTCTCCGCCTCACACTGATTAAGAAACCCATTAACCGCCCACCCAAACTTCGTATTCCTCTTCTCAATCAACCCCATCATCTGCTTCTGACTAAAAACCGGCATCTTCAACTCCTCATCCCTCAACTTCCGATTCGGCCCCGTCGGCTCCCCCGTCTTCTTACTCGCAACCTGCCTCTTCAAATCCCCATCCACAAACTCAAAATACAACACCTCCTTCCCCTCCCCTCCTTTCTCCCCAAGCCTCTGCGTCCCCGTAAAACCGCCTACACTAGCATCCGCCGCCGGGCCCTGCGCAAACCAATCCCCCTTCCTAGACTTGAACGTCTCGTCTCGCTCCGCGCCTTTGACGTCAATCATCAACATTGCCTCGTCTACGTAACTGAAATTAATCCCGGATGGTCGTAGAGCTACGATTTTAGCTATGTCTTCTATTGACAGGTCTTTCTTGATATGGCTTTCTACCGCGGTTTTTATGGTGTCGAAGGTCGTGATGACGTGTTTCCGTGTGGAGCAGAAGGTGTATACCAGGTTCAAGGCTCTATGCGTCTTCTCCAGCGCCACGAACGAGGGGGGCCAGGGGATGGTGGTAGTTACTGCATTTGAAGACGTTGAAGACGTCGACGATGAGCGAGAGAGTGCAGGTCTAGTAGTCTTTGCCTTTGAAACTCGTTTAGGTTTCGTACCTCCATCGTGAGTTTTAGTGGGAAGTGTTTGTGCCGTCGGATTATTGGATAAAGGCGTGTCGTTGAATGTAGGGATGGACTCGGTGGTTTCTTCTGGGGAATCGGCAGTATCCTTTCTTTTACGTTTTCGGACGATGCGATTAGAGACTGTAGCAGCTTGGAGTGGCATTTTCGCCGGTTCAATTGAGGGTGGTGTTACATTTGTGTTTTTACTGCGTTTCTTTCAATTAATGTTAAGGAGCGATGATGACATCGATATTCTCCCTCCCGCGTCGTGAGACACACGTAGTCACATGATCGTGTAAAGTGGAATTTGCCCTGGCCAATATGACTGCGAGTACAATACGGCATCCAACACATTGAGAAGAATGAACCTCACAAATTCATTCATTTGAGTCTTTTGACTTGATGAGTAGATTGACAATATTCGCGAATCATTCGGGGTAGTTAAAGCACAAATGATACGCCCTTAGTCACTTTATACAAATCCGCATCCACCGTACCAAGTAAGAATCCGAATGTGTAGTCGCTTGGCCGTCTTAGTATCTATCAGTCTACCAGACCAAAGCAATCGAGAGTTACTTAAACCTCAATGATAAACAAAAAGCCGTCTCATTCCATCACAGCAAGACTTTGGCCACGATAAAGACAATTTTCGATTATGAAAGGGAGATGTATATTCCATACCATCATAACTTCATCGTCTCCTCCCAGGAAAAATGCCCACGCCAGGGATACTAGCTACCTAGTATATAACAATATACCCGAAAAAAAGAAAGAAACACACAACAGGAAACCCAGAATGCATTATTCATATCCATATCCCTATCATCAAATCGAGAACACGCTAACGCCATCAATGCAAATTCACAATGATATCTCTAAAAGAAAAAAGCCCCTCATGCTTGCTTGCTTGTTTCAACAGGAAAACTTGCTTGCTTTCCAACCTTCAAACTCATTAATGCAATATCTCTTCGCAAGTAATATCCTGATTCCACGTCGGATGCAATCGATGACGAGAAAGTGATCCAACTACCAATCCACCGCCCACCCATTATTCTCCAGGTACTCTTCGCACGCAGCTTTCAAAGCGAGATTAGGTCGGAGATCCTGGACTCGAAGGGGTTCTCTGGTAAGAGGGTCGGTGGGACTGCGTTTGAGGTGTTCCATAATGGAGGAGCGATCGTATGATTGTCCGGTTTTGGTCTGTTTTATTAGCCTTGTGCTCCCCAAATTTCCAAAGTAAGTTGGAAGAGAAACATACCACGACCGGATCAAACATGACACTAAAAGTTATATCATCCACCACCCAATCGGGAACCTGCTTCTTCCTCTCCATCTGACTCCCAATCTTCGCCATCTCAAAGGTACTCTTCAGCTCTTCAATCTTAATCTCATACTCCCTCGTCAAATCTGTCACCTCATCTCCCCTTCCCTCGGCGACCAGTTCTTTCTCTTCCTTTTCGCATTCCTTCCGTAATAGCTCGATCAATTCTTTATTCAATCCCTCTCTACCCCTCTCCCTCGCCTTCTCTCTCTTCTCCCAGTCCTCTTTCTTACAGCGCAAGACCAACTCTGTAATCATGGTAATACTGCTTCCCCCCTTGCCGCCACTATGAATCTCCTTGACACACAACTCGTGAGCTTTCTTCGCAGACGACAGGGCTTCGCCGGGGTGATCGAGTGCGATTTGGGCTTGCGCAAGATTATAATACGCTTTCATATTTTCGGGTTGCAGGTCGATAGCTTGTACCGAGTCGTCGATTACTGTTTGCCAGTCTTGAAGCTTGATACAGGCAGTTGCGCGATTGGTAAAAAAGGCTGGGTTGGTGGGGTCGTAACTTATTCTATATCCCAGAGCTATTAGCTTTGAACTTCAACTTTGTTGTGATAAAAGCGCCAACTGATAGAATTAGTTGTAAAAAAAAAGGAGGATTGGTGAAAGACAGCCAATAGCCCTTATCCGATGGCCGATAGTGAACGTATGGGAAACATAAACATACGCTTGCGTATAGAATGAATGCGCACCCTTGAAGTCCCCATTCTGGAAGCACCGATTCCCCTTCTCCTTATACTCCAGCGCTTTCGTCGGATCGCGCGACTGGGGTCCATCATCCTTCGCCATAACTGTCTCAGCAACCCCAGAGTATTGGGATGGGTAGTGCGATTTTATAATTGCGATTGGTTTCGTTGTATGTACTCTGTATGTATGTCGTCGCTGCAGGGGTGGAGCTCAGACAGGACCCAATAGTTGGTAGAGTGAGAACCCTGAAGGCCAGTCCTTATCCGTTTGTCGTTTGTCGGCTGCACTAGCTATGATCGGGACAGCAAGACAGAAGCAACAAGCCAGCACGTAATAGCTAATTTCAAGTGAGGAGACCTGGACAGGTCAAGGTCTTTGTTGCGGGGTGTGTACTCAGCCTCATTGCCTCCGTAAAGCAAGTGGGATAAATCCGATTAATTTTCAGCAATTCATTAACAGCAACGCAGTTCAACAAATGCGGCAATAACAGAAGAGGAAATCAATTGAGATCTGATGACTTATTTGGGATACTTGTGACTTTTCACACGTTGCTGTGAATCGGAAAGGGGAACATGTTACTTATTAGACTGGTCCGGAGTTGTCAGCCTTGTCGGAACTGATTGGTAAAGGGTGTGGAAAGTTCTGGAAGAAGGGCGGGGTACCTAGCCGATCCTACCCATCAGAGTCAGGGGTAACTTCTTCAGCAAGTAGACCACGAACATTTTGACAACACAAACAACACATGTATACGAGGGAGGAACGATAGCTATTCAGTTAACACAGAGTTACAAATCAAATTCATCTACACACAAAAGGTTTTTACAATCCCAGAGCCTATATGGCTTCGCTATACTTAACATCCTCGTATAAAAAAACTGTTAACAAAATAACCTTTAGCCTAGCCTCTGGAGTCTGGTACAATATAACTTTAATTTTACCTACACAAATTATTTCCAGCTGTGGTTCGGCAATAAAAGAAACTGACTTTCTACAAGATAACTAACTTACTATACACACTCTTCCTTACAGATACCTAACAACCTCCCCCAAAAAAAACAACAATGGTTAATATATTTCCCCAACCCAAACATAACACTAATCAAAACCCCATTTCTTACTCACAAGTAAACATCCCATCTACAACTCCATAAACCCACTATAAACGAACCTCTCAATACCCAAGCACACACCCACAAAACAAAAGAACAGAACACTTCTAAATCACTCACTATCCCTGCATGAATCAAAAAAACTCCTTACCCTTAACAACAATACCAATCCACGACCCCCAAATACCAAATCCCATCATCAAAATCCACCCAAACCTGCACACAAATCCCGAAATCAAGATTGCCAATTCGTATGTGCTCACCCAGAAGCGCCCGCGTACAAAACCTTTTACCCTCCCCGTCGCTTTGCTCAAAAAAAGAAAGAAAAAAAAAAGAAGATACGCGAGTTTTCTATTTAATAAAACCCCTGGAAAAATCCACTACATGTATATAGTGGGTTTGTCCTGTCCGTAGGGGAGCAATGGAAAGCAAGGAGACATTTGGTAATCACGTTTTTTGTTTTGGACAAAATGGAAAAAAAAGTGGTTGGTCTATTTCATGCTCTCTTTTGTACATTATTCTTGGCTGCTGTTGATAGCCAAAGTTCCTTCTATCCCATCCGTTCGTATTGTTCTCCACAGGTCGGCGTTGGTGATTTAAAAGGGCTGTTTTATTGGTTAGCTTAAGATCAATAATTCGACATGACATAGCTTTGGTATTGTTGCAGGTGCCCTGGGAGAATTCGAATTCTATTTCGCAGAAGAATTATAGCGAGCAACGCAGTCATTACGTATTTGATGAGTATATCGCCACAGCGTGCAGTCCTCGGAGAAATAGTTCGAGTATAAAGAGGAAGGGCAAAACGTACGTTGTCGGAAGCAGGAATTTCTTTTCGGAAGTGGCTCCCAATGATTGGAATCTTCTGCTGCGTTGTTAGCGGTGTATCGCTACAAAAAGAGGGTTGCCACTTACGACCATGATATCATTTCGTACTCGTGGGATATCGGAGAAGAAGAAAAGAGCAAAGAATCCAGCAACTCCACCGAAAGCGCCCAAAGTCGTGCCTCTGCTTGAAAGTTAGTATCCCCTTTTGCCCATTTCTAATTTCATTCCATCTGTGAAAGCTATTTCTAGCGCATTCGCAAAACATCCCAGACATCGAAATCGCAAATCGAATCCGGGTTCCCTTGGGGGCTGACATACAATTTAACAGCACTCTTAATCGTCCATCCAGCAATATGTGGCTGGACCTTGTATCTGCCCATAATCAGCACACGTTCCCTCCTTGCTCCGTATATGCGACGTACTTAGGACCATAGGGCGATTTGTAGGTAGAGTAGGAAACTGGTCCTTTTGGAGGCAGAACGCCCGTCGAGGGATGTGCCTGTATGCGCTAGTTAGCAAGAGATATTCTGGAAAAGCTATCGTTTGGAGGCTATGCGTACTTCGCCAGTCATGTTTGTGAATTGCGGATTTGAGGTGGCAAGTCGGTTCAATTGACGTGTTGGGGAGGGAGGTCGTCGGCGATGGAATTTACCAAGTTCGGAGCTAACCGGGATTAGATGTCACGTGGCTGGTATGACTTTCTGGGTGATGCTGATTGGCCAGAACTTCACTTATAACTCTCTCCTCTCCCCTACTTGTTGCTACTGACATTTCTCAGTTCATTCTTACTTAATACATTATTCTTCATTTTTCATCTGGACTTATATCTTCACTTCTAGAAAGTGCCAGATGAGTCAAGTTGTGTATTTTCGGATGTTCTCTCATGTTTCCAGGTTGTCCCTCTGACTTTTAGAACTGTGGTGTCGAAATCAACGAAGCCGCATTTGGGATGAGACGTCAGAGTCTAGATTTAGGTATGACGATTTGCTGTCAACCCAACTTAATATTGCGTACTACCAGTACTGTACTCAACAGTTATCAGATCTGGAGATATGGCCGTCGCACTCTCACTCACTATCAAGATACTGGCTCCTCGAAGGGGCTTTTAACCCGCAAAGAAGCAACTCATCGTGCCGCATGTTCACACAAGGGCGGTGGGATGCAGTATCTTATTGGCACCTCCCTTTCGGAGGCTGAATCATGATTTCTTTTGGATGACCTGCCCACTTCATGCTGCATACTGACTCGACCTGATACCTAGCCGACATCGAGGGTGAGATTAATGAAATAAAATAGCCTCATAGAAAGTGATTGTTGGTTTTCACATGGTGCAGTCATCTGCTTCTGCTTCGCTTTCCCTCGGAATCGTTTACAGAGTGCAGAGCTCCCTTTGTCCTTCCGACCGTTCTCAGTACCTAGGTAAATTTAGGTATACATCCCAATGTCCGGGACAAGCCCTGAGCCCTCCATCCCTCCATCCCTCCATCCCAACTTTCCGTCACTCCGCATGTGAATCCTGCTAGCGTTGTCCGCTTAGCTTTTGGTGGCTTCTGATTCGCTTAATGGGCCCCACTTCTCCAAACGTTCCTAATCGTGCCGCATTATCGGACATTTGCCCTCGCTTGGCCTTTCTCCAGGGCACGCAGGGCAAGGCGAGCAAGGCCACCAGGGCACCATCACAACATCCCGAGAATTGCCTTGGTTGAAGCTGCCCTCCTGCCCTCCAGCCCTCCTGCCCTCCTGCCTTGCAACCAACAACCACAATACCACCATCCCACCTCAGCTGTCTCCCGCAAACCAAGACATTTATATCTAATCCTGTCCGCACATCAAACACCCCACGAAATACCCCGCTTCATCTCCATCGCAGGCTGCCTACCCGCCTGGCCCGCTCTGTCACACCGCAAACGGCTGCGTGCAAGAGCTCACCTCGAGTAGCATCATTGACGACGCCATAACAAGGAGTTCACTGCATCATTCCACGCACTTCTGACCGAGTAAGGAAAAAGTCTGAGGAGACTTTTAGAAAGGTCCCATCACGACATCGAGATCCAGGGGCGTACAGGCAGTAAAAACAAAGTTGAGCAAAGGGAGGAAACATCTCAAACTTTGACGGAACAAGAGGATTGTTGGCTTGACTTGGGGATCAAAATAAGAAAAGGCAAACGCCAACGTCTTCTCAGTCTTCTCTGTTATCAGACGCTCCGATCATCACCAGTACTCGACCTCGAGGGATTTTAACCAACTCCTCCCCCTCAATCACTTCCCCGAAATTAGTACCGTAACACCAAAAAATGTCATCACAACGAGGCTTCCCCTTCCTGGGCGGATTCTTCGGCGCCTTCAAGACCCCTCGCGCAATCCAAACAACGAGCAAAGCCGCCTCCACAGTAACCTCAACCTCAACCTCGACATCTCCCTCACAAACCCACTCCTCACCCTCCCAACCCCGCTCTATAACAACCACAACAACCTCGAAAGGCAGCACGAGTTCCGCCCTCTCCGCTCTCCACTCACCTCGAGCACAGGGTGCGTCACCGTTATCACGATCCCCAGGTCCTGACTCACAAACGACGGCATCAAGATATGTGGCCGGAAAAACGAATAGAAGGGGGAGTGATAGTAGCAGCGAGGGATTCAGAGACGTACTGGGACAGGAGAAGTGGTATGTGGGCGGCAAGACCGCATCAGGAGAAGAGCGATATTTCAAACTGGGAGTAGTAAGACGGCAGAGGAGTGGTGATCGATTGAGTTTGGATCAGCTTAGTTTGTGAAAAGAAAAGCAAATCACACATATGGAGTAATTCACGATTTTACGAGCAAGCAAGAGATTGTTTTGGGGCTGCACACCACGCCTAGATTTAGCGTTGCGGTTCAGAGCTTGTGGTCTTTCTAGGGCTTTGGGATTCTTTGGGGGTTCTTGGAGTTGAATGGTTGGGTCGGATAATAGTCGGTGGGAGGAAACCACATTGGGAATTGTACATAGACTTATACACAAACCTCCACTCGCCCGCCCATATCTTTTTAGCCCGTATCGTCTTTCAAATGGAGACTATACAACCAACCCATTTTATTTTCATCCATCCATCTCCGAGTTCCCACGTTAGTCGTTTACCACCGTCTTTGTTGGGCAGGAGTGAGTCTCTATAGCAGCTGAGCCATGGACTTCCGCCCCCTAGCTTGGACTAATTCAACTTCTTATGCTAACAACGGATGTATCTAGGACCCGGCCGTCTTGTGATAGGAATTCGGCGTCAGGCTATGAGATTCTACCAGCTCAGAAGGCTGCAAGCACAACGGGAGTAAAAGCAATTAACATTGTTTCACAGCTATTAAAAACGTCGTGGGAGGGGTGGGGGATACCACTAGCACATCCACTTCTCCTTTTTTTCTTTGCTTTTGTTTTTGATACCTTGAGGTTGAAAGACGGATATGGGAGGGAGATGGAGGGGAGATGGATGGTTGTTTAGCGGGGAGATGGAGGGGAGATGGAGCGGAGATAGATGGTTGTTTAGCGGGGAAGGATGAACAAGCGATAATCTTCTTACGGGAGGCCGTGGGGGGGTTTATTTAATATGTACAGTACAGTACGTACAGGATGCCATATAATATGATAGATGTAGATGATCTATTGATTTTTCTAGCCCTTGTATGGCCCCATTAATCTCTTCGATTCCAACGCAAACTTCCCAATTACCCACTTCTATAAATGACACTACACATCCACCCCCTCCCGTTTTGTTCCGAATCGGTGTGGTCTCATCACCACATAAACCTTTGCACCTTCTCTGGTTCCTGCTTCCACTCGAAGCCCCGGTAGAGGAACATATACCCCGTTCCCGCATTGATGGCTAGGAACCAGAGGGTTTCTAGGCATAGATAGCTAGTTGTGATGCCTGATTTCTTTTCGGGTGATTTTTCGGGGGTTTGCGTCGTGGTTGTGGATGTGGAGGATGGAGTGGATGTGGAGGATGGGATGTTCAAGCGGTAGAATACCCATGGGAGGATGAAATACCTCGGTTCCACCAGTGGCGCGGTGATTAAGGAGAGGATCGTTGGGAGGAGGATGAGGAGGAGTGTGGAAATTTTGGGGGTCTTGTTGTGGGAATTTTGTGCTGCTTTGGTTGTTTTTGCCAAAACCCTTTTAACCCCTTTCTGAAGGGGATTTGGAGGTGTAGGTGAGGAAGTACCGAGTAAACTCCCCCATACTCCCCATCCACAAACAATATACACAGGCGCTAATGCGTACCGCATCCACCAGTAGCGGAGGATGCTATAACGGAAGACGTAGAAGATGTAGTGTCTGTTGTCGGCGAGTGTGAAGGGGTGGATTATTGTGTTGTAGTGGATTGGTAAGAGACTTGCGGCGGATAGGAGGAGGAGGTAGAGGGGGAGGTAGGGTGAGAGGGTGCGGGGGTGGAGGAGTGAGGTGAGGAGATGGGGGAGCATGAGGGGGAGGGAGAAGANAATTGGGAATGGGGAATTCTAGAGAGGGGAACGGGTTTGGGAAAAGATTTGGCTTACCAAGGACTACACCTCCGTTCCAGAGGACGAAGAGGGCGAATGATATTAGTAGAGAGATATCAGGCCATAACCGAGTAAGTATCAAAATCGGATGACACAAAACGGCAACCGCCAGTGAGATGGGCATGAGTATAAAATCTACTGAAGTATCAGCACAAACCAACACCTCGTCCATCACAAAACCTACCAGCAAATCCAGCATCCTCCAATGGGATATCATGGATATCCCCTCTAGCCCACCTCTTCCAGACCGACTCTGCCGCACTAATCGGCGCAGGCGAAATATTCGCCTCCAGAGTCCGAATAGCTTCAGAACCACCAAGAAAAACGGCAACCCAGAAAATGTTAGTTTGTCGCATAGTCAAGGCTAACATCCCAACGAGGTAATTAATCCACAGCCCCCTTCCAGAGTTGTCTTTCGCACCAGACCGGTTGAGGAAACATTGGTATGCTAACAAGACACAGAGCGTGGAAGCTACATCTGTGTAATAAAGGCCAGAGAAGAAGAAAAGAGGGGGAAATAGAGCGATATTCAGCGCTGTGTGTACATTCTCCTTTCCGATGGTTGAGTGAGAGCGAGACGTCAGGTTTTGACGGATGTAAAAGGAGAGAATCATGATACTGAGAAGTGATAGCACGTTGAAGAAACGGAGATTCCCTACTGTACATGCGCCTCTAGAGATCTTGAGGAGGAGCACGGAGAGCGCGTACAGACCCGGGGGTGTGGTGAGTTTGGGGTCCCATATCTCATACTGGGATTGGCAGTATGCTTGGGCTTGGGGGATGTGGAATATTTCGTCCTTTGTAAATATTAGCAACTTTTTTCTTCATACATGATATTTAGAAAAGAAAGGGTAGGGAAGGACATACAAGATATGGTTCTGGTACGATCCTGGTCACCTGACTCTGCCAGAATTGGGAGACGAAGAATAAAGCAAGTAGAGCTGTCGTAAAGAGGAATTTATGTGGTACACGAAGGAGACCGAATGGTAAGACAGCAATTATTAGTGACCCAAGGATCAGGATAGATTGGTTTGTCCATTCGAATGTTTTCGTCGACATGGTGAGGACAGGTTGTTATCGGAAACTCGAAAATCAGAAATGAGAAATTTTCCCCATGGATAAGGAAAGTGGAAATGCGACGAATTACCTAGAATCGGAAATGAAAGGAGTGTGAGAACTGAATGTGCAGTTTGGCCGTTTGTTGCCATTCCTCTCTACTACCCAGTCAACTTGGGGAAAGGAGATGAGAGTCGAGTCGGGTTGGCCTTATGTAAGCGGCACCTCGGTGTCGACCAATGGGATAGAGCCCTTGTCGCGCGCTATGTTCGCTGTGCGACCACTGCGCTTGGCTATTCAACGACATCTCATGCCTCTTGTAACAATGTTTTCTACGAGAAGTCAAGATATACTTGAAGTAAATCTCATGGCCCGAAAAGCATAAACTCGCATTGATGTTTTGCACTAATTGTAATTTGCATTTCAGATATGGACGCTGAGCCGATGTTATTTGCGACCAGAAGAGTCTCTATCCGTACTAGTGACTTCTGAATCCTCTTGTCAATAATGGGTTCGCTTGCGCAACTTCAGTCTGTGGACTCATCTTATCAAGTCAACTTCAAAACTCTGCAGGTTGAGTTCTGTATGGTTCAGAAGAGTGTTGCTCTTATTCTACTATGCAACCCAAGCTGCAGCCATATATCATGATATACGCAGCGTTCGGCATTTGTCAAACTTCCATTCCATTCCATTCCATACCCCCCTTTCCCACACTAGAATCCCATTCCATTTAGCTGGGCATTTAAAGGAGGTGTTTTGCGTATCGAGGGTGACTAAGCAAGCTTGTATATATCGTTTAATCTATTCGATTATTTAATCTATTCGATTACTTGTCTATAATAACAATAAAACTACTGATTGTTATTATACGCTGTTTCTTATTTAAAGGCTAGTCCTTTCGTTAAAATAATTACTCTTATTAAAAAGATTTAATATAATAATCTAGTAAAATGTTACTTCTACTACTATAAACGGGCTCGGGTGTAGTAAACCCTTAATAAGGTCCTAGAGTAGTAAATCTATAATATAGCGTATAATTACTACTAATCGGATAGGTGGTTTAGGGACAATTATTACTAGAGGATCGATTATAAGTAGAGGAACATAACCTTAGAATAGATCTATTAAGATAAGAGTCTTAAGTAAAGATTATAGCGTTAGTAAGTAGCTAGGGTAGAGTAAGTAGTACTAGAGTAGGACCGGTCTAAGTATAAGGACTAGGCGGAACTTAGGTAGTAGATAATAATAACAAAGGTAAGCTATTAGATAAGTAAAGGCTACTTCTACTATAATTCTAAGGTATTAACTAAAAGTATATAGTCGATATTATACTAGAGAAGTTCGACCTAATTAATATATATAAATTAACCTTTATAGTAGATTTTAATAATAATAAGAGAGATTATAATATAGTATTTAATAATAGAAAGATAAAGAGTATTAAGGTTAAGAGTAAATTAAAGGATTATAGAAGTATATCTATAATTTAAAGTAAAGGTTTTAAGTAATATATATTAATTATTAACGTCTTTTTTAAAGATAAATATCTACTATTAAACTAAGTATATATAATATTCTATAATAAGGTTTTAAGGCTAGTAAAGATATATAATTAGCTGAAAGGAATCTTACTAATAGTAATCTAATTCTATAAGGAATAAAAGTTTTAAAATAACTTATATAACTATAATAAGTAGGTTCTTCTAGAAAGATAGATTATATAATACTATTATCCTTTCCTAAAGTTAGTAAGTTAATATAGTAGTAGAATAGATATAAGTAGATAAAGTAGAAGGGTTAAGAAGTAAGAATATTATAAGGAACTAAATTATCGTTATAGTAACCGAGTAAATATACTCGGTAGTACGAACCACCTAACTAGGCTAGTCCTACCTATACTATTTCGGTACTACTTCTATACCTTTAACTCGGTATATATAATATAATAGAATAGTTTAATACTAAGGTTTTAGCCTCTCCTGTTTTATACCTTATATTTAATAAATAGTCAAACTAATACTAATTAGTATTACGTACGTATAGATTAGAGACTTTTAATACTCTTTTCGAGACTTTGTTTACGAAGCTATTCATACTATAAATAAGTAAAAAGTAGACCCTACTACCTTAAAACATTAGAATATTAACTTAACTACCCTATAAAAATACGCTACGAATACACTTAATAGTAGAGTACTTATACTATCTCTCTAAGTAATAGTAGATACTACTATAGGTGATCCGAATAGCCCTCCGCCCCTACAGGGTAAAGTAGACTATCTAATAATAGACTAGTCTCGTAGGACTAGACTAGACCTATTTGTTAACGAATATAAAGAAGAGGAAGAGATAGAGGTATAATACTATAAAGCTAATAGTTAGAATAATTATATAAAGAATACCTTCTTAGATTAAGAGAAGACGCGTTGTCTATTAAAGCTTAAGGAGTAAATTAATAAACGTAGCCTATAACGTATATAACAAACTTAACGTTAATTAAGTAAGGTACCTTCCGAGAAGTTATCTCTAGCTTTAGAGTATAATTTTAATAGATTAATTAACGCCCTTAATTAACTTAGTAAACAACTTAGTAATAATATTAAATATCTATATATACTAGATAGAGAACCTCTATATAATCGAAAAGCTAGTAAAGAACTTATATCTAACTAAATAATTAAGGTTATAATAATTCGATATTAGAATAGAAAGTTATAGAATAAGGAGCTTACTAGATTATTCTTTAATAAGTTCTACTAATACGGTATTAAATTCTTTAAGGCCGAGTATTATTAATCTAATTTAAGATTATTTCGTTTAGTACTTCGTCGACAAGGTATATAGGTTAAGAAGAACAATAAGGGTATTATACTAGCCTAGGTACTTTTTAACATAGTATAATAATAACGTTAGTATATATAGACTAACTTTAAAGTTGCTAAGATAGAGTTTAAGAACTTAAGATCTTATATACTTTAGACTAGACTTTAGAAACTTTAAGGTCCTAGAATTATAATTATTAAAGAACTTACTAAACTACTAAAATAGATTCGATAATATAAAAAGTATATAGTTCTATAAAAGTATAATAATACAAATTAAAATACTAAGCCTATAGTATAATAATCTATAAAGCTATATACGCTAGTTCTAAAGCTACGTATACTACCTCGGGCTATAAAACCACTTATATAATAAGAGTTTAATCCTATAGATTAATAAGAGGAATTTTAACTACTAACTCCTAGTAATATAAGACC
This sequence comes from Hymenoscyphus fraxineus, assembly GCA_900184765.1. Taxonomy (NCBI): domain Eukaryota; kingdom Fungi; phylum Ascomycota; class Leotiomycetes; order Helotiales; family Helotiaceae; genus Hymenoscyphus; species Hymenoscyphus fraxineus. The sequence continues at coordinate 878,344 of LT855423.1, forward strand.
TAATATTTAAAGCTATACAAGCTATATATTTTATAGTAATAACGCTACTTCTACTACTAGAGCTCTTACTTTAAACCTACGCTAAAAGGTAACACTATATTAGGACTTATATCTAGATTATTATTAATAGGGTATAATTTTACTAGATCTATATATATAAGGAACCTTCTAAGGTGTATTATAACTATAAGGATCGGGATATCTACCTAGACCTCCTAGTAATCTAACTACTTAGAATCTATAAGTTCCGTAGGGATTTCTACTACTACCGGTTTAAGGCTACGTATAGCCCTAGTAATACAAATAACCACCGGGCGGATATAACTAAAACTTCTTATATATAAACCCTATCTACCCCTAGTAGTTTAGTTATAATCTAGTTAGACTACTACTAATTCTAGGGACTAATATAGATTTACAAGTAATCTAGAGTCTTTTAAAGTCGTACTAGAATAGTATAAAGTATAGCAGTATTAATAATATTTTTAATATAAAACTTAAAATCTTTTATACTACTTATAATTAATACAAAGTAACCTAAGATTATCTTATAAAAGCCTTTTTAATTATGTTAAAAGGACCTACTATAGACTATTATTATAGTATAATTATAGGATAAGGTTTAAACTTTATAACTACTATATAAGTAGTATAGAATAACTTTAAGAACCTTAGATATAAGAGATATCTATAAGACGAATAGGATAAACATATACTTAAATATATTAAGAGTAAGAATCTTAATAAGATAACTTTATAATATTTCGATATTATAATAAGTAAGCTATAAGAGATTCGACTAGGACTAAGTCTATTACTTTAATAAGATAATAACTTTTACTAAAGTATTATTCAGAATATTTACAGAAGTGTCGAATATAAAATAGTTATTATAAACCCTCTAAATATAATTTCGGACCTTAAATCTAACCTTAAGAATATAATATTAAGCTACAAGTTTTATACAGGTATAACTAGTAAGAAGGGTTATATTAAAGGAACTTATATAATAGACTCTACTAAACTATCTATAAACTACCCTATATCTTTAGTAGAAGTATACTATATAAACAGAACCTACTATAGTTATAATTAGTATAAAAACAATAATTCCGCTAGTAGATATTAGATATATAAGAAGCTAGGTTATAGATTGTTTAAGTACCTATAGCCGGAATAGGACTTTTATTAAGAGAAGTATTAAACTAAATACTATAGTAAGTTTAAGGAAGATTACTATAAGAAAGACTTTAATAAGTAGTATAGTACTTTTATTACCTAGTACAAATCCTAGGATATAAGTAAATTAACTACTACTATATATATAATAAGTATCGAGGATTTAGATAGTAATTTAACATTAAGTTTAAGTTTAAGTAATAACGAATTAAATAAGTAAAAGGGTATATCTTTTACTAGTATTATAGAGTGTTTTATAGTTAATACGCTTAGTAATACTAATACAAAGTAGCTTGTTAACTAGTTTAACTAGGTATCTACTATATACTAGCTTAGGTTTAGTACTACGTACCTAGGTATTATAGGAAGCTAGGATTCTAGAGTAACTATAGTACTTATAGTAAACAAAGTACTTCTACCTATAATACTATCTTGTTAAAGACCTACGAACTTTTATAGTATTATAATTAATACTAGTATATCTACTTTTAACTTAGTAGGATACGATTAATACTATATATACTATTTGATTAATAGTTCTCTATTAAAACCTAGTAACATTATAGTAAAGTTTAGTATAGGAAACTCTATAGCTATTAGATCTATAGTAGTTAAAATACTAATTAGATAAGTTAAGTTCTATATCTTTCTAATTAAACTACTATTTATTCTTTACCTTTAATAACTAAATAAGATATAAGTAAAGTATAATAATATTAAGGATATAGTTATTATAATAGATAGAGTAAAAGTTAAGGTTATACGTTGATTTAGCTACCTATTTATAGTATAGGACTAGGTGTACTATAACTTTGTATATAAATTCTTAAGCTTACTATTAGAGACTAAATTATAACGTCTTTATAAGCGATTTAGCTACCTATCTATTCTAAAGTTATAAAAGGTTTTAGAATAAGCTAGGTATAATATTAACTAAACTATCCTTAAAAAGCTAGCTAAATACTATAATTACTATATAAAGTATAGCTGTTTACTATATTACTTTTGCTTTATACTAAAGGAGGACAAGGACTTTAATTATATAGTCTATATAGATATCTGTTTTATTTATAGTAAGCTTATACTTTATATAGTTAATAAGGCTATAGGATAGAACATAGTATATTAGTTATAGGACATATCTATAAAATACGTCTAGGAGATAACAGGTAAATATTAGTTCTATATATTCCTAGGACCGATAGATTTACTTATAATAGATATAGGAAAGAATTTTATATCTAAGGAGTTTTAATCGTATACAAGTACTTTAGGTATTATAATTAAGGCTATTCCTATTAAGGCCTATTAATTAATTAGACTTATTAAACACTACTACGGTCTACTCTGCCGTACCTACAATATTATAGTAGAGGAGATTCTAGACTTACTAAAGGATATTATACTTTAAATAGTAGTAAAGGCTATTAATAATACTATAGGACCTAATAGTCTTATACTAATACTACTANAATATAAGACTTCGAATTACTATCGACTACTATTATAAAGTGCTCTAAAACACTTTAAAAGGCTATAACAGAGGTATATAAAATTAAGGTAAAGTAATAAGTTAATAAAGCCCTTAATACTTAGAATAGTCTATTTAATTAAGTTAAGGATCTACCTCTTAGATCTAAGGTTTAGGTATGGTGTAAATATAAGAAGTAGTAAGGACTATATGTTTTATAAGGATATAAAGGAGAAGATATAATTATTAAGATTAAAGGTAAGATAGTTCGATTTTAGTCTATAGTTATAAAGCTATAATATATAAATAAAGATATATCTAATATTTAAGACTAAGATATACTATACAGAGATATTATAGATTATCTTAATAAATACTCTAAGGAGGATTAACTAAAGCTAGGTTATAGATAACCCCGAAAGTCGAGATAAATTAAGCTAGAACTTAATAAAGACAAATAGGACGAAGTAGATCCTACACTACTAAAGTATAGCTACGGATAACTATAAAAGAATATAATTGTTTATTATTATAAGGTACTCCTAGTTTATAAAGAGGGTAATATTATATAACTAAAATACTAGGTATACTTTATAGATAATAGAGTAGTATATCTAGTTTTTAACAATTCTAGACAGATTAAGATAAGTAGATTAACTAATAATAGAGTCTTTAAGGTTATTACTATTAATTAACTACTACTAGATACTTGTATATTTAGTTCTTAATTCATTAATATAATTAAAAACAAGGGTACCTCTAAGGTATTCGAGAAATCTAGACTTATAGTTAAAGTATTTAATAATAACGGAAAGTCGTTAGTTTTAACTTAATTACCTATAATCTAAAAGGTTAGTATATAAATTATTATTACTCTTATAGTAATTAAATTATACTAGGATCTAATAAATAAACTCTAGTTATAAGATATTATTTAAGTANGTATAAGGACTAAAAGGTAGCCTATAGTAGGAGAAATTATACTTTAAGATTATTAAGCCTTTATATAATATTCCTAAATCAGGTAACTACTAGTATAATATATATATTAAACACTATATAGAAAAGCTAGATATATAGTAGTCGACCTACGATTCCTACTTACTCTATATAAATAAAGTAGGATATTAGAGTATAATTAGGCTTTAGACTAATAATACTCTTATCCTTAGTAATACCGCTTTTACGGCTAAGGAGTAATTAAAGTTAACTATATTTAAATCTAAGCCTATTAAAGTATTAACACTAGATAAACTACTGAAATTTAACAGCGGTAAGATTACTTTAGTAAACAATAGATCTATTATACTTACCTATAATTATAGAGATCGAATTAAATTAATAATTAATAGACCTACTAATATTATTAGTACTTGTAGTATTATTTGTAAGGAATGTTCTATAAAGGATTAATATATTACTTAATAAGTACTTAGAGTATATATAGCTATAGTATACTAACTAGAGGTAGCATTCGATTTAAGCGTTATAGTATAAAATCTAAACCCTAAGAAGAGTAATATTAACGTATTAAACAAGTGTCTTTAATAGTTAATTAATAATCTAAAGCATAGACTTAAATATATACCTTTAAATATTAATTTACTAAGACTTATATTATTTATAGATACTTCCTTTATAAATTTAACTAACCTTTCTTCTTAAATAGGCTATGTTTTATACCTAGCGAATAAGGATAATAACGCTAATATTTTATACTAGAGTTCTATAAAATATAAACGAATTATATAAAGCATATTAGTATCCGAGCTATATACTCTTAGTAGTAGATTCGATATAGTAGGAATAATTAAATTAACCCTTAAGGCTATCCTAGACTAAAAGCTTAAGTTAATAATTTATATAGATTTAAAGTTAATATATAAGTACTTAACAAAACTTAGTATAACAAAAGAGAAGCGTCTTATAATTAATATAATAGTACTACGCTAGGTATATAAACGATATAAGATCTATAATATCCTTTAGATTAAAGGAACTACGAATCCTTCTAATACTATAACGAAATTAAAGCCCTACCAGGTACTAGTTATACTTATTAATACAAATAAGATTAATATTATAGTTAAAGAGTAGGTTATACAAGAGGATATTAGTAAAGGACAAAAAGACAAGGATATTAAAAATTAATAGATTTACAAATTACATATAAGTTATAGATAGAATTAAATAGATTTACGAATTATAAGGTATCGATAGACTTGATTAATATTAGGGGAGAAATTAACGGATTTGATTAGTTAAGGATATTAGATAGCTTGTTATTAGCGCTAAGTCTTTTACTTCTTTTAAAGTAAGCCTAGTATCGTTATAGTAACCAAGTAAATATACTCGGTAGCACGGACCACCTAACCAGGCTAGTCCTGCCTATACTATTTCGGTACTACTTCTATACCTTTGACTCGGTGTATATAATATAATAGGATAGTCTAATACTAAGGTTTTAGCCTTTCTTGTTTTGTACCTTATATTTAACGAATAGTTAAACTAATATAAATAATATTATATAAATTTATTAAAACTTTAATAATTTTACTTATATTATAGCCTAGTATAAACGCTATTATATATATATATTATATAGTAGGAATTATAGTATAAAGGAATATAAGGTTAATAATTTAAATACTAGTAGTAGGTCTTTAAACTTTAAAAAAAAGAAAAAGATAATAAATAAGCCTAAAACTAAATAAAGGTTTAATATAAGAGAGGGGGTATCTAATATATAATTAGACGAATTACTCGAAATATTTATATAAAGTTACTCTTACTATTCTATACTTATATAACCTAATACTATTCCTTTATTTTAATATTATAATAGATTAGTCGAACTATTATCTAACTCGCTATTACCTTTTAGGATTAATACGTAGAAGGAGTTATTAGCTTAATATCTAGGGCTACTAAGGTTTTATATTTTATTAATACTTCGATTTAGTACTCTTATAAGATATAAAGGATAGGAAAAATAACTAATATCTATAAATTATAAATTAGTATAACTTAATTAAGGAGTAATAAAAGAAGGTATTTAAAAGGATCTTTAATTATAATAAATTTTAAAAGTTTAACTTTTATTACCTAAAAGGTTTATATCCTTATTACTAGGTCTAGTACTAAAAGGAGATAGTACGCTTTAAAGAATCTATAATTTATTATTCTCTATAATAGACTTAGTAAATAATAGGATTAATATAGAAGTAGCGTACCTAAAGTACTTATTAATATACTAAATAATTATAATAACTCTATAGAAAAGCTAAGGAGCTCTAATTATAAAATATAATATAGTAAACGCTTTTAGAAATATACTACTTATATATAAGGTTTAATAAATGTTTAGATTTAAATAGAATAACTAATTCTACTAAAAGAACTATCTAATATTTAAACTTTATACTTCTCCTTTTATCTTTAATCTATTTATAAAAGTAATTTATTAGATATTATAATTATATTTAAAGTAGAAGGATATAATCTATTATTTAAATAACTTTATAGTAATCCTTTAACTAGGACTAGTATAAGAGTAAATACTCGAATTTAAAGACGATTATAATAGATTTATAATAGTACTTAGTATATCTTAAAAGAAGTAAAAGAACGTAAAAGATACTCGAGTTAAGGTCCTAGGTTATATAGTTAATACTATAGAATTTATACTAAGTATTCTATAAGATAAAGTAGTAAAAGCGCTATAATTAACTATAAATATACTAGTAGGTAACTTACTTTCGCTATAAAATATAAGAAAGTTAGTAAGGTTTCTTACCTTTTATACTCTAGTAATTTAGCTAGGCTAGGTATTTTATAGAAACCTTTAGAGCTATATTACTTCTTTTCTATAAATAGTAATAAAGTACTAGGCTAAGCAAATACTACTCGAGGCTTATTAGGATATCGAGTAGTAGTATAAGGCGGTTTAGGACTTTAATAGTATTACTTTCTTTATAAAAGATAGAGTAGAGGTTTAATTGTTTATAGATACTTTAATTTAAGGTATAGGAGGTTTCTATTTAAATAAACTAGCGGATTAGAGAGATTAAACTTTAGAAATCTAATAATATATAGTATTTATAAAGTTAATAAATTATAAAGGGAGTAATAACGTATTTAATATAAATATTACTAAAATAGAGGTAATTAAAAAAGCGTTCGAATAGTAGGCTTAATCCTAGTTAACTAAAAGAGTCTATATTTATATAGATAATACTATAGTATTTGTAGGTTTTAATAAATAATTATTAAAAAGTCTAGTAAATATATTATTATATTAAATACTCCTTATAGTAATAAAGTATAATATTAAGATTATAGTATACTAGCTACTAGGAGTAGAAAATATATTAGCCGACGTACTTTTAAGATTTAATAGAGTTTTAATTACTAACGTATACCCTTAGTTATTAAGTATAATTATATAGAACTACCCCTATAATAGCGATATATAATCCTCTTAGTCCTCTTAAATTTTATAGTAAAATATATATAGTATAGATTAGTACTAGAGACTTAAAAGGTCTACGAATTAGGTTAAAGGGTATATAAATTCTTCTATAAAAGTAATAGAGTATAGCTATACCTAGTATAAGTTGTTTTACTAGTAAATTATCTAGTACTTTATATAGTAGAAGGCTTAGGTAGGTTTAAAGGTAAGTTAAAAGGTAATAGTTTATAATAATAAATCTTATATATTTATTTAGTTTATATTAATAGGATACTAGACCTAAAGGTATTTAAGAATAAGATAATTAAGCGTATAGTAGTAGGAGTAAAATATATAAATATTAAAGATAAGAAGTACTAGGCGGAACTAATAACTTATAATATTCTTAAAGTAATTATAGTAGAATAATAGGATAAGGAGGCTAAAAGAAGTAGTAAGAATATAATATAAAACAATCTTAATTTTATAGTATTTTTAAAGCTAGTATATAAAGGATTTTTTTGTTTAAGAGAGCTTATATATATAGTAGAGGATTTTAAGGATAAGGAGAAGTTTAAAAGAGAGAGAGTAATAAGATCGGACGTTACTTTTATAGAAGATAATTCCTTTGTATTAATATAGCTAAAGATAAGTAAAACGGACTATTCGAATAGTAGAGTAGATATTATAGTAGTAGTAGAGGACGATTTAACTTATATAGTAAAAGCCTTAAGATAACTATTCGTATATAATAAATAAGCCTATAATATACTACTATTCTAAAGATCGAGCTAGGGTTTAAATACGCCTTTTATAAAACCTATAATAGTAGACGAATTAAGGAGGAGGCTAAAAGTACTAGGATACTCGAATTAGTATAAATTTAGTAGTTATAGTTATTATTAAAGAGCTATAATATAAGTAAATAGGAATAGGATACTATATAAGTAAATATAATATCTTAGAAGGTAGACTTTAGATACTTGTTTAGGATATATTAACGTATTAATTAAGGACAAATTTAGGTTAAGTAGAAGGTTCCTTACTAGGATAATACTATTAATTCTATAATAAGCAGTTAGTAATAATATAAATTAGTACTGATATTTCTATAATAATAAGCTTAATTTAATCTTTAAATATATATATAAATTACTTAATATATAAACTCTTATATAAATCCCTTAATATAAACTTTTAATTACTATAAACTTATACTATAAACTCGTACTATAAACTTATATATAAATACAACTTCTACTACTATAAGCTATAACCTAATCTCTATATATAAACTATATATATTATTTAGGTATAGCCTTCGTCTAGTAGCCTAGGCTCTACCTACTAGGGTACAAATAGCCTTATAAGTGTCCTAGGGGCTATTTAAACTAAATAATATATCCTACTACTCCTACTACGTAAACCTGAGTATTAGTAAAGGAGGTGTTTTATATATCGAGGGTAACTAAGCAAGCTTATATATATCGTTTAATCTATTCGATTATTTAATCTATTCGATTACTTGTCTATAATAATAATAAAACTACTAATTATTATTATACGCTGTTTCTTATTTACCCTCTACTATCCCTAAGCTAGCTACTAGATTTAGATAGAGAGATAGGCCTAAATAGAGCGCTAGGCAGCCTGGGCTCCACTTGCTGGGGTACAAATAGCCTTACAAGTGCCCTAGGGGCTGTTTGAACCAAATAATATATCCCACCACTCCTACTACGTGAACCCGAGTATTAGCAAAAGGAAACTACTATATACCCCCTATTCCAAAAACTAATCGGAAAACGTCCCCGTTCCTTCACCCGGACTCTTGGATCTCAATTCGTGGTATTTGGACTCTGAACTATCGCGTTAACATGTAAATTGGACCTGTTTACCGTTATTGATCCAATATTCGGCAAGATTTTCTTAAGTCTAGGCCGTCATGCCCTTATCTCTCTACAAGAGCTGACATACTAAAAGGAAACTTTGTTTATGGAGTATCGGTACAATAGCTTCGGCATACTAAGTTACATGTGGTATATGAATAATCCTGGATATACATGTTGGTCTAGGCCAACTCACTAGAGCAAGAGAGGCGAGCGTTACTCTGTACACGCTTTCAAAACGTATTATACTAAAAGTCCGGCACAGGTAAATTGATTGTCCCATTACACCTAGCACAATCAGAATTGAAAAGTAACATTTGTTCTAAACTATTCGTATAATTGATTTAATTGTGTGAGGTGTTTAGGATCATATTTTATAACCTAGGGGTGTACAGAACAAAGCTCGCCTCTTACGTCACTTTGATATCCTGCTCTCCAGTTTGAAAACCAGATTCCTACCATTGCTCTAGGACCTTTCTTTTCTATTGGAGTCTAGAGCCTATTCGATGGAAGTGATTGTTTCATTCTAGCAATGTGCTGGAAGGATTCTAGATAAAACGGAATTGTGGAATTCCATGGAATCATGTTCCATTCCCCGAACGCTGGATATATGTATCTGCCAAAATTAAACGTGGCACAATTTGAATGTAGCTGATAATTACTTAGAACGAAAGTCATTGGAACCTGGAACTGATCTTACCGTTCTTAAGTCATTGGAGGGCCAAACAGTTGATTCTGTACCTAAAAGATCCAGGTCAGTGTACAAGGGAGACATCTATGAAACGACAAGGACAACGTCATTTTATGATTTATCTGATTCTTGGGGGTTGAGTAATAGATTCTCAACCAAGCACGCCAACTGAGGTGCCTCACGACCGCAGCCATTTCACAGGCACACCTTTGACTTCAAGGATGTCTTCGTAGTGCGGGAAAGTACATAAAGCTATCGATATCAGACAGAATCAAGCCTACAATAATCAAGTCAAATGCCGTAGGGATTCTATACGCTACAGGCATCAGTAAACACAAGTCAAAGACATTGAAAAAGTAGTGATTGATTGAAAGATTACTTTCTCGTTTTCATGGAGAAAACATAACCTCTATGTACAAGGGGAACACAGCATTCTTTTTGTACGGACAAAAATGATGTTATTTTTGGTCCATAGTTCTCAAGCCCATCAGAATCGAAAAGTAGGCCAATTGCCGCTCACGTTACTCAACGCAAACCCCTTCAAATATTGTGAATGTGCGTCCAGATACTTCGCCACAGCTCACCCTATGCCAAAGCCGCAGAACAATTAAAGAACAACTAGAAGACCTTCCTCCACAATGAATTCGCTAGTTGTCCTTTCGCAATACATCTTCTTCAAAAGACTCCAAGAGACCTAATTCCTTACTGTAAGATCCTCTCACACGATCCGGTACCCAAAGACCTGCCAGAAGCTTGTCATATTGATCAGGCAATTTCTTGTCAAACGTATCAATGCCATCAATGCGTCGAATCTCAAGCCCCCTTTTTGATGTCATGTTATCGTCCATCTTCATATTCTTGAAAAGATCACGCCAAGTCTGAAGCTCCTTTCCTTCTAGAACCTCCCGTAAACAATCATTTGTTGTGTGGAATGCGATGGATATATACTGTAGTGCCATGTATCGACGAATGATCGCAAAAGTCAACGATAGCTCCGATGTCAACGTGTCCGTGAGATCCTTCTCATAAGTAAGTGTGAATGCCAATTTCTTGATTTGACGAAGTGCCAGAGGATGATGACGGACAAACGCGGGCAGGGAATTGAGCTCGTCAACCAGAAGTGTAGAGTTTCTCCACATGACATTTCCTACTTCCAACGAGACTTGACGACTGACATGGGACATACATCTGATTGCTTCGTAAGCATTCAATTCTGCGACAACACACTTGCATGGAAAGTTCTGTCTTGCGTACGGGTGGCGAGCGCAATCTTTCTTAGACTTCTGGATCTCACGAGCAGTTTTGCGAATGATGCGAAGTCTGCAGCCAAAGACCGGTACCCACTCATGGTCTTCGATATCTGATTGAGAGTTTCCTTCATCTGCAAGTCCGTCCTCCGAGTCATCTGAGTCGCTGTCATCCTCAGAATCTGTCCATGTCGGGGATTCGGAACATTCGGAGAGACCTGAGATTACCGAAACATGTTCAGGGAAGGAAGCGAAGAATCCGGATGCTGAGAGATAGTCGTCTGGCTCGATGGTTCCGTGCATAAATCTCTGGTATACATTGAGGTAGTGGTCAGGGTCGCTTTGAGGATCACCAGGATGAGCATCGGTTGGATATCGTCGTACGATCGTGAAAGTTTCATCATCCTCCCTCTTTTGATCCCAGTCCTCTCCGCTTTCCAAATAAAAGAAGATGCCGCCCTCAATACCTGTAACTCCATCGACACTGGATTTATCATCAAGCAGTGGCTCAAGAATGAAGCCGTATATCGTATCTCTGACTTCCTGAGGAAGATCGAGCAGTCGAAAAGGTTGCTCAAAACGGTTCCTATTATACAGTACGTTAGCCATGTACAGTAATATTTTCTGACGGGGTTTGCGCCACCTATGCCTATTCGCATATTCTCGATACATTGCAGCGATGAGACTCTGGTTTCTCGGTTCCGTGCCCTTGTAGCCTTTTCCAAATCTAAAGCGAAATGACTCAAGATGACTGGGCTCCGAAAAATCGAAGGTACCAAAGCCTTGTGTATGGTCGTGTCTTGCTAAACCGTAAAATGATATGTTGTTGCTACTCGCCAATACTCCAGCGTCTGGTCGGTCGTGAGGAGTCCCTGCTGGATCACTAGATTGGTGATCTTCCTGGTCGGCGGCACCCGTAGTGATAGCCTGGTGGCTGTCTTCATTGCGATCCATCTTGCTACTTTCTCTGCAGAGGGAGGGTGCGCAGAGAAAAGCTCAAGATGTGGTTGCCGCGAGAATTTATCGGTTGCGACCAGGCTTCGTACCAAAAGCCTAGCCGACCGCGTGAACACGACAAAATTCAATCTTTCAGTTTGTGCAAAAGCACGTGGCAACACTTACCCCTCCCTCCAGAGCAGAGACCAGCCACACTTTTTGTAGCTATTCTCTAATTTCATTCACCTCTCGAAAGTAATGGAACCTGTTCGAAAATTCACAATGAGCCCATTGGGTCATTGTGGTAGAAGCTAGATATTATCATCAAGAGCATCAAAGTGAAGAATTTTGAAGAGGCTACCGCTCCACGTCAGCAATAATGTATCTCTGGGTTACTATTGGGACATGGAGCTTGACTTGAGCAGAGTGAAATTTACTTGCCATAGACAAAAGAATAACACAATACAGAAATGCCCCCTCATAACATCTCTTTACAACGGAAAGACACCTGCTCAGATTGTCATTGATTTAGCTAATGTATCTAATACAGATATGATGTCAAGGAAGTCATTCGCATTGCTGTATAGAAAGGGGAGTTTCTGTCAGAATGAAGGGTAGGTGATTTTTCAGTTCTATCACTGTAGTAATCACACGTCAAGCAGGAATTACCCGGGTCGACCATTATTGAAACAGCTTATGCAGAAGAAGGTGAAGTACAAGTCACATGCTAGACAATCAAGTATGTGAAAGAAAATAAGGTTTTCTGGGTGAGAAAGAAAGATTTGACGGGAAAACGACATCAGGAAAAGGAGATTACTGTTGTAGTGAGTACTCTGTCGGAAAATTGAAACATCAGAAGGCTGGTGGAATTATGGCAGATTTGACTTCTCAAAAGGCAAACAACTCAGACAAAGAGAGCTAAATGATAAGGGATAGCAGGGGCAACCCCTACTGAGAAGGACAAATGCTTTTCTGCAAGGTAGGAAGCAGGTCAACGTTCTCCTCCTCTTGTAGAGAAAGCAAATAATTCTCACTGACGCAGGCTCTACCATTTCAAGACAGAAGACCCACTTTTGGCATACCGTTGCGTTGCTAGTCACTTTTGAAACAAAGAAATTGGTGGTATGGAGGCAGCATTGTCTGTCTGCCTGGAAAAAGGTAACCAGGTGCTACTTTAGCCGATTGCTGAATATTAATTCCCTCAGTGAGCAAGGTACACAGCGATAAAACAGATTCACTACGTAAGTTTTAGTCGAACTATATGTCCTTCCCCTCTTTTTATGACCTGCAGGAAAGGCTCATTTTTGTTTCAGGTTGTCTTGGTAGACCATATATTTTGGAAGGTAGATGTTTCAACTTGCAAGGTATTCATTTCCTCGTAAGGAGCAGTTTGCATCTGGGCTACGAGACCTAATACTGGCATTTACTTGAATGGTCGCCAGTAGGTATGCAGTTAAATTTCAAGAGATATATTGAGTGCGAAATGGCTTCATACTATAACCCCAACTGCATAAATTCCACGGTGTTGCTGTATCTTGAAAAGGCCACTGCTGCCACCATACCTATCCCACTATCATCAGCCTTGTTGATGAATCTTTCCAAATTCAGGTGTATGACTAAATTGAACATAAACCTGTAACATCTATAGGCCAACACCTGATCACGAGTACTTAGGAACTAAGGCTATGATGCAGAAGATGTTAATAATCATGGAATTCACCATCAGAGATTATTGAGTTCGGTGTATCATAAGCATAGTACCCCACCATCATTGGAGGGCTGTGGACACAAGGCTGGGTGGTCAGTCTCGCTAAGCGCCGATCCCCTGCCACATGGGGTAATTTAACCTCCAAGCAATTGTCCCGTGATGTCGAAACTTCTATAAACATCTACGCGTCCGACCTGGATAGTGTGTTGTATTCTTGCACCCACCATGAACAAGATGGTAAGTCGCATGGGCTCAGAGCCAACAAAGACCATGGCGAACAATTGGCAGGACAAGTTCACAGGCTTTACGCGTAAGTTCTTCCTGTTGTTTAACTCTTTTCAGGACTGACTGCTGGACAGAAAAGACTCATACACCTGGATTTATTCCCTCCTGGGTCATGCAAATGCCAAATCTCCCCACCATTGATGGTACGCGAAAGCAGTCGTTTGCAGACACCATTTCAGAAGACAGCAGTACTGCAACAAGCTACCACGACCTTGGAATTGACCAGGACGTCAATACACCCACTACCTTCTCAACAGCCAAGCTTGAAAGAGGACTCGAAATGCTCAGAGTTGATACCTCGGTTGAGAATCAAGTAGCCTACCAATACTTGAATCGCATGAGCGAAGAATACTATCGGTCGCCAGTGTCTCCAGAGTATCAACGCCCAGGATATCAATCTCGTACTTCCAATCAACCATCCTCAATGGAAACACTTTTCATGACTGAAAATGGAGCCCCACAATTTGCCGACCGACGAGCTCACGAAAAGGCACGGGATGAGGCTGAACGTATCAGGGCACTTTGTGAGGAAGGCGATAGCGATATCTTTAGTCCTTCCCCACTCAATGCCTCAAAGGTCCCATGGATGGGTAATATGGCGCTAGAATCTCCAACCAGTCCTCAATCGGCATCCTCCGCCCATTTTCCCACATTCGACGCTCCATTTATTGTTCCTCGACCTGTTACAGATAGACAAACCGAAATCATACAAAGACTCGAGATGGGCGCTATTCCTATTCGCTCTCACCATACACGCGGATTCGTCAGAGCTCCACAATATGTCAATCGCGATGTTTTGGGAACGATTGAGCCTGACTATACCAGAAGCAGATCATACATGAGACAGGCTGCTCACCCCGCGGGCCCTTTTCAACAGCAGTTGGCTCAATTCCCAGACAATTCTGAGAACTGCGCCATCATTATTGAGAACATCTCACCTCATACAAAACACTGCGATATATTTGATCTGATCCACACTGGTTCTGTCAGCAGCCTCAAGTTAAAGCCTCCACAACCCCCAAAGCACATGACAAGTAAGTGAATTGCCAAAGCTCCGAAAAACTTCTAAAAATAGAAATGAGGAAAGAAAAGGTGGCTGACGGTTTTCTCCAGTGTCAGCTTTTGTAGCATTCACCAATCCCATCGCTGCCCGCCGCCTTGTTGAAATGTCTCCTCTTGTTCAACACAACCGAAAGATTTGGGTCCGCTATAATACCACAAATGGGGGTACAAATGCAATTCCAAGTCTCTACATCACCCGCGTCGTGGTTGTCCAAGGTCCACGCGATATGATGAGTCGTCCCTGGTGGATCCAATACTTCAACAACATCTGCAACGTCCAATGGGATCGATACCTCAACCTTCGCTGTGATATTCCAGGTTATGCAGCTTTAGAGTTCCGCTTTTCAAGAGTTGAACAGGCAAGAACTTGCATGACCCATGTACAGAACGATCCTGTCTTTGGAAATGGTCTTATCAAGGCCCGGTTTGGCAGAGATCCTTGTGACGGTCCAGGATTTACTGGCAACAACGGAAACTTTTGAAAGAGGTAATGTAAGTTTGGTCGTTGGATTGTTTTCATATTGCACCCTCCCTTTTTCTTTTTTGAAGTTTGGTACGATTGGGTGTGATAGAAGGTTTGAATTTTGACTCTTGATGAGCGTTCGATCTTGGTACGATACCATATGATACGATAACTTGAAAGCAGACCACGAAACACAGGAATTGGCAGAGCCATTTTTGACAGATTGGAATCATTGGCCCAGAGCCCGCTCTCTACTTCTTTCTTTCTTTTATTCTTTTTTTTGTTTGCTTGGAATGTTCATTGGCAGATTCTTTCTGGGATAAGAAAGTGTAATCTGGACAACGAAGCAGATGAACTTTATTGGCGTTGTAAGACAAGATAAAACGATACCAAATGATTCTGCGATAGCGCACACAGACATGTATGTCCTCTAGATGAGAACACGAAAGACAAAACTTTGTACGTACTCTAGCTGAGCACAAAATTGAAATGCTTTTCTTTGTTGTAGATTTGGGGAATGCGAGTGATATACCAAAATAACAAATCGTGGAGACGAAGATGGAGAAATTACCTATATGGTAATATGTCTTCACATGTAAAGCTTTAAGAGGCATGTAAAATATAAACCAAAAACCCACCCACCAGAAGTTCAATGTAGAATCCCAGCAATTTGTTGAAGGTCCTAAGATATACGTAGCTAAAGACGTATGGAATGAAAATGTTCTGAGTGGTGTTACAGTAGCATACTGTCACACACTGAATAGCGTATTTGAACCCACAAACAGGATAAAAATCAATAGTCTTGGCTGATGACTTAAATGAAGGAAGAAGCTGGTATATGTGATTTGATACTCTTTGGAAGAGGGATTGAGGTGATTTGTGAATAGAAACACGCTTTCAGGGGGTTAGACTGATCTGAATTATTAATCTTTCTGTAGAGACTTACCTACTAGGAGCTCTTTCAAGTCTATGAACCAATAAACTGACGGAGTAAGGAGGAGAAAATGATGGAAGAAGATACATTGGAAATAGAACGTAGATGATAGCTTTAATTTGTAAGGGCAGCATGTCTAAGACATAGCACATGTAAGTAGACTTTGAGTTCCAGTATCAAGGAACTGTAAACCCACCAGCCCATCGTTATAACACTCCTCACATGACTATTGAAGATTGAAATATATTCAGTACTTTATGTAATGAGAGCGGTACTATCTGGCTTCATTTGATATTCTAATACATACAACACAATTTAATATTAGTAGTTTTTGTTTTGAAGTGTTGTGGTGTACCAGGTGTTGGGAAAAGGTTTGCATCTACAAATGTTCTACCACAAGATGAAAAGTATCAGGAAGCTTGGAGTGCTTATCACAGAATCAAACTGTGAATATTCCGTTAAACAGATCGGCGAAAAATAACCCCGTGGTGGCTAGGATAGCTCTACTGAACAACAGTGCACGCCAATTAAACCCCTTAAATTAACCGAGCCACCCCCACATTGCTTCTGCTAAAACGCCGATTGACTAGCCCCACCTTCAACCATTCATCTTTTTCATCAACACCAACCTTTGCATCAATGATCCAAAAACCGACCATCGCGACTTGTTCGCAGTCAAACAGGCTCATTACATCTACCCAAAAGTCACGTGTGACTCTGGCGTTGCGCAACACATTCGCTAACTGACAACAAAATTGTTTTGGAGCTCTTCTGCTGTCCATCAGCACCGCGTCACGAAGACTGAATCTGGAAACTTCAAGAGTCCAGACAAACTTGTGAAGTTCAGAACTCAGACAGTAAGTTCGATCTCGCAATTGAACGTGTGCTATTGACTAATTGACCACGTAGAAATGCTTTCCTTCAACCAATCCTCTCACCAATCCTCGACAGCGCCAATCTACAAGCCAATTCGACAACCCCGAGGACCGCCCGCCAACCCAGGAGCCGTCAACTTCCTGCGTGGAGTCCAATCTCCTCCTTCCTCCTCTGCCTGTCTTTGCATTGGAGGCTGGGGAGGAGACATGACAGGTGCTGGCAACAGAGTCCACACTTCGTCTGGATCCTTCGCGGGAAGCCTCGACGCCTTGACAATCACCGACACCTCAACGTTCCGACCGAACTCGATGGTGCTCCAAGAGCGCGGCGGGATTCCTCGACGAGGCATCCAGCCAGAACATTTCCTTCCTGGCCATTCGGAGTACCTTGGTGATACAAGTTCAAAGTCCTATAAGGCACAGGTAAATCATCTCGCAGACCACCTCAACTGTTCTCTATACCTCACGGACGTCCCTTTGACCATTACCTTTGACAAACTCTTCGATGTCATCGACTGCGGAACCGTCGTGGCAATCGATATCAAGAAACCTGCTGGCATCTACACCTTGAAGGCCGCAGATGTCATTTTCACGAGACCGGAATCCGCCGCTGCCTTCCTTGCCAAGATCGAAAAGGGCATCTTTATCGACGGCCAGAGACTCTCAGCCCGGTACAACAAGTTTGGCCAGCCTCTCAATACCACTGACCAGACCCGAGTTCTCTTCATCGACGGACCCGACGAGATGATGCAGTGGAATCGATGGTTTGCCTACTTCGACCGCTACTGTGTGTGGCAAGCTAGCAAGTTCAACACCATCTATCGCAAGAATGGCCGTGCCATGTTTGAGATCGAATTTGTTCGCATTGTTGGACAAGCCCAAACTATCAAGCAGGCAATCGAAAAGGATACAAAGCTCCGTGAGTTGATCGTCGTCGGATTTTGCCCAGATCCATGTGATGCAACCAACTAGGTCGGAATCTTGCAGCTTGTGTCGGATTACGGAAGAATGGCACAATGATTTGTATGCATAATGACAAATAAGTGGAGTCGTAGCTTGAGAGGCTCTGCGCTCACTGCCATGAGGGAACAAAGAGATTGTTGTTGACCATTGGGATTTGTGCTGGACGTTTGGAGAAGCACTGGCATGTACATTGGGAATACCCTCGGGAAGGCGTTTTTATTAGCAAGAAGCATGGGATAGGAGAAAGCTTGTAGCAATTGATATCACCTTTCATCTCAACCACTTTGAAGAACCTGCTTTAGTGACATTGACCAAGTTTGCAATCAAACCATGATATAAAAGATTGCAAGTGCTTGCCTTTTTCACCGCAAACCAATTAATATCTATACTCTATTTATATTGCCTGTCTCTCTAAATAATTAGGTCGTAAGACACTCTTTGGGCCCTCCTATACTTTAAAGGTCTAAAACTACTCTGCCAGGTCTTTTGCCAATCTCAGTGAGAGGTTCGGTGGCTGGTATGTGGCCAAGTCACAGAACTTGCGGCATCCTTCTCCAAATTATGAATTCACACTTTGAGCAAGGAAGCAGTTCTTGATGACGGGCCACGTTTTTTCCAGATTGGCCTATCAAAGGTTACTATTTGCTACCGCTTATTGTTTCCCATAGCAATGACTCAGAAATGGAAGTAGGAAGAAAAGTGGAGAAGGCAACACCCATGTCCGGGGTGTGGACATTGACAACATGCCCGATTAGGGAACTCTGGAGCCGCTACATACCTAGGCCAAGTGGAAGTGAATTTTCAAAAGGCGGTTATTTTGGGTTACCAGGTAGACACGAAGCGTCATTGTACTGTGTTTTGCCGACCATAGCCGGCCATAGTTGCTGTACATTCAGTGTTAGCCCAGAACAATTCAAATATTCTCTCAACCCAACCTCCCAACAGACCAACTCCCTCGCCAAAACGCACCAGTGTAACTTGTACCTCTTCTCCTTCTTTGACTCCTACTCATTCGAAAGGAATAATCGCATACTCAAAGATTCCCTCGTTACTGCTAGCAACAAACTGCTAAACTGTGAGTAGTCCTTACTTCTGATGTGTGCACCTACAAAACACGCTGACTGCAAACTACAGATATAATGCAGGATAACACCATATCTCTGCATTCGCGTGAGTGCCAAAATACGCTCACAAGCCCGTGCACACACCAAGATGAGCATATCAAGAAGGAAACAGTCGGTTCTCATCTGAAGTCAAAGCCCATCATACTCGTCTTGCTCAAGGAGTGGTTGGAAGAGAACAAGGTTCCACTGCCTCAATACACCCATCCTCGTTCATACGATACTCCTGCCAGAATGGGCAAATTATCGCAAATGGAGAGTTACTTGAGTACCTTTACCTTCGAGCGAATGGATCGCGAGTGTGCTCAAAGAAACCCATCCGGTACTATTGATCTGTCGGGTAAGTATTAGCTATTGTTTCCTTTCATTGTATTTCAGAATATCACTGATCGCCCATAAGTGCTTGGCCTTCATTCTCGGACCTCTTCAATCCCGATGAGCTCTGAGACCAAGGGAAATGATAACATCGGAGCCCGAACTGGTCAGCACTCTTCTAACGGATGGAGCTCCCCCACAAACCCGGTCAAATCATTCCCTGCGCCCAATGGCATCGAGGTTCGTCAAGGAAGACAAGCTGTTGCGAGATCTGGAATCGTTCCCTTTGCGGATCCTTTCGAATATACCAAGAGCCACAACGGTGAAGCACAACGCCACGGATTTCCGCCATTGTTTCCAAGTTCTGGCGCTCCTCTTGGATCTGGAGGTTTTTCTTATAAGTTACTCAACGATGGCCGTCGACCAAATGGCACAGGCTTCGGATATCCACCTAGATCTGTACGCTCTGCCGATCACCCGGAGACAAAGTTGACACTTCGTGGATCAGTGCCTCCAAGACAACCATCACAGATTTCTGCAACACCTCCAACTACGCCCCATCAACTCGATCAATGTGCTCCGCTGCGCCCCTCAGATATGATCTGGAGAGAGCATGGATTGATGGCACCGAAGGAACATCCTATTGGCGAGAACCACGATATTCCAGACGAGGAAAATTGCAGTTTGTGGATTACAAAGGTACCCGCAACTGTCACGGAACGAGACTTCTTCGAATTGATCACATGTGGTGCGGTTCACACTTTACACCTTTATCCACCAACTTCCGATATCGATACCAAGGGTGCGAAGTTGATTTTCAAAGAGCCTTCCAGCGCAGCCAAATTCATGCAGGACCACGCCCAGAATCCCGTACATCTTCATGGACATGGTATCACCATTGAGTACAACCGTAATGGTGTTCGTCGATGCGGAGAGGAGAAGACCAGAGTCCTCCGCATCCAAGGGCCTAGAAATGAGATGCTGACTGAGGCATTCTGGAATGATTTCTTCCATTCTTTTTGCCGATGCAAATTTGACTTTGCTTATCCCCCATCGAACATCCCAGGAGAGGCTATCATGGATATCAGATTCTCTCGGATTGTCGGTCAGTCACAGATGGCCATGCTAGGCTTTCATCGAGGCCACGCCCGTTATCCAAAGCTCCGAGTATCTTACGGTCCTGACCCATGTGACGGAACGCAAGTTCTAGCTTTGTAGCTGGCACGGAAAGCAATACTTTATAAATTGGTTTCTGGACGTGTGGATGTGGAGAGGAAGCATTCTTGAATTGAGGATCTCAAGAGTGGACTTTTCCAAGTGGGTGGTGAGGAGGAGCGTTCTTTGGTAATCTCTTTTTGATACCCTTGATGTATTCTCGCCAATATGAGAAGCGGCTGGGCGGTTTTCTTATTGTTCTTTATCCTAATATTAATGAAATATCAATAAAACTTTGTTCTTTTTGCAAGATGTAGAATTGTGATTTGTGATGAGTACAACATGTATAACCAAAAATGAGAGAAAGTACACTTTTCAAACGACAGATGGGAAAAGAAGCAAAAGAAACAATGCCAACATTTAGCGAGGAACACAAAAGTCTGCTATATACACTGTCTCACCAAGAACAGGCATCATAAACATTACGTACCTGAATTTCTCACCTAAACAGAGTTCTAGAAACCAAAGGGCCACATGTGTGCGCTAACACTCCACAAGTGAATCCATTCAGGTGTTTTCTCCATGCTTCCACAAAATCAATACCGCAAGTAACCGGTCTTGGCATTTCTGGTTGACCCATCTTGTTTCCTGGTTTCTTGCTTGTTAGTAGTAGGCACAACTGGCATCATTGCAAGACTTGCCGAAATCCCCACAACAAAACACACCTCTGTTCTTGCAAAAGACGGCACTTTGCAACAATACCAACTCCCTCTCCACCCCAGGCCATATCTCCCATACATAGAGAATGGCAGGCCCCTATAACTTTGAAGCTCCCAAAAGTCCCTCGGGGCACGCGCAAACAAGTTTCCCTTTTGCGACGGAAGCAAATTTTTCAATACCACGACAGACAATCATGGCTTCAAACCTAGCGATTCAAATTGAGGCTAGAAACAATGAGCAGATATATCCGAGTAGAATGAATACAGTGCGAAGGCGGCCCTTGAATCTCGCTCCAATCACCACAAATCCAGGTACATTTCAGCGGTTCCAGAACTCGAGCTTCAGACAAGAGCCACTGACGGGATCAACTTCGAGATCTTCCCTGGATACAGGAAGCATCTTTGACGTGTCTCCTCGCACCAGCACTGGTGACTCGTCTGTAGGCGATCACTTCAACCAAGAACTCGCGGATTTGTTAGCTCGTCGAGCAAACAATAAAACAGGCAAGTATTCTGCATACTGAGAATTCATAAAATGGCTAACTCTCTATAGAGCCTCGAGGGTACCAGAACTACCAGGGAAACTCCCCGAGTGGTTATGATAGCCAAACCATCCGTCGCAGTGATGGTACAAAGGAATTGTTTGAGACGGCACCAAACGTGAGACACAGTCGGCAACAATCGAGATGGGCGGACCTTTTCCACTCCCAAAGAACAAGCCCGAATTTAGGCCACGAGCAGGAAAACCGACATACGATGCCAGTAGCGCCAACCCATTATCGCATTCCGGAGAGAATATTGAGTCCCACAGCTGTATCTCCACAACGTCGTGGTACAGTATCCAGACTGGAGGATCTCTCAGAAGTCCAACATGTGAGAGAATTCGAAACCTTGAGACCACGCATGGGACAGACCTACACACGCAGCGCAATCAACATGCAACATTTCGAGGAAGCTGCCCCCGCGCACACCACAAACGAGTTTCCAGGTCCATTCTCGACAAACATAGGATTTGATAATAACATCATGTCAATGAACCCCCGTTCGGCTCCCTTCCCTCGCGGTCACAATAATGGAATGATTGAGGATTACACTTCGTATAGCCGTGGTAATCCTGATATCCGCCAAGGAGAAATGCGCCGTACAATTGGAGAGGATAATGAGATGATCAGCAGGTTTGAGAGTGCCATTGCTCCATTCCACCAACCATCGTGTGGAATGGCAATCCCTCCTCAAAACCCACGACCAATCGAACAAGCCAGCTCGTGGGATGGTATGGTTATGTGCCAGCCAGCCCTCAATCCTTCAAACATGCTGTTAAGACGACAAGGCGCATTGCCGCCAATACCAGCAGGAAGCATTCAGGGCCCTCCAACCTCACATTATGGCGGACAGCTTGGTGGTGGACCCGAGGACGAAGAGGAGAGAGTTCCGGATAACGAGAACTGTTCCCTGTGGATTACCAACATGGAGCCCTCTGTTACTGCACGTGAGTTTTTCCAAATGGTCAGATGCGGCGGCGTCTATGCTCTCCACATATATCCTCCAACAGGAGAGCACAGAACAGCTGCAGCAAAGTTGATATTCAAGAGACCATCGAGCGCAGCCATCTTCTTACAACATGCAAGCTCCCTAGCCGGCCTACATCCTCATAACCGAAGACTGAAAGTGATGTATAACCGAAACGGTGTTCGGGAGTACTCTGGAAGCAAGACTCGCGTCCTTCGTGTTATGGGACCCAGTCATGAGATGATCTTCAGTGTTTGGGATGCATATTTCAAGAACCTCTGTGTTTTTGAATATGACGAGGTGGTCTTTCCCGAATGCCATATGCAAGGCCAATCAATTATCGAGTTCCGTTTCATGAGAATCGACGCTCAAGCACAGATGATCCAAAAGGAGATCGTTGATAACCCTCAGTTGCAGAGGTTCAATGCTTACTTCAGTCCCGACCCTTGCGGACGTTAAGCAATGAGCATAACCAAAAGGGGATAACCTATCCGTTTGAGCATGAGAGAGAGTCGCGTTGAAATGTAAGGCTAATACCCAATAATTGCCAAGGAAGGATAGTGCAGAATAATATTGGGGGGGAATAAAACTTTGGAGGTCAATCTGATCTTCTTCGGAGCGTCCTAGATGGGATTGGTGAGTCGGATGGATACGGAAACAGGTTTGGATACCGTGGGATAGCGATATCTTTTTCAGGAACCAGGAACTTTCTTTTCTTCTTTTGTTGACAGACCAATTTGCGCCTCTCAAAATATTTAGTTACTTCTCAAAAGAAAGTCTTTATCCCCAGAATGATATTCGTGCATGTTAGGTTTTATCTATGAGTGTTTGAATTGCAACTGAGCAACCAACATATTCATAGATGGTGTTGATTGACCCGGGGCACCGAGAAGAGGGGTTCGGAACTACAGAACAAGCCCCTGGAAAACGTGAATGAGAAATTGAAAATTGTATATTTAGACAGACAATAGAGACAATTGAGCCCTACAAGACTGCCTCATATTCAGGAAGTGGCTAACCAAGATATTACAAGACGGGCAAATACAAATTCTGGCAGTCTATGGGGGTACTTGTAGAAAGGAGAGTAATTTCCGGATCCTTCCTTACTTTGTCATCAAAGCAGCACCTCCTTCAACTTCATCCTTTGATTCACTTCATTATATAGTAACTCCATGAATCATTGTTTTGGAAAAAGAATAACTCTTCGGTTCCAGCATTGCAACCTGTGAAAGCGGAAGGAAAAAAGAAATCTTTCTTGGAATGACGTAAAAAACTTGAAGTTCCAAGCTAAAATTCAGAACTTGAAGGAATAGCCGGAAATGGGTCGTGGAATATGGAAAATGGCGCCAATAGCCTAACCACCGGACTTACAGGACATACCAAGCAAGAAACGGGTCACCCGGCCCTCACTTGATAGGTTCCGAGTATAAAATATTCCCTAGTCACCATAAGTCCTCTGACGCTTCGCCTGTGAAAAGACCAACTCTGGTGAATTTTATGAATCAAAACGTGGATTTCAGGGAAGTGGGGCAGAGGTGGCTGGCGAATCCCGTGGGAGAATCAGATTTAGGCGAGATAGAAAGGATTTAAACCTGTGCCCACCATTTCCTCTGGAACCATCTTCTTCAACAAACACCTCCAGGTTACTGACCCCTACATTGAATAACACCGAGAAACTGGGACGCTTTGGACCTCGAAAGCTCCTTCAGGAATCTCTTGGAGATCGCCTGCGCTCTTTTACCTGCTCGTCGGACCACAACTTCCAGTGAAGGCAAGATGGCCCCGCACGATGAGACCCATCCTCCCCCTATTCTGGCTTCTCGAGAAGTATCTCGATGGGCCAACACAAAGTTGTTTCGTTCGGATGAGTCAACCCTTCAGAGATCTTTTGCTTCGTCACCCTTGGAAGATACTCAGCTATCTGAAGATCTCCAAGAAAGTCCCATTCCCCAGCTTCCTCCCCCAATACAATCCCGTCAAAGCAATCTTCTTGCATTGGGACAGGAGAGATTGGGTGGCATGGCCGATTTCCAACGCCCCGCACACCGTCCTACACACTCTGCTACGCTTCAAATGGCAGATCATCCCAGCGCAAGCACGCAACGCGAGCGACGTACCTCCCAATTACCAGAAAATGCGGGAGTCCGCCACCAAATGCACCAGCCAAATGTTCACTATGTGCAATGGCCTGCAAGTATAATGTCTGGTCGTCGAGCATCGACTGGAAACTGGCGAACTGAGGTGCAACAAGAACCATGTATGAACCATCTTGCTCTCCGATTGACAACACTGCTAACATCTGTATGATAGACTCGCATGCCGTTCATCAAAAAGCTCAGCCCACATCACATGACATACTTCCTATGCCCCCCTTCATTCAATTACCATATACGCCAACCGAAGGTCAATTGCCAAGAAGACGCAGCCACGATGTGGAGGGAACAGTTGGAGGTCAACCAACTTATGCGACTGCTCTAAAGCACAATCCATCGGCCCAGTCTCTGCTACCTATGGGACATCACGGCCGTGGAGTAGAATGGCAACCAATTGGCTGGTCCGAGAAGCAAGCATGGTAAAGCGATTCCTTAGCCTAGTGAAGATATGCTGACTGAATGATAGGCCTGCACTTGGAGCCGCGGAACAATATTCATCCCAGCGCAACGAGCCTCTCCGAGCACATCACCGAAACCCAAGTGACAAGCCCCTCCTGAGAGTTGAGACTTCCATGAAATCCGGAGGCCACAAGTCTGGTAGTAGCTCAGGTAGCGCAGGCAGTGACAACAGTGGCCGCAAGATTGATCTTGGTGGCTTTAAACCTTCCCGTATGAAAGACGAACAACGTGGAATCATTGCTGCCCCCACCGGTTCCAACTATCTCGGAAACAAACAGAGTCGACGACAATCCCCACGCAACAAAGATGACCCAAATGAAGACAATTGTGCATTGTGGCTTACAAATCTTCCAGCAGATCTCACACTTCGTGACTTTCTTGCTCTCGTCAATACGGGAGAAGTCTTTGCGACCGTATTTTCCCAACCAAAGCCACCAACTTGGACCCAAGCAGTCAAGTTGGTATTCAAAGCCCACGAAGCAGCCTCTCGATTCCTGGGACGCGTTCAAAGCTCTCAAGGTATCGTTTTAAATGGAATTCGAATGGAAGGAATATGGAATCGAAACTGGTATCCCGAAGACAAGAGCGACAAGACCAGAGTTTTGCAGATTGAGTGTCCAATTGAATTGACTTCAGACTTTTGGCATTCATACTTCAACGAATGTGTCATTTACCAAGTCGAAGAGGAGCTCGAAATATCCTGTGACGATCCAGAGAAGCACATACTCGAATTTCGATTCGCTCGCATTGATGGCCAGTCAGAAGCTTTGTACCAAGCAATTTCGAAAAATCCGAATCTCCATGGTATCCGCTACAGATATGCAGCAGATCCGTGCAATCCCACTGCGGGCCAAAGACAAAATTGATGCTTTCATGTTTGATGAACCAACCTATATCTATGACGGAGGTGAGTCTGTCAGCGAGGTTCAATCACATATATTGAAACAGATATGAAGTATACATTCTCTCGAAAGTTGATAATTTTGGAAGACAACTTGAAAAGAAGTTTATGGTGTAGTAAATTTTGAAATAAATTTCAAAATAAGGAAAAGAAAGAAAAAGAGAAAACATTCGACATCGGCAGAAGAGATGAGGTTTCAGAAAAAGGGATTCAAGGTATCTTCTCGAAAGAAAATCTTGCAAATGAAAAGGGCAAAGGGTGAAGGAAATCTGATTACAAAGGTCCAAGATGTTAATCTTCTAGAAAGAGAATCTTGAGTAGGAAAAAAAAGGGTTATCAGGTGGGGAAAATCGGAATTCAAGACTAAGGATGTTAATCTTCTAATAAGAAAATCTTGAGCATTTTTGACAGGCAACCCAGGTGAAGCAGCTTTTTGTGGTTTGTGAAATTTGGCCTCGTGTTACCAAGGATGGCCAACATGCTTCTTAGCAGGAATTCAACCTCGGGGGAATAATGAAATCTTGTACTTGCAGATTGAGGGGACATCAAGTGAACCACTTAATCATCGCACATCTGGAAGGTTACTTGTGTATGGATCCGCTGCTACACTACCAGAAGGTAGTAGCGTAGCCTTCCTGTACTTCACACCGTATTCGTCCCAAGATATATGTATTTCATTTTGTAGTCTTGATATTGCTTCGTCGCTGGTGGGGTCCGTTGCTCATGGTGTATCTGTGAACAGCGGAACGTAGCTCAAAGTGGGGTCCGTGATGGTTGCATGTTCCTAAATATATCCAAACTTCATTTTCATGTGGGACGAGATTGAGGTTCAGATTTGTTTAGACTCTTGACGTCAAGACTTCGATGAAGGAGTTTAATCAGGCAGTTGGGATTATGGACGTGGATCGTCGGCCAAGACAAACAAGGGCTCATGTCGAAACCGAATTGCTTGCCAACTCAAGAGATGATATGCGGGCCAGGTATGGTACCTACGCCCGTCTTTAAAGAATTCCAGAAAGGTTTGAGCCGACTTGTTTATGACTTCGAGAGAGGAAGGATTTGATGGTCGGTGGCGATGAGTCAATTCAGTTGACGATTCTGCGCATTATCTTGTGCAATCGTAACGCTCAGTGTTTGGAACGTTCCAGGGCGGTTTGTGGTTCATAATCTGTCAAAGAGATAGATAATAATTGGTACTGGCAGATGGGAAAGATGAAGCTGGCGATTGTAGCTTCTAATGTTAAGAGTTGGCATATCGGAGTTGATGGTCGTCAAATTAAGCTTTCGGTAAACGATATCCCGATACAGTATCGCGATATCGGAAGCACTCGGAAGATCCCATGTGGCGAGAACGATCATTCCACTTCAAAAGGCATTCCAGTCACTGAAAAGTCTTTCAAGCACTCGGATTATTTACTTCGATAGTGTTCTAAAATACCTACTTATTGTCAAGAAAAGCCATCAAAACCTGACGCTTAATGTATCACGTGCACCAGCGTGTACTAATTTATTCTAGGATTCGCCTACACAACTCTATTCTAATGAAACCCCTTGAGGGACTCCTTTCTCTCTTCCTGACATCTAAATATTAGCTGCCAGAATGCTCATGTACACTTGCCATAAACAAAGACCTTCCGAATACCGGCATAACTTTCCAAAACCTCGGGCTAATATAAACCTGAGGTGCGAGTTTCCACATCTCCGCTTCGCCTAATTGAGAATTACTGGGCTTTTGGATATGATTGTGGCCCAAGCTGAATTTCAACCTGCCCATGATTCAGGCAATTACTAAGAGCTGATTATACATTATCAAGAGTAAGCCAAATGTAATAATGATGAAGTGTACGTTCGTCTGTGTTTATAAAACTATAGTTCCGAATTACACCGACAGACCGCTTCTCCTGGGCTTTTCCCTTCTAAATTGGTAATTGTTCTGAGAGTTTTGATGCACGACGGGGGCTCACTTTGTAACCGGATATCTCCTTGCTTGCTCTTGGCAGTATTTGTCATAAGTTTCCTTAGTATGTCTGAAATTGAAATTGAATTCTTTCTTCAAATGACAACCTCCTTGTACGTAACTACGAGATCCTGAATATACCGCTAGACTAATAACGTAAATCGCAGATTGTTTCATTTAGCGGGAAGAGCTAGAGAACATAGTCGGTATATTAGGTTTTGTCGAAATCCTTGTACATAGTAGAAGTCCGCTAGACTACAAGTACGCGAGTACCCCCTTACGCCCCCCTTCTATGCCTATTTCATATGCCTGCTCACGTTGCCTCGCACGTACTTATTATATCCCCCCTTTTTATAAGTTCTATAGTACCCCTCCCTACATTCTCCTTCTCCTCTTTATATAAAATAAATTTTACTTTTATATTTATTATTACTATAGTATACTTGTTATTATAATCTCGCTACCGGAAGGAGGATAGAAAGGTTAGAAGGAAGAAGAAGGTAGGGTAAGTAGTAAAGAATTATTACCGCGATATATATACTAGGTAGATAGCTTAACGTCCCTAGAAAGATATTATTAGGAATTTAGTATAAGTAATACATATAACTTAAACACTTCCCTACTTATATTCCTCTCTCTCCCTCTTTCTAAATAATATACTATGCTATAACCCCTATCTAATAGTAAGGGTCTAATAGTAAGTATTAGGTAGTAAGAGTAAAGTAATTATATAGGTATAGGTATATAAGTAATAGTAAGTATATATCTTTTATAATTCCTAAATAATTATCTATAGTTATCTCGTTATTAGTTCAAGGGTACTTATAAGAGGCTCTATTAAGAGAGAAAAGTAAATAATATAATAGCTAGAAGGTATAATAAATCTTTCTAAATAAAAGATATATAGGAAAGATAAAATATAAAGAATAAAGGTATTATATTATTATAGAAGAGAGTGTAATTATAGACTTACTTTAACTAGGATTAGTATATATTAATAAAGTAGCTTAAATTACTACCTTTATTTACTTAAAAAAGAAAGCTTTATAACTAAGAAATAATATTCTATTATTTCTTATTTTACTTATTTTATATATTCGCTTAAGAGTTATATTTCCTTCTAACCTTTTATAATCTATAGTATATTTATAATAATTAACGTTTAAGGGTTTATTTTCTAGAGCTGTTTCATTTTAGTTATTTACATATAAATTATATTTAATTAATAATATTTAGATTCGTTAGAATACTTTTAAAGTTAAAACTTTTAAAATTTATTACTAAAGAATACTTATCTTAGTTATTAACGTAAGAGATATACTAGATACTAACTTTCTAGAGTAGTTAGCTTATTAAGAATACTTTATACTTTAAGATTTATATTATAAATATCTATTTTTCTATTTATTCGCGGAAGAAATATATTTATTCTTAAACTTCTTAACTTTATTATTTAATTATATTAATTAGCTTCTAATATTTTATATTTTAAATTCTAGTTATTATATTTATATACGTAAGAAGCTTAATTAATCTTTATATTCTAGACTATCTAGCTTATTTATAGTATTTAAATAATTAAGAAAAAGTGTTTAGAGATTATTAAATATCTTTTATTATAATTATTCGCGTAAGAAATATATTCTAATCTAAGAACTTTACTACTTTAAATAACTATAATAAGAAATAATATATTACTTTTGTAATACTTATAAATATATTAAAAGCTAATTCTACTCTTCGCGTAACAAGTATAACTTATTATAATAATCTAAAGAGTTTATAATAATATACAAAAATAAATACATTTCTAGTAATATATAAGTTAGAAGTATTAGGTAATGCTTACAGATTATTCCATTCACATTTTCAATTCATTAATTCAAAAATCTTCCCTGAAAAAGAGAAATTTTCATTAACTAAAAAACCATTTCATGTCTAATCATCAAGGTCCATTTTCTCTAACCGGGCGCGATTCATTTCGATATCATCATCATTTTCCCGTCCAACATCGCCCTCATTATCGATATCCATATCGTCCCTACCACTCTCAATCTCATAAGCTTTGATTTCCGGCAAATCAACTGGAGGAGAGCAAAAGGCAGCGCCGTAATGGTGAAGGTCATCGAAGGTGTTCTCATTCGGCCACTCGCAGTGATTCTATTATATTATTAGTTGTTTTTACGAGTTTATATGAATTATTTGAAGGAATACGTACTGTTCCGGTGATACCCGGGCATTTAGCTTTCTTCTCAGCCCAAAAGCTATTGGCCTCCATACTATAAATCTATAAGCGAATTGTTAGGATCATTCTTTGACAACACTATATACATCAGAACTAGGATCTTACCTGCTTTAATCCGTTTTGCAAGACCTTTTTCTTGAACTCCAACGCCCGTTTCTTAACCTTTCGCTTCGAGATATCCCTCGGATCCCAGCTTTCATACGCCTTCATTAATAGCCGGTACCAGCTAGCCTCTACCTCCCATCTATTCAGCAATCGAGATTTGTGTTTAGCGGTCTCCTTGACATTCATCTCCCAGGTATTTCTGCAGAAACTAATGTACCGAACAACATAAACCAAGTGCCAAAGATCCTTGGTTTGTGCCTTGTAGCCTGGGATTCCAACACCACGCAATTGCGCGATAGCTTTATCCATTGCTTCGACGAAAGAGGTATGTACAGCTTGCTCATAGTCTGTAAAGTCTGCGGCAGAGAGTGGTCCTTCATCATCGGTGAACTCGGCTTCGACGGATTTAGGGGGGTTGGGCATCAGGGGGTCATCGTCGGGTTGATAGAGTTCATTTAGTCGTCCACGTCGCTCAAGGTGTTGGTGAAGTTGTTCATCAGCCATTTTGGTGGTTGTTTTCGGGTTGTAAGGTTGGCGAAGAAAAAAAAGTTGTTGTGGAGGAAGAGATTTTGAGTGGTGGAGGCTAGTATTTATGCTCAAAGATCTGGGAGCAGTTACGTCTGTGAATCATACATCTTAAGCGAAAAGGCAGCTGTGATTCACAGACGTTAAGCTAGTATGTTATATTCACTATTATGTGGATTATTCAGTCTACAGAGGTGTTATTTTAAATTAACTTCTTAATTAGAACAGTTCAGATAGATATCTATATTTACGTATTAAATGTATATAACTATCTAATAATATAATAATTCTCTTCCCTTGTTTTCCTTTATATATCTTTATACCTATAATAGCTAGACTTCGTTTAAAATATAACGTACCTAGGTTTCGAGGTTATAGTACTAGTTATTAGAAATAAAATAGAAGACTATTAGACATGGCGTAGGTCTTACTTACAAAAGCTCTGTAGTATAGGAAAGGTCTTATATAAGAGTACTACTTCTCTCTTAACTAACTCTTTTTGAATTATTTACTAATAGACTTTTAGGCCTAAGTTTATATAAGAGCTTGTTATATTTTCCTTATATTTCTAATCCTATATTTAAGTTTAAAATAAAGTTCTTTACTTACTTTTAATAATTTCTAATTAAATAAAGTATAGATAATTAGAAGAGCTATTATATAAATAGTTAATAACTATTCTATTTATATAGTAAATTTTAGACTAGATATATATAATATTTTATTATAGAAAATAATAAACTACGTTTTTATTAATAGAGCTAATTTTAATTTTTAAAACCCTTTATATATTCTTAATATATAGCCTTACCTTATTAATATTTAAATTAGTATATAAATTATATGTTTCTATTATTACTAAATTTAATATGAATTATTTAAACTATTAGTATATTCTAAATATATAGCTTTACCTTATTAATATATAAAGGAAGAGATATAGTATATATTTATATAATAACTTAAATTTATTTCCATTATTTATAATCGTTTAAATATCTTTAATATATAACTTTACCTTAAAAATATATTAAGTTATAATAAATTATATATTCGCGGAATTACTAGAATTTATTTTAATTATTTAAAATCGTTTAAATATCTTTAACTAATAACTTTACCTTCTAAATATATGAATAAATCCTTATTTTAGTTTTTCTTATAAAAAGTATCTACTATTTTAATAATTTAAAGATTTTTATATAGAAATATAATTCAAAATATTATTTACTAGTAGAACGAATTTACTTAGGTATTAGTATAATTAAACTAACCTCGTTTAAAAGAGCGGACCGAGTTACTATATATATAAAATAAGAGTGCTTAATATATTTGCCGAAATAAGTAACTTACTAAGAAAGGTTTTTATAGCAGAAGTAAACATTTCTACTCGAAAATCTAGACTAGCTGACGTCTGTGAATCACAGCCTAACCTCCGTTATCGGATTAGGTTGCTCAGGGGTTCCCAACCTCTAGAGCTGTGAAACTCAGACTTGACATTTTACTATATTCATTAAACTGCCCGACTATCTCATCAGCTTTCCCTACTAAAGGAAATGCCCCGACTAACCCTTCCAGATTTGAGAGGAACCAAAAAGACGTACACTCGAAGTGGAAAGTAGTAGACACAATAACTAGGTCGAATTGAGGCTTACGTGTAAAGTGCTTCGAAAGTAGATACCTTAAACTCTACTTAGAACAGTACGTCCTTTTGGTTTCTCTTAGATCTAGAAAGGATAATATAAGTACATTTCCCTAGGCTACTTTGCAAATTAGACATATTCTATAGTAAAAGCTATAGATAACTAGAAGAATACTTCTTATACTAGTAGATAAAATAAGGAAGTATCTTGTATCATGGTCAATATATGTTTAGCCTTCAATTTAGTCCCGATTTATTAGTCGCATTAAATCCTAACCGCGACTTAACCCCCCACAACTCCTACTACACTAGTATATCTACGAGGAAGCTTTCACGATATAGAGAACTTCAGCAGGTATCTCAAGTATACAATGTATTATAGTAAGGTTTCATCATATACGATGACCTGTTCTATTACGGTTGGCATCCGATATTGTCAGAAGACGAGGGCACAACGTGGAATAGATAAGCTGGAATACAGAGAGAAGCTAGCTAAGGGGCGAGTAGGGCTCTAATATAGGAGCTGTCTGTGGACGTGGAGGCGTCCAGTATAGAACAAAGGCTTTATGGAATATGCTAGTGCCAGACAGTGCCAGACAGGAGAGCCAAGAGTGCTCGAATCGTAACAGTTCCGTTCCATGCTGCGATGAATTGCTCCCTAGCGTAATTGGGGGAGTTTTGAGTGCTTTTCAAAGCTGCGGGTTTCGAATTACTATCAGAGGGGGAAATAGCGAAGATGTTGTGTAAAGTGCAGCCAGGTGAGCCCGTCTTCGAACTTCTTTTGGCGAAGTTGAGATTCTTTGGCCTTTGAAGCAGCGAGCAGCTCATCCGCAGAGAATCACGGGAGGCTTGAAGTCTACTAGATGTATTCGCAAAACTCAATATGGATGATTCCAGGGGATCTTTTGCAACTCAACTGCATTTATTCAACGATAAGTACTCAGTATTCGTTCAAGTATGCGATATGCTGGATACACTATGGTTTGCTTGTGCTTGAAACGAATTTGTCAGTAACCCTGAATACTACAGGGTTGAAATCTGTGTACTAGTGCAACTTGTTTTGAGATCGTGTTGGGAAGCTGAGATGGCCAAGACATCATAATCAGTGAATCAACCTCGTCGGGTTGTCAGGGGTTTTTGTCGGCTAAAAAGCGGGCCACCCCACCACATACGACAACGAAAATGCCTTGATATCTGCAAATAACCAAACGACCCCCGCCTTCGGGCAAAGTAGAGGGTACCCTGTGGCTCAATGGTAACATTGGGTGTTCACGGCAAGTACTTGACACCTACCTAACGTGTTCTTTGATCTCACGTTACGTAATCTACTTCCAGTTTCTCTTGACTTTACAAGAATTTTCAGAATTTATCAAGGTATGTTCTCTCCATATGTGTTAGTTTGTTGATTGTCTACAGATTGGTTTAATTTACAGTCACCCCTTGTGGGTGCGCACAGACTTGTCTGCTGCATAAAAATACTTCGGTATTAATAAAATCTTTTTTTAGACTTTTTTTGGTGGCTGGAAAAGGAGATTCACCTCGAAACAATACACAACGCGTTCATCTCCTGCTATTCCTGTAGCCCCCCGTTCTTTTCGACTAGTGCTTCTGTAGAACGGCGCGTCATTTTGCTTTTGCCCTGGGGTGTTTGGAAGCCAGCAATACAGCTACCAAAGCTGCGTGTGTCTGGTCAAAGGAGTCAATGTTGGACAATATTCTACAATCTTCAATTCAAACTTGTATTGATCACTCATGTAACCATTCAGGCGGCCATCAGGTAACTCTACAAGACTTTGCACAGAAGCGGAGCATGGAAAAAGAGACGCGGCAAGGGAAGTGCCGCAATTTGTGACATGGTCGCGTCGCACAGGCGAGAGCTACTCAGAGAGATTGCGCACCACCAACATTGCCATATATTCTCGGAACCTAACTGGAGTCAGCCTCCGAGGGTATTGAAATGATCATGAACATGTGCCCGCGGACTGCGCAATCATGCGTGATTTACATATGCCAGACTTACCTAACTACCAGGGAATACAAGCGGTGTTGAATGACCTTTGGGACCATTTTGCCGTACTCCTTGTACCCTCACGTATGCTGAACGATAGATGTGCAGCTATAACTTAGAAAATGGGTGGAGATATGCGCAGAGACGCTTGGCGTAGGCAACTGAACACTTGGGGCTATAGGTATAAATATGAAATGACAGGAGCAGATGACCAAGAACGGAACACCTACTATGTCGGTGTGAAATACCATAATTGTATCTACTAGGCCCTTTACATCGATAAGCTAGCCCATTTCTAGAAGTTTCATTATGCTTTTACGTTCTTCATGTAAGTAAGATCCACCCGAACAATGTACCGAAAAGACGGGGAAGGCCAATACCACATCGAGGGTACACAAACGAGAAGATATAACTTGCCATGTATCCTCGCATTACTTGGACGTATGAATGATAATGTGATTGTTTTAGTAAGGTACTTTGACTGCCAATTATGTCATCTCTTTGATTCCTAGTAACTCAGCTACAATTTCAAGACAATTCAAGAACGTCCCCAGGAACTAACTACCAGCCCCAACACCCACTGCAAAAACTACGAACCAAGGAGCGATTGGGTATAGCTGGTATCACATGGATCTAACCCGTAGGAAACAGTGACTTGATCGGCGATGCCGCGTCGCTCTACCTCATTCCGAAGCTTATGAAGTGCTGCCCGACTTTGCCCCAGAACCTTCCCAAACTCGAGAACAGCCGCATAAATACTGTCAACATCCAGAAAGTTCCATTTATCTACGAGTGTAAAGGCTAGACCTTGATGTAAGAAATCCTCGAGTTGGTTCTCGTTGACGAATGAGTGATTACCACGAACCTTCACGACTCTCGTTTGGTCCTGCTCACATGGTTGTGCCGGTAACTTTCGATTCTTGTTCCAGATAACGTATATGGGGTGCCCGTTAATGTATACGCCTTGCTGTTCGGCTTTGAGAATGTAACGCTCAGCGGTTTGGCGATCGAAGAAAGTCAGGTCGGCGGCGCATTTGTCGAATCTCCCAAAGACTGCAGCTTTGCGATTGAAGGCAAAAACTTTACCCTCTGTGACGGTGGCGAGAACTTCCTTGTCCGTAGCTGTCGTGGGAATTCCAGTCAACCAGACAGAGCAGTTTTGATTCTCTGGACATTGTTTGTTTTGAAGGAAACGATCGTTGATTTCGCCTTCGTATCTAGGGTTGATATAGATATAGAGACTGGCAGCCTTTCGAATAGTTTGATGCTCGACACCCTTTGGCATTCCAAGAGCTTGGTATGAAGGTTGGAAAGATCTCGCGATATTGTTCTCTTCGGTGACTTGACTGGTTCCTGAAACTCCGTGCACTTGCTGGTAGACACCTCCCATTCTTGGATCTTGTTGAGCTTCTAGTCGAGTTCGAGGGTGGCGATTGTCACGATTCATGTTACCAGGTTCAGACCGCGATACAGGCATAATCAAAGGACTCGAATTCAGGGGTTTCTCAAGAACAGTTGTGGTCAATTTAAAATTGGTTCGCGTATAATCCTGCGTCTGATGTTGAACTTACACTAGGTCAGTGCCTGGAATCTAAGCGAAATCTTACACAACTTACTAGCACCAACGCTGGCATACTGCGGTTGAATATTTCCCGCTGTATAAGGGTTCAAGATGTTTCCGTTGATAGAATTAGATGAAGTCTTTGGAACGGCCATTGTATTCATATGGTGGATGTTGTCATTCCAGTGGTTCGAAGTCATGTTGTTACGGCGATTCGCTTGCGTCCGTGGGTGA
Organism: Hymenoscyphus fraxineus; assembly: GCA_900184765.1. Taxonomy (NCBI): domain Eukaryota; kingdom Fungi; phylum Ascomycota; class Leotiomycetes; order Helotiales; family Helotiaceae; genus Hymenoscyphus; species Hymenoscyphus fraxineus. Next base: position 915,103 of record LT855423.1, read on the forward strand.
ACTTTTCTCAAATCAGTTGCTATCATGAGAGCCATTGTATTGTTTTGACTTACCACCAGTCATTCCGGATTCACAGGTCTGCGGTGCCGGAGGTTTGCTGAAGTAGCCTTGGCCTGGTTGACTTGACGTGTATGCAATGTTGCTTGGATAAAGAGAGCTTCGAGGGTTAGTTCTTGGTCGAGAACAATCAAACCGATGATAATTATCTAGTTCTACCGGCCTGAAGTTAGTATTTTATGAAGGGTGAGAAAGTTAAGATCATTACTTTGTTCCTCGCCAACATACGTAGAGTTCAAGGCTGTATTGTTATTGGTGCGATGAGCGTTAGTTTTATGGGAGATGAATGGTTGATCGTAGTGTAAGGGTACACCTAATGTGCAATTAGAGTAAGGTAATACTCAAGGACTTTGGGTAGTTGCTTACCACCATCGTCAGAGTCTTCAGAAGAAGATTTTGAGTGTGTACCAGAACGGGGAGAATGCATAGTTGTTGTGGTTTGCCCCCCACTGGACGATATTTTCGTAGGGAAATATGACGTCTGGTGCGCTTTAAAGAAAGAAGCGTTGAAAGTGTTCTCTCAGTAGTGGTGGATGAATATAGGTGGAGAAATGTTTGATATTGATTTGTTGTATTGGGGAGCTGCCCAAAGCTGTGTGTGCTTTTGCCAAGAGGACCCACCCTCACAGAACTGTTCCTATTATCTCTTTCTTGTGTATTGACCCTAGTACATGTCAAGCTTTAGCAGACCTTGGTGCTTGTTACTGCTAGTGGAACAAAGTTCAAGTGAATTTCAAGATTGTACATAAAAGCCAGTAGAAGCTCAAACCTGGTTACTAGGTGGGGCTTGAAACCTGGTGACTAATACTAGCTCTGGTGTGTTGATGGACCGGGCACTCAGATGGTTTATTGTCTACAAATGCTGGCGCGCTTCCTGGCTCTTTTCAGTCTCGTTCCATTGTCAACAACCAGAGTCAACATCCGCCCATCAAAGCTCTTTTGTTGCAGCTGAACAGTATCCGGACACACAACTCAGATTTCCTGCAAAGAGTTCTCTGAGATCTGGATGCAGAATCTGATGGACATTATGTCGTTCAACCAAGAAAACATTGGGGCTTACCACCAGGTACCTAAACGCCATGGATACTCCCGATATCCTCGTACACAGCCAGGTAAATGACCCAAGCAGACGCATATATTCCCTTGACGGTGTTATATATGTACCGCAATGTGCTGACATATCTCCAGTTTCAGGTCTCGCCTATCACAGCAGTGAAAATAGTCGTAATGTACCTGCCCTTGCAGCGCCTACACAGCATCGTGACATGTACTCCGACATGATCGAGTTCTCTATCCGACACCTTCAGACCCACATTGCAAGTAGTAAGTCCATCATGTAGAATCCCAAATGGAGGAAATCTAATGCGCGTATTAGATGGAGGTACCAGTGATGCCTTGCAATCGTCTCCTAAAATTCAAGAGATGACTTTGGGTGTCATGTTAAGACTTATTGACATGGGCAGTATGTTTATCCTTGCGTTTCAACTTGTATCAACTAATACGTTTCAAAGAATACCCCGAGGGTGGTCTTCGTCAAGTATTCCCAAAGATGTCAGCAGGCACCAAACACACCTTCTGGAATAACAATGTCAAGGATGAGACCGAGATGGAAACCCCACGTCCCAAGCTTCGTGAACTTCAACACACCAATGCTGTCAGCACTCGACCCCAAGCAAGTCTCGTATACAATAAACAACTCCAGGTCACGACAAAAAATGAGCTCTCACATGTGCCAAGCACCCCTATGCGAAGCAAAATCCCTTATGCCAACGGTAGAAGCAGCATCGGCCACTCTATCGTGAAACATGAACCGAACTCTCATCCTTTTGGATCTTCAATGGCAGTAGGTAGCAAATACAACCCCTCTCAAAATGGCAGACCCGGAAAGTTTCGAACTTCCTACCAGAAGAGCGGAGCTCCACGACCCAATCGTCAACTTGCTTTGACTCTTGGCTACCCAGGCGTACAGAAGTATCAGGGAGATCCGAAGACAGTAATCGAGAATGCCAGTTGCCCGGCAGATATCAATTGTGCAATCTGGATGTCACAAATTCCGACTTGGGTCACTACAAAGGACATCTTTGCAACCATCACGGAGGGAAAGGTTTGGTCCTACTACAAGGTTGATCCCGTACCTGGAAAATTCGAGAAGTGCGGCGCAAAGATTGTCTTTCAAGAGAGATATATTGCTGAGAAATATCTTAACAAATGTCTCGCCCATGGTCTGAAGTTTGGTGAGGAGGCTGTCAAGGTAGAATGGAACAGAAACCCAGTCTACCCATGCAGACCAGATGAACTCAATTCAAGCAGAGTGCTTCGAGTCTCTGGACAATACCCAGCGGTGAACTGCAAGGATCTGGTTGCCGATTTGAAGAAGGAGATGGAGTTTGAGTTACAGGAGGAAAATCGTTATATGGAGTACAATACATTGACAACAGGTATTGAGCTGGTATTCGACAAAGTCGTTGGTCAAAGCAGACAAGCTATGGCTTTGATCATGGATATCATTCGTACCAATGGATATGACTGGAAGGTCCAGTACGGCCCTGATCCCTGTGATCAAACCAACTATGACCAGCAAATGTTCTCTGGCACCCAGGCACAGAGACGAATTGCTTAGGCACATACTGTACTACCAGGTGGAGATGGACTGAATTCTATCTTTCTTGTGCAGTTTGGGCAAATTTCAATCTCGGTAGGAGTGGTATGTCAACCATGTGACAGCAGGATTTGAGGAAACCCATTGAGAATGATCAGTGTGATTACATAGTACTAGTACATAGTAATCAACATAATTTCTTATCTTTGAAACACAAAGTGCCATAACAATGAAAACACTGCACTCGCAGTGGCCCTATTTCCCTCTTTAGACTGTAATCCAGCCAATCCCCCCATGATGTAAAACATTAATCTCTTCTAGGCGCTTTGAGACCATGCCCCTAACTCCTAAACAGAATCTGCCTAAGCCAGGAATTCACTTTCCCAGTCTCAAATTGCGTATAGTCAGGAGCTAAATACAAAAAGGTGATTAGACTAAAGCCATTGCAACCCTAAAACCTAGTGCCCTTGACCGTCATACTTCACCTCCCCCTTTCCCCACTTAGGGTCTCGCTTAGCTCAGGTTGTGCACAGACCACATGAGACTTTTGCTTGCAAGAAGGGTGCCGACGTCAACAAAGGCGGGCCGATCCTATTCACCAATGGAACCGGCCCGAGCCGATTAGATTGTTGTGGTTTTCAGAACTTCCAAACTAATCTGGTATTGCCCCACTAACATCACGCCGTCGCGTTTGGTTCATGAATAAAAACCTCAGGATTACTGCACCAAGCAATCTCCCTTTTGTTCTTCTTCGCAAAATTCTGCGCACATCAGTCCTTCTGTTGCAACGCAGTGCACTGCAGTGTGCCTTCGAAATTCAAATTTTGCGCGCGTCAAGCTTGACGGTCATCACATTATCAAACGAGATGGAGGCATTTAACAAACGCTTTGATAGGAACATGGACCTTTTCCAGAAGCTCTCCAAAGTACGGGTATGCATAACAGTTCGTGAGCTCAATGAGCAATTTCCTGGCGGTAAGACAGATCCATCTGTACTGTATTTCGGATAGACTGAGATCCATAGGTCCCCACGAAGGCATGACTCTGAAGGAGCTTGATGGTATTGAGGAGAGCCTTCGCAGAATTGAAAAGAATATGGCGATACTCGGAAGTAAGAAAACACTGACATATAAAAGTATCTCTCCCCCCATTGACTTCAAACAGAATCTGCCAAGGATGATCTAGAGAAAGACCATCCAGGTCTTGCGCTGAGAGTCCGAAATGCTCTCTTTAAGTTGGCGGCCATCAAGTCTTGGATCAAATATCCATCGACTGATCCTGAGACCCCCGACCAAGATACGCAAACTGTCAGACGCCGTCCATTGCGTTTCGAGAGTATTCCCTCCCGCTCATGGGAGGACAGTAGCCGACCAAGAATCGCAACTGGCCCGCCCCAATTCCGTTTGGCGCAAATGACCACAGAGGACACCATCCCTAACACAGTGGACAGGAACGGACGAGGAACATATGGTGAGAGTCAATCCTCGGGACTCCAAGGACATCATGGTGCCGCAAGTTCGTTTGCTTCGCAGGTACCATATCGTGCAACCCGCAACCTCGACGAACCCGCATCACCAGAAGGCACCCCAACCGCAAAGCCAGCAAGTCTTCACAGGTTACGTCGTGGGGCTTCAAATGCAAGTAACTCCGCAAATGCAAGTAACTCGGCTGCTTTGAATGCAATGGCTCGATCGCTTGGTTTTCGTTCCGAGGGAGATGTAAGTGCTGAGATGATCCTAAATAGCTGAACGACTGGGTACATCGATCGCGGGTATAGACCAGAATGAGGGAATGGCCAATATGGGATAGGGAATGTGTGGATATGTCGGTGTTTAGGCATGTATGATACTTTCTTGCGATGATTTCGTGGGATTTATGTGGATTTTGTTATTTGAGGAGGCCCTTGGTTATTGAAAGGCGTGATCTCCTGTACTATGTTAGTTAATTCAAATCGGGCAAAAGACCACAAAAACCGGGAAAACCCACCCAATTCCATGAAGATCGTCCCCAATACTGTGAAAAAGATGATCCCAAAACCGACATTCAATGAGCATTTATGAAGACGCCTATTTGTGTAGGAAAACCACCTCGTACAAGATTTCTCTTGCTACCTCGGGTATCCTTATGTCGTATTTGACCCACTACATTCAACTCCTGTGTTTTCCCGCAATATCACCATTTATATGTATATGCCTCAATTCTCCCATGTGCTGCTAATATGAAGAACCAATACCATTATATGAAGAAAGATACCTAAGGCAGCACTACTCAAACCATCAAAAGAAAAGCATATATACAGTACTACACACTGCGCTTGCAGCGGCCTCTTCAATTAATTACATTTCAAAATGTACTTCTACCTGCTATCGTTTACAATTCTACGTATTTAGGTACAATACATTAAACTCCCCCGCATAACTACAAATACTACTGATATCATATTTCCCCCACGACTCGCTCTACATGAACCCTAAATCCTCCAGATCTTTGAACCCCTATCTACCACAAACGTGGACCTTCTCCAAGAACCCAAATCCTTCCATCGCACACTCGCAGCTTTGAAAGTTCCCTACATCTCAAAACTAACCAACCTATTGTGCCCATTGTGAACTCCTCCTTCGTTCACATTTTCACAAGTATCTCTAAAGCGCCCTCCCAAAAACGCTCTCTCAAACACTTTAAAACAGTGACTACAATCACCAATTCTAGAGTGTGACACGTCTCCACACCATTTCCCATCCCCTCAATTCTCAAAACAACACCTGCCTGCTAAAAAATATCACTTGCCACACATACCAAACAACAAGCACCCACAAACCTCGCGTGAATACCAGCACCACCTATACCCCTCCAGACCCAAGAAGACGAGACTACACACACCAGACCCACACTAACATACCCCCAAGGCTGAGATCCACACCCCCACCAGTCACCCATCAACAAAGAAAGCCCTATTAGCACAAACCCCATCACGTGACGACCCCTCACCCTCGCTAAACCTATCAAAGCGCCCCTGATGAATCTCCATGTTCCGCGTCAGCCTGCAAAACACCACCATGCCCAAAAAGGGAACTCCGTCGTAGTAGTAGAGCCAATAGATCGTCTGTATGTCAACAAAAAAGAGCATGGCAGACCACAGACCAGGATTCATCCAGGGTATGTCTGCTGCTCTTGTTGCTATAGTACCTGGCTACACTATGACCATGACTATGGAGGGTCACATGATGGAGCGAGGTGTGGAGGGCAGATGCGTGAAGCTGGATGCTTGGTGGAGGCCTTTGCTAGAGAGGGAGTATAAATAACACGTACCATACGGAGAGAACCATCATCTATTCTCGATACACCATACCCCTCCAACTTCATCCTGACTACCCATCTACCTTTGCACCATCATACCTTCATCTGTCTTTTGCATAGACAGAACACATGTATGTATACGCATGAACAAGCATAACTTCTGCTAGACTTGCAACAGAAGTTTTGGCTGACAGACTAACAGCAGTACTTGCTGAGTTCTTTGCGCTCTCATTACGACTTAGTTTATCTTGTCGCGACAAGACCCTTCACGCACAAAAGGTAGGTCACCACTATACACACAAAGCCTTCCAAAAGCTATCCTTGATAGCTCTTACTGACACTTCAATAGCATCCAGCCTTCCAGATCGTAACTTACGATTCTGCGGAAGCTCTTGTCGACAACCCAAGTCACCACTTCGCAAACGACAAACGCAAGGTAACATCCAAACCCCTTTCCTTCAACAAAAGACTTTAGCACACCTGACCAATACTAACAACAACTTATTGATAGCATCAATCCTTGCGCATCCTCATCCCTTCCGTCCCCTTGACATACCCATCCAATACAAGTCACCCACTACCCCATCAAGTCTCCAATAAAATGGATCCCAACAACCCAGGCGGAGTTCCCAATAACCACCAAGAGCAAACCCCAGGTCCAGCTGGACGAGGTACCGCAGGTCCACCGCTAGGCTTCGAACGTAAGAACTCCAATAAATATACCAAAGAAGGACCAAGGTTAACAAAACAAACAGTCAAAGTAAACAAAGCCACCACAGTAAACAACTACCTCCAAGTCGACGCCCCCCAAAATAGCTACGGCGGAGCCGAGGCAGCCGAAGCATTTATGCGAAATTGGAATGCCCCTGTTCGAGGACCTGTCAAGGACTTCGGACCAATTGGCGGACGTAAGTTGAAACATACATACATACATCCATCAAAGAAATTCTCGGCTAACGAGACAATAGCAACACCATCCGGCTACAGCAGAACCAACCCGACTCCCCTGACCGCAGAACAATTGCAAGAACTCGCCAGTGCTAGTGGAAGCGGACAATTGAACGACCACTCGAATGGCAGTTACGAATTTCGCAAGATTAACACAACTCCATTGTGGGCACGACCACCACCACCACAAGGTTTTACTGCACCCTCGCATGGAACTGCTGGCACTAGCACGGCTCATTCGACTCCATTGCCGCCAGGACAACAGCATCCAAATATTTACGGCGCAGCACAGCAAGCACCCAATGTGAAGGTCCCGGCACCCACTCCCAGCATGGCCGGCGGATCTGGAGTATATCGCCGTAAGTAAAACGTCAAACTCCTTGCAAAGAAAAAAAGTACCTAACAAGTCAACAGATGTTGGCAGCCCCTATAACATGACGGGAGAGCAAGGTCCCACATTAGACCCCTTGGGATACATTGAATCCGCCTTCCGACCACGACGAGGTATCCAACGAGGTGTTCAAAACAGACAAACTCGTTATGGCAAGTTCTCCAACTCACTACATAAGAAGATACCCATACTAACAAAAGATCAGAATACCCGAATGAAATCCCCCCACGGGTGCTAACAATGGGCTCCGGCGTTCAGAGCCGCAAGAGAGCTCCTGCATCGGGAATTCCCCAGGCCATTAATCAAAACGTCCGACACAGTGCATCCACGGGTAGTCGTTATAGCTTTGGACAAGCTGACAGAGTTTCTCTCCGTACAAATTCAGATTCCTTTGGTTCTGGTTCGCTTCCAAACTCTCGTGGTAAGCAAAAAACACCCATCCAAAGAAAGATCCAAACACTGACCGAAATGCAGATACCTCCTATGGAAGCAACTTTACCATGGCTGGAATACCACCACCACACAATGCTGCTAAGTTATATGGAGATAGTGGCGATATGAACCAGCTTAGTGCCGATATGAACCAACTTGCAGGAAATAACTCTGGTAAGACCGACAACGGAGGTCAAGGCAATCAGGGTAAGTAAGCCTAGTCAAATATGAGGTATATAATACAATAGTAACATCCACATAGAATCCCCATTTGGAAGTGACAATATTGAAGCAGACCACGCAAGCAACATGACAAAGGATGGAATTGCAAGACTGGAGCATCAGACCATTGAAAACATGCGATACCTGAGAGAACAAGAAGATCAATCTGAGGTTTACTGTAAGTCAAGAAAGATCTCTCAATGAGCGCCTCTTGCTGACAATTTAGTGGCATTCTATGGCCATTGGACGGATCGTGCAAAGAAGAACCGAGGACTCTTGCAACAGATCGAAGATGCTCTCGACACCCTCGGAGGTATTTTGAGTTCCGCAAACTATTGCATTTGACACCAGCTAATCATGCACAGTATTCCGTGGAACTGGGTTGATGGGCATTTTTCCAATTTTGAAGAGACATCCACAAGCCGTATCTCAGCCACAAAAGGTTCGACTGGCTGATTGGTACAACGGTTCTCCGAATTTCAACATCCCCCAACCACTCGGAACAATGCCAGGCGAGACTGATCATTCTTTCACTTCCCACGTCTTGCAACGATATAACCAGATGATGGCCGATCATAGTATGAGCAATGGCATGAATGGGGGTCACGCTCACGGTGCCGTCAACCATAATCCAGGTAATGGCACTCATGCCGCTTCGCGAAATCGAAAAGATGAATTTAGGCCTTCTTATATGGTCAATGGTGGACTACGACCTCCAGTTAGCGGCATCCTTCTTTATCAAGCTGCACATGCTGGTATCGATATCCAGACATGCAAGTATAAGGGATCATTGAGCGCAAGAATGGTCAAGAACGCGCTTACTGCCCCAGGTGATAATTGTGCCGTTTTCATCAAGGCCGTTGATCCTTCGGTGTCCGACTGGGAGGTATTTCAGACAATCGATGATCCTGTCTTTTCATATTTCAAGAAAGACCCCATCAAAGATAAACACCCGTACTGCGCCATTACCATCACCTTCCTGGACCGAGCCGCAGCTGAGCGTTACATGAACAAGAGCATTGTTCATGGAATTGTTCTGTAAGTAAAGTTTTGTTCAATCCGATTCCCAAACCCCTATTTCCTCTGGTTGAAGAGAACTCGATGATCTTGACACGTGAATCCATGCCGCAAATACTGACAGTTTCACAGTGGAGGACACCCGGTCAACGTCGTTTGGAGTAAGGATCCTGCTGCTCCAGCGGAGCCATATGAGCGAACCCAGTCTCGAGTTTTGAGCATTACTGGACCCGCCAGTGATCCGATGATGAACATCAATGAGATCAAGAAATTTCTTCACCGCAACCTCGCATTCGTCCTTGTCCAGGAGGATCGGTTTTTCATTGCGGCGGGAATCGTCCAGATTGACCTTCATTTCCAATCCGTTCGGGGACAGAGCAGACAGTCAAAGACCTGCTTGGAGAAATATCTTCGACATCTGGGAAAGCGTGACATCACTGTTGGATATGGAGTGGATCCATGCGGCATGCGATGGGCTGTCGGTTTCTAGACCCCATCAGTACCATCAGTACTCATTCTATGGACTGGTGGCCTTTGCTGGCATATGAAATTGGCTCACAGAAATGATCTGTCTTTTTCCATTGGAATAGTGACATTTGCGGCCCCATTGAAACTTGCGATAAACGTTGAATCGCACTTTAGGGCACTGTTGGTGGTTGGATTTTTGTTTCTTTCTTGATTTTGATATCGAGAAGTGATAAGGTAATCTAGTTGGAGGTTGCCAGCTTGGTTACTGGTGATATTATGGAGGTGATTTCCTAGCATGAGGTAAGCATATGGTCTCAACAAGGCACAAATGAATGTATTACCTGTATGGTCTCGTTATGTGAACATCTTGATACCCAAATCCAAATGTAGAACCTCCAGGTTTCATCGAATCTGTTATATATATTATAGAGAAATGCCATCTCCAATAATCTCAGGTTGATATGGAAATCAACCTTCCTTTCATACAAGAATGAATTTGAAGACCAAAGATTATCTTCCGAGAGTCTTGGCCAAATGGAAAGTTCCATTTCACAAGAGAGCTTGCGAGAAAAAGCAGCACTGCACTTGCAGTGATTAAAGAAAAACATTTATTATTCAGTAAAACTAACGTGACTCTACAAACATCGCCAAAAAGTCTTCCCATATGAAACATACTGTTCTGTGTGATTCCAAATATAAGGGGTTGTGATGGAGATTTCTCCTCATTCATACCATTCTGTTCTCTGGTCCGATTCAGCAAGCGCTACATTGACCGTTTCGGTTTCGAATGCGAAAAACCCCCAATTATCAATGCCCGTGTCTCAAAACTTGTCTTCCTCTTGCCACTTCACCGTTCAATATCCCAGCATGGATGTCAGAAGCTTTTTTTGGTTGATTCCCTCGGATTCTGGTGCCGGGTTGGGGTAGAAGAACGCTGCAGTAGCAATATTTATATAGACAATGACACAAAGAGAACCTTCGAGATAATTGGACTTTTGATCGCGCAGGAAGTTACCCACAACCAGGATGGCAAGAATCAAAACAACCATGTTGAAGACGGAAAGATTCAGGTCCATTGGCAAATTGAGTCCCCAACCAACAAGAACCACGAGTGGGCCATTGAACAGGGATGTCTGAATTGTGGCTCCCAATACATGGGCAAGAGCGAGATTCATTTGATTGTCCCAGGCTTCATCGATAGCGGTCAAATGCTCTGCAAACTTTTCGACCAGCGGAACAAGGATAAGGCCAACAAAGCTATCTGAAACACCACGTTCTTCTACCAGGTACTCAATCTCCTCAACCAACCTGATGGCGATTACTGTAACCAACGAGATGGAAATGACAAGAGCCACAACGCATTCTGAAAACGTAAGCTTGTCCTTTTTCAAATCCTCATCTCGATCAGCATCTTTGGCCTCGTCAGCTTCAAAGATGGCATCGTAAATGCTCTGGTGGGTACGCATTTGGAACCAGACGTATATCATGTAGGAGACAACGAGGAGAATGGAGGTGATTCGAGAAATGCGAAGGACCTTGTCAGCAATTTCTTCGGTCGTAGCGTTGCCTTCAGAAGTGACGGCAGCGTGAAAGAGTGTTGGTACGATGAGCCCGAATCCACTGCAGAATGTTAGTATCATACAGTGTCTTTGGAAATGGGATCTTACGCTGTCAAAAGCAGATCACTTCCAATTTCACCGATCTCTTCATCAAATTCTTGCTCTTCGTGGCGAAGGCCTCCAACCACGAAACACATACCCAAACAGAGGAGTTGGGTGGCCAAGACGGATCCTAGAATTGCAGCTTGGATAACTTGGTATTCCTCATTGATGACCAAAACCATGAACATAATAATCTCAACCACCGAGCCAAGAGTTGTCTCTACCAAGACTCCAAATACCTTGTGCAACTTTCTTGCCATTTCTTGTCCAGCAAAGCCAATCATGTTGGCACATGGAATCATGGCAATATAGTTGAGAACAAAGATTGCTAAGTGGAGATCAGCTCGTGTGTAGCTAATGCCGATAGCTACTGGTACGGCAGGCCATAGTAAATTGCAAAGTTGTGATACACCACTGCTGGAGCGCCAGCAAATAGGCAACATCTTAATTGGATGTACTCCAGTCCGACCGCTCTCTCCCTCGGGCTGGATTCCCGTTGTAACTCTGTGGCCATTGTGGTTGCGTGCGGATCGTTCAGATCGCATGGACCGGCCTGTTCGAGTACGCTGTTGGATCGGCGGGAATAATCGATTGGGATCCATTGGATTGGAACCAGTACGATTAGGACCAGGACGCTCCTGCGGGAATACTAGACGACCCGGGGTCATGATCGTTGGGAGGAGGTTGTCAGATGATGAATTACCTGCAGCTCGTAATGCCTCTGCTGCTGGTGATTCCGGGATTGACTCTTCTGCAATCTGTCTCGGTTTGCCTCGTGGGGGGCTTTTGAGGAGAGCGCCACCAGGCATCTCGTCGTTGATGAAACTGTGTTGCTACAGCGGTGGTGGTGTTTGTATCTCGAATGAAGGCTGAATTCGCGAACAGATGCCAGTGCAATCCACCAAGTCAAGTATAGGAATAAGGACGCTTGCTCATGAACCGTGGAATCGTACCTTCCATTTCAGAAGTTCGGAGGTAGTCGATGCCGAGAGGAGAAAGAAATCTTGTGTGCATGGTAGCAGACATGTGGAGGAAGCAGCAATGCAGATATAACTTACCGGAAGTCGCAATGATCCCTCGCCCTCATCTTTACCTCAAATCGCACTTGCACTTGAGGATGGAAGGCGAGCAAGGCGAGTAAGGCCGTGGAATTTGGAAAGGGGGGTCTGCACAAGATACCTCAGGTTAATGTAGTTGTTCTGATCTAGAGTAATCTAGATCGCCTGTCGGCACATGAAGCTATCCAGAGCAGGAATTGCCCCTGATCCCACTCTCATTCCCAGCTCTCCGAAGCACTCAGCCTGACGATGAGGTGGTATTTTCTCACGCCATAATGGCCTGTATCTTGGTGGAACATGATCCCTTGGAGGGGAAGGGCTTGTGGAGATTGATGTAAAGAGTAGGGAGATATATCTTGAGGTTCAGGTTGTTGGTTGCGGGGTAGTACGTAGGAGGGGGGTTGGAGGATGACTAAGGTTTCCCAGCCCCCTTATTTACCAGCCCCCCCTTTTTTTGAGAATAAACCGATACATTCACACTCCAGGAAGACTTGTATGAAGCGGCATGGCATCTGAAATAGTCAGAATCTACTAATTGACCAAATCACAATGGGTTATATTCATGAATCTTAGCTGAACTCTTACAATGCAGAGATACTGTAGCTAGGTCAAAGCAGAGCTCCCTGATTTCACTTTCCCACAACCATCTTCCTTCCTTTCGCTTCCGGAGAACTGAAAATGGCTCAAGTAACCAACACCCTCGCTATTAAACATTTGAGGCTCATATTTCCCGTCCTCTTCATCATCCGAGAAGTCGTAGGTGAATCTCTTGAAGAATTTCGACATCTGATATCACTTTTTTGCGGAGAATCAAAAAATACACAAATATTGTACGAAATGGATGGACAATACATTCTGTTAATATTGTTGGTATACCCCTAACCAGATCATCAGCCTCAACATGAGGCTCCAATCCCAAAAACCTACATCCCATACCCATCCCATTAACCGTCCCTATAAGCCTAAACTCTAAACCAACATCATCACCCCAAATCCACAATGTTCACCCCCACTTCTTACCATCTCCACCGTAACTCACCCAATACCAACAATGCCCCCAGACATCCCAAAAGAATCCACGATCCTCGTGACAGGCTGCAACGGCTTCATAGCCTCCCACATCGTAGATCAACTCCTAACGCTCGGCTACCAAGTCCGAGGAACGACTCGCGACCTCTCAAATATCAAGCTCCTAAGCGAGCGATGGGAGGAAACCCATGGACGGGGACGATTCGAAGGGATTCGTATCTCTAATATAGCTGAGGATGGTGTATTTGATGGCTGTCTGGATGGTACGTACAATTCACCTCACTCCCTTGAAAACCACAATACATTTCCAATGCCTATACACACCACCCAGCTCCGAGCTAACCCACACCCACGATACATATAGGAATCTCAGGAATAATCCACGTAGCATCCAACGTCTCAATGTCCTCCACTCCCTCATTCGTAATCCCAGAAACCACCGCTGGATGTCTCAACCTCCTCCAAACCGCACATAAACAACCCGAAATAAAGTCTTTCGTATACACATCCTCTTCATTAGCTGCATCGCCCGTATATCCCACTGTAAAACTCCCCGTCGATTTCACGACTTGGAATGAAATCGCTATTCGTGAAGCGGAAGGGGAGAGGCCGAAGGGTTCGCATGTTTATGCGGCTAGTAAGGCTTTGTGTGAACGAGCGTTGTGGGAGTTCGTTGATGAGGAGAGGCCTGGGTTTAGGTTAGTATTTCGTGGTCGCTTAGAATCTCTTTACTGAAATTACCAATGGGGCAAGTCAGCTGACCTGGTCGTTTCGGTTGGGATGAAGAGTCAATACTATCCTACCTGACATGGTGACAGGTCGAATTCTGGATAAATCCAAGGAACCAACTCACTCAGGGAACTTCGCTCTCAGATTAATCAAAGGGGAGAGACTGGATATCCCTCTCTGTATGTTCCATTTGACCATCAATTTCGCACTTCTGCCCTCCTAATAAAGTTACAGACTGGTTCATAGATGTCCAAGACACCGCACTCCTCCACATCGCCGCCCTCCTCAACCCTGAAATCGACCATGAACGTATTCTAGCTTTCGGTGGCGCTTTTACTTGGAAGTACGTCCACCTCTCCAAACACATTTTCAGCCACTATTTACTAAAGACCCCAAAGCGATATTCTAGACATCATCCGCAAACTACGTCCCTCCCAGCAGGTAGTAGAGAACTACATGCCAAATTTCCCACCAATCTCTACTTCTGCAAATGAGAGGGGATTGGAGCTCCTGAGAAGTATGGGGAAGGAGAGATGGACATCTCTAGAGGAGTCTGTGAAGAACAATCTTGAGGGTTGGTGATTAGAGTCGTATCTTGGTCATTGTTCTTTCTCGGGGCTTTCCGATCTTGCGAAATGATGGGAAGTAAAGTGATGGTAATGCTATAATCATTTGTCGGGGCGTCTTTTCAACTTTTTATCAAGTTTATAAAATATATTATACTTATAATATAATATTTTTATTAATCATTCGTCTGGAGAAGACGAGTTAAGTGGTTGGTGGTGGATGGAGAGATAGATTGTGTGTTGAGTTTAATCTGGAGAGAGATACGATCAGCCTTCAGCCTCCAACCACACCACCATACAGTATCCCCCCCAGTACCACACCCTCACCAAGAAATACCATCCAAAATCCAAAGTCTCCCTTAAAAAAAACAGTCAAACCCCCATTGGATCCATACATAGCCTTAACCCCAAGCTTCAAAAAATAACCTCGAAACCTCTACCTACAACATCAGATCACCATTTACCCCTTCCCCCCCAGATTATAGATTCTTACAATTCACGAGGCCAGACGGGCTCGCAGGCTCGCCCTCGACCTCTTATTACGTTTAATAGTTTCTTTATAAGTTAATTTAATATATATATATATATTTATTAATTATTTACTAATTTATTATTAAGTATTCAGGTTGCGAGCACGCCTCGCCAGCTACGCTGGCTCGTGCGAACTCGCCGGCTTTCAAGTTGATATTATAGCTAAGGGTTATACTTTAATAATAATAAGTTATTTAATTAAGAGTTAAATACTAAGGAAAAGACGTACTTGCGAGGCGGATTACGTGGCACGGCTCGAAGCGACACCCGGCACCCTTAGCACCCTACTAAAATCCACGGTCGCACTCGTACGTACACCTACACCCTACTAGCTACAGATATAGAAAGAGTATTACAAGAATACTAGAATATACCCTAAATACTTAGGATATTTATACGTAATCTATATATATTTTTTATACGATTATAACTAGATGCAGGCGCGAGAGTGGTAGTTGTAGTTTTAGTATTCCTAGCCCGTGCGCCAGAGCCTTAGTACTACCGTTCCTACGCCTACTCCTCTACCTTAACCTATTTTATAATTCTAGCTATATAGTTTTAATAAGTACTTTAATTAAAGTCTTAAGAACCTAAGATATTAAAAGGTACTAATAAACTATATATTTTAAATATAATTCTAGTTATATTAAAGTATAAAAGTAGTTAATTAATTAAGAATTATTTAAATAATAATAATATTATATATTAATAATATAAAGTAGTTAATATAAGTTAAGGCTAGTAATAAAGTATAAAGCCTCTAAAAGGTTATAATAAAAAGCCCTTTCTTATATAACCTTCTAGGAAATATTAATTAAATATAAAAATAATAATAATTAATAATTAACTAATAATTATATTTTAAACTAATTATATATATATATATATTATAGTATTTATAACCTAGCTTTATAAATATAGTTTTAACTTAAGTATATACCTAGTACTCTATTTAAATATAGTGTTTTACTTTTATTTCTTATTCTAGATTTAATATAATAAATTATAACTTATAAAATCTTTATTATATTAAATAATTATTTTCTAATAATATAAATAGAAAAGGTTATATATATACTTTACTATATATTTCTTTATTTAGTAATTTAGAATAATCTTATTATTTTAATAGTACTTTATTCCTTATAACTCTTATATTAAAAGTACTTATTTAATATATATAATATAAATACTATAGTTATAATTATATAACTTAGTAGTTACTAAGTTCTTATACTTAGCCTAGCTACGTAGTTTAATTCGTTATTTAGGTCTCTTATATATATCTACTTAGTATATTTATTTCTATTAATAATAAGTAATAGTATTATAAGAATATATAATAACTATTAAACCTTAATTATATTAAATCTTATTTCTTTAACTTTATTCGAATATATAAATAGAATAGAACTAAATAAGTATATATTTATAAAGTTATTATATAAGAATAGTAATAAAGTTATTAATTATATTTTTATTAAATAGTTTTAAACTATTTAAATAATATATTAAGTAAATAAAAAGTAAGATATTATATTATATCTATAATTATTATTTAATAGATTCTATAAAGTATTTATATAATAGTACTAATTAGTTCTTTTATTTAAGTTTTAAATAGATTAAAGTTATTAGTACTATTATATAAGAACTATATAAAGTAATAATTAAATACTTATTTTAATTAGCTTTAGAGACTAAACTTAAGAACTTATTAAAACTATTATATAAAGGCTTTATTAAAGAATATATAAGTCTTATTCTTTATAAACCTAATAAATAAATAATATATTATATATTAAATTATACTTTAATTATTATTTTAAACTTAATTAAAGTATTTATTATAATTATTATATAAAAGCTTTATAAAGAAGTAATTAAATACTAAAGAACGTATATTACTATTTAAATACTTAGGATTATTACTTATTAATTAAAATAAAAATATAGTTCTATTACTAACTTATTAAAAGAGTATTATTCTAGCGTTCTATAATAGTAGTTTATTATAAGTATAAGAATTATAAAATAGAACTAAAAGACTTATAGGTTTATTCTAATTTATAGAAGATAAAAATAGTAACTTATAGCTTTAAGTAATTATTTAATATATTAAACTTAGAGAAACCCTAATTAAATAATATAAATTAAATAATTAAAATTAAAAGAACTAATATAATAGAATATATTTACTATATTTAGTTCTATTAACTAACTATTCCTAGTAGTAGAGTTATATTCTATTATATACCCTTTAGCTAGAACCCTTTATTCTAAATAATTAATAGTAATTTATACCTATCTTTTTTATTTTCTTATTAACCTCTTTAATTTCTTTAACCTTTATAAATCTATATATATTCTATATATAGTTAGTAACCTTATAGTATTAAGTATTATAAATTATTACTAATAAAAGAGAATATTCCTTAATATTATAAGTTTTAAAATAGTAAAGGATTAGCGCTTTAAAATTATTATTAAAAAGATAATTTAAGGAATTAGTTTATTTCTTAACTACTTATATAAAGACTATTTATAGTAGCTAGTATTGTTATAATATTAAGGATAACCTAAAACTTAAAAGTAAATAAAGGATATTAAAGTTAAAGTAAATAGATTATAAAAATAGAAATAGAAGATAACTTTATAAAGGGTTTAAAATATATACTTTATTTAAAGTAGTTTAAAATAAAGTCTTTAATATATATAAAAAATTTAGAATTATAGCTTTATTATATCTATAAATTATTTTTAATAAAGTATTCTTTATATTTATAAACTAAAATAAACATTTGTTTATAATAATAAACTATAATAAAGTCTTTATTTTATAATATATCTATTAAAATAAAGGTTTTAATTTAAGCTATTTATAAGTTATTTTAAATAAAGATTCTACTTTATATTATATAAAGCTAAAGTTTTTATCTTATTATTAACTAAAGTAAAGCTTTTTCTTTATAATAAATTAAAGAAAGGTATTTATTCCTATTTTAATAAGTAAAGTAAATTTATATTCCTTTTATTAAATACCTTTAATAACTAAAGGAATATAACTTTAGAGTAACTTAATTATTTCTTTATAATATCATTATATAATAAAACTACTTAGACCTTTATTTAAGCTTTATATAACTAATAAAGAATAATTTATAACGTATTTAATTATTTCTCTATAAGTATTAATTTAATAAACTTAAGTAGATTTACTTAATTAAATAACTATACTTAATTAGTTAGTTATAGTTAATTAGTATTTATACTTAACTATATAAAGTTAAAGCTTAGTACTACTATATAAAGGTAGTAACCTAGGTACTACCTTTTCTTAGTATTAAAGTATATTATATAATAGAAATAGTCTAATACTAAGGTTTAACCTCTTTTTATTTACTACCTTATATAAATAATAAGTTAATTAAATAATAAGGTATTTATATAATTATACTAATTAGATCCTTAATTAAGTTTTATTAGATAGCTAAAGAGTATACTTTAAATTCTATATACTTTATTATATATTAGTATTTTCTTCTTATAATAATATTTTCTTTTACTTTAATTCTCTAGTAAGTTTATTTCTATAATATATAGATATATAAAACTTAATAAACCCTTTTTAATATTTTTATTACTACTTTTAAGTTTATATTATAAGTTTTAAAGCTATTAAAATATTAAGGAAATAATAACAGATTATTTAGATTTTAAATAAATATTTACTTAAAGTAAAGTATAATACTTTTAACCTTTTTATTAATAATATAATATACTATTTCTAATATAGTAACTTATATATATTATATTATAGTCTAAATAATACGTTTTATTTTAAATAATACTTAGTCTATTATATATACTTAATTCTATAAAAACCTTTAGAATTATCTTTCTTTTTAAAAGTTACTTTATATAGGCTTATAATCTAAGTTTAATACTTAATTATTTATATTTATAATTAATACCTCTTTAATTAAGTATTATATAGTTAGAGAGAATTACTTTAATAAGTACTTTATTAATTCTTTATAAATTCTTTATATTATTCTACTAATTAGCTTCTAAATTATTAAAAAAGGCTTTAATTATATTTAAACTATAGTTATATAAGTTAGTAGTTATTAACTTCTTAATTTTAATAGGCTCGGTCCTTTAGGTAGTTATTTAAGTCTCTTATATTTATTTACTTTATATTATATAATATATCTAATAGTCTTTTTAATAAATATCTTATATTTTATTAATAAAGTCTTTATATAATTATTATATAATAGTTCTATATAGTACTTAAACTTTATTTTAGTAGAACTCTATAAATATTTAGTCGAGTTATATATACTTTAGTATTCTATAAACTTCTATCTTATTTTCTTTATTAATTAACTAAACTTTATATTTAGTTTAAACTATTCTTTTATTAATTTAAGTACTATTTATATATAAAGTTATAACCTTTTTACCTATCTCCTTTTCGACTTATAATAGTTTAAAATATATTAATTATATATAGAAGTTCTTATTCCTAGCCTATATACCTATACCTAAGTACTATTATACTACTACTTCTAACCCTTCTAACGCTATTTCTATATTCTAATTAACTCCTCTAGCTATATAGTTTTAATAATTACTTTAATTTAACTCTAAATAACTTAATATAGTAAAAGATACTAATATTATATATACTTTAAGTATAATTATAGCTTAATAAGAGTATAAAAGTAGTTAATTAATTAATAGTTATTTAAATAATAATAATAATATTATATATTAATAATATAAAGTACTTTATATAAGTTAACGCTACTAACGTATATAAAGCCTCTTCTAATATAACCTTCTAGAGATATATAATATTAATTAAGTATAAATAATAAACATTTAATAATTATTTATTATATTTTAAACTTATATATATATATAGTTCTTATAGTATTTATAACCTAGCTTTATATAAGGAGTTTTAATTTAAATATATACTTAGTATTTAATTTATAATATTATCGTTTAATTTTAGTTCTTATTATAATTTATATATAATATATTATTACTTATAGAATCTATATTATATTATATAATATAATATTAGAATAGAATAATTAATTAATAGTTATTTAAGTATTAAGAATTAATATTATATATAACTACTTATTATACTTAAATGAATAGATTATATTTTATAATAGAAATAAAAAGGGCTATATATTCTAATATATATAATATTATTAATAGTTAATATATTATCTTATAATACTATTATTTATAGTATATATAAGTAAATATATAATAGAAACAAATATATAATTTAATAAAAGGTTATTATTATTAAAGTTACTCTTTTAGTTATAAACCTTTATATAAACTTAAAATAAAGCCTTTTTTTTATAAAAGAAAATAATAATAATATAACTAAATATAGTTATAATATATTTATATATTTAAAGA
Organism: Hymenoscyphus fraxineus; assembly: GCA_900184765.1. Classification (NCBI taxonomy): domain Eukaryota; kingdom Fungi; phylum Ascomycota; class Leotiomycetes; order Helotiales; family Helotiaceae; genus Hymenoscyphus; species Hymenoscyphus fraxineus. The sequence goes on from LT855423.1 coordinate 935,562, forward strand.
AAGAATAAATAATAATAGATAAAAACCCTTTAAGAGAACTTTATAAGTATAATATTAATTAGAAAGTTTAAGTTATTTAATTATAATATATTAAAAACTAAGTTATAACTATATAAGACCTTTATAGAAACCTTATTTAGTTTATATACTTATAGTAAGGTATATTAAGCTATTAACCTAGTATAATTCTATTATTTTAATAGTAATTTATTTTTTATTTCTTAGATTTCTAAAATAGACTTCTTTATAATCTAGTTTAATATTCTTTTATTTTAATATAGATTTATTCCTTATCTTTTAGATTCTCTAAAACTCTTATACTAAGATTAACTTCTTTATAACTCTTATATTAAAATAAATTAAGTTATATATAAAGTTTTTATTAAAGTATATTATAACCTTTTATATATTTTTAATCTTTTATTTAATTTAAAAGAAACCTAATATAAAATAGATTATATTTAAATATAAGTTACTTTATATAAGGTTTAAGTTCCTTTTTATATAATTTAATATAGTTTAAATAAATAATATTAAATAAATATTCTAATATAGAGATTATATCTAGAACGTTATAATTCTTAGTAATTATTTATAACCTTTTATAAAGTAAATATACTAAGTTTAATATTAATAACTTTAAATATTCGCCTATTATTATATATTAAAACTATATATATTATACTTTACTAAAGTAAATAGATATTAAAATACTAATAAACTAATCTAAATATTTAATTACTTTAATATAGAAAGTTAATTAAATATATTTAAAAATCTATATCTTTATATATCTTTTTCTAACTTATAAAGGTAATACTATATATTCTATAGTATATTAGTTATAGCTAAGAACTTTATACTTCTATTATTTTTATTTAACCTCTTATTTTAATAAATAAAATAAATATCTAGTATTCTAAAGTATTTTACTTTATTAGATTTTATAAATACTTTTTATTTACTTTCTAGCTAGCTTATCTTATATATTTTATATTATACTATATTATATATTTACTTATTTAGTAATCTAATATAATCTTATTATTATAATAGTAAGTTATTCCCTTTCTATTAGATTCTCTCTAAGACCCTTATACTAATATTACTTATTTAATATATAAAATATATAGATTATACCTATAGTTATATAACTTAGCGGCCGCCGAGTTCTTATACTTAGCTAGCTAGGTAGTTTAGTTAGTTATTTAAGTCTCTTATATATATCTACTTAGTATATAACTATGTTTTTAATAGTATACTTATTTCTATTAAATATAAGTAATAGTACTATAAGAATATATAATAACTATTAAACCTTAATTTTATTAATTCTTATTTATTTAACTTTATTAGAAAGTATAAATAAAGCTATTATATAGACCTAAGCTATTAAGGACAAAACAGGAGACTATTAGAATAAGCTATATAAAAGTAAATAACTAAAAAGAAGCTAGCTAAGGGGGAAAGGGGTGCTCTAATATAGGAGCTCTCCTATACTATAGGTCCTTCCTAAATGAGACTAGCGCCTTCCTAACAAGGCTAGCGTAACTCATATAGATCTATATAGAAAGTATATAGAGAGCCTTACTAAAGCAAGAGTTATATACTAAATAATAAAGGGGGTAAATCTCTAGTCTACTCGTACGTTCTATAATAATTGCCCCCTAAAAAGAAAAAGATAATGTTCTAGCGTTATTAAGTATAGACTCTAAGTAAGTACTAATAATACTAAATCTATATCTAATAATTATATTAAAAGTCCGAGTCTAATATCCTAAAAATAGTCTAGCCTAATTCCTCTATTTAGAATCTATTTATATAAAAATTATTAAAAGGTAGTATAATCTATCTTAAATCTAGTATAAAACTAATATATTAATCCCTAATAAAAGAAAGGTAATCTTATTATACTCGTCGTAGAATAATCTTACGAGCGGTAGCCTTAAAATCCTAAATAACCTCTAACGTATTACCTAGGTCTTTAATATCTAACTAGGAGTCCTTCTTAGGTTCGTATCCTTTTTAGCAAATAAGGTATCGAATTCTACTATTTCGCGTAGCTTTCTTACGTATAATCTTCTTAATCTTATACTTTAAGTCTCCTTTAATAATAATAGGTTTAGGTAGTACTATTTGTCGATTAAATAGGTCTTAATCCTTTAGGGCTAGCTCGAGTTAAGTAACTAAAATAACGTTATAAATACGCTATTTCTATAGTAATTTAAGATAATATATAAGTCGTCTAATTCGTTTAACTACCTTAAGTAGTCTAATCTGTTAATAGGAGAGTTTACGTCCTAGGACTTTAGTCGAAGGGATATAATATCCTTTATATAACTTTAGAAAAACCTTATCTCCTAGCTTAAAAAAGAGCGGTTTATACTTCTTATTAAAGTATATCTTTATATATATCTAAGTAAGTTCTAAGAAGTTTATTAACTCTTAGGCGGATTAAGGTTAAACTTATAGTTTAGGTCTAAGGAGGTTAATTACGTTATTTAGTTTAAATCTATATATATTCTTATTTAGACTTTTACTATTTAAAGTAAATAGTATATTATTAAGTTTAAATTATAAGAGTAGTAAATAATAATTCTATAGCTTAATATTATTTAGCTAGTTAAGGTAGAACTATAATATAATTTCTACTATTTAGTTTATACGTTTACTCTATCTATTAGTTTATAGATAGTAAGCTATACTATAAAGTAATTTTATCTAGAGTTTATCGAATATACCTTTCTAAAACTCTAATAAAAACTTAAGATCTTAATCTAAGATAATTACTTTTAGTATACCCTAGTTATTATATAATAATCGAGTAATAAAAGTATATCCCTACTCCTTAGCTATTTATATATTTTTACCTAGTATAAGCGTAACCTTCTTTAAACGCTTATATATTATAGAAAGTAAGTAATTAAAACCTTTAAATATTAGTAGGAGAGTAAGGATAAAATTAATAGTAAGAGTATAAAATAGTATAAGTAGAATATCTAAAGGTTATAAAGATTTAAATAGTATATACCTTTTAGGTTAATAAACCTAGTATTTAGGATAGTATAAAAGATAAGATCGAATAATTATAAAAAGTCCTAGTAAAAAGAAGGCTCTTAAGTAAATATTAAAGAGCTTTTAAAATCTAGGGTAATTATTCTTATAGATTAAATTTAGTACTTATAGTACTATTTTATAAAGTAAATATAAATGTATTAGGTAACCTAAGATATTTTTTAGTAGTAACTTATATATAAGTCTATCTTGAACGTTAAATAGTAATTTTACTTTATTCTTTCTAAGTTTAGCGTTCTTCTAAATATTAACTTAAATCTTATTCTATATAGTCTCTTTATTATATACTTCTATAAGTTTCTCTTTAAATTCTAGGGATATCTCTACTAAAGTTATAGTATAAGCTAGTACTAGTTTAATAGCTAGGGTATCTAACTCTCTTAGTCTATTATCTAGTTTCTTATATAAGTCCTTATCTTTTAACCTTAAAAGAGTATTAAGAATAATATACTTATATCTAGGCTTATATTAAATATTAAGGTTAAAATAAGAGATAAACTCTATAGCTTAAACTATTCGAGTATTAGTTTTCTTAGTTAAAAGAGTTATTATTAAATCCGACTTCTTTAATATATTTATAATTATAATATAGTCTATAAATACTACTACTAGTAGAACTTTTAAAGACTCGATATAAATTCGAATCTTACGTAAAATCTATACTAAACCTACTATCTCTAATTTAGTAGGCTAGTAGTTTTACTCTATAGTATTTAATTTATATAAAAGGAATATTATAGGCTAAATTTACTTATTTAAAAATACCTTTTCTAAATTAAGTTCTTTAAATAAATAGTAAACTATAGTACTAATCTTTTTACCTAACGTATTAATATCTATATAAATTCGCCTATCTAGTAAGATATATATTAAAATTGTTTTTTTATAAAGATCCTTCTATACTTTCTTAAAAGTATTCTACTCCTTTATTATAGGTTAAGTAAATTCTATTACTTTTAAGAATTACTTCCTTTAAGGTCTACTATATAATATATCTTAAAGAAGGAATATCTTTTAGGCTTATAAAGGCTCGATCTTATTTATATAATCCTATACGAAGTATTATAACCTACCTATTATACTAATATAGGTTTCGAGGTCTTTAAGGGTTTTCGGGAACTCTAAATCGCAAAGTACTACTATACGTTCGTTTATATTTAAGTACTTAAAACTATTAATATAATATCCTAGGACTATAGCGAATAAGAATCTAAAGAAATACTTACTACCTTTAACTATAATATTATACTATATAAACCTATCTAATATAGTTTATAGATTAGTTAGATATTCTTCTAAAGTCTAACTTACGTAGATACTATTATCTACGTAAACTTTTATAAATAAAAGGTTAGTAAATAGTATATTTATCTACCTTTATATATATATAGGAGTGTTTTAGAAGCCTATAATAGTATAATTAGATTAAAATTATCCTTTATAAGTAATAAAAGTTATAATCTAATAACTCTCTAGATAAATCCGCTATTATTAAAAGAATACTATAATATTAATAATAGATATCTTAGTCTTATTTCGTAAATCGTTAATAATATTCTCTATAACCGGTATTAGATATATATCTAGTAAAACTATTATATTTAGTTCTCGAATATCTATAATAGCCTAAAACTTAACTATTCTATCTAGTATTATCCTTTTTACTATAAAGATTAACTAGGAGAAGGGAGTTACTATCCTTATATATTTAATTCTTCCTTAGTTAAGGAGTAGCTTTAATATAGTATTCTTAACTACTTTTTTATCCTTTTTACTAAGAGGATAAACCTTAGTATAGCTAGTAACTTTATTTTACTATCCTTCTTTTAAATAAATTCTTATCTAAAGGTCTTTAAGTATATCTATATATCCTTTATCTTAAAAGAGTGTTTTTAATATACGGTAATTAACTAAGATACCCCTATATATATTATAAATACCTAAGATACCCCTAAAATAATTCGCTTATAACTAAGATACCCCTTAAATTATACCCCTTAAATTCAGGGGTATCTTAGTTATAAAATAAGGGTATCTTAGTTAATTTAGTAGTAAAGTTTCGCTAGATATCCTAAGTAATTAAGGTAAATTAGATAATATTTTAGTACTAAATTAGCTACTATATCTCTTTAAGGTATTTACTCGTAACTCTAGTAATAATAATACTACTAACTCTACTAACTCTACTATATATAGTATCTACAGATACTACTATACTACTTTATCTAGAAGGTAGAGCGCTATAAGAAGGAAGCGGTATAGCTATAGCGTACTCTCTCTTAATAACTAGTATAATAGAAAGAGGTTATTAATACCGAGTCTACGGTTAAAGAGCCTCTATAAATTAGACAGGAATAGAGTTTTATTATAGAGGTAAAGGATACTATCTACGCTTAGCTCCTTAATTACGAAGAGTCCTAGAGAACTACTAAATCTAATCTAATAAGAGTTATACTTAAGTATAAGGACAAGGCGAATTATAAATTCTACGTCCGAGTAATCCTCTCTATAAAGAATAAACGCGCTATACTTAAGGTATATTCTCCTTACAAGTATCCTTTAAATACGTACCTCGGCTACTACTAGCTTAATAGCGTTAAATATATCCTCTATAACTATAGTAATACGATTAATCGAGACCTAGACCTTAAAGCTAAATCCCTAGTAAATAATAAGATTTCGTACGAACAAGGTAATATTATACTATAGAGACAAGTATATCGAGTAGTAGAGGCGTAATAGAACGTAAGTCGTAAGGAGGAAGAGAAGGCGTTTAAGCTCTTTCCAATATATATTAAAGAGCTCTAAAAGACTAATCCTAAGTACTATCTTTACTTATAAATTAATAAGTTGTCTAAGGAGTTTAAAGGCGCCTTTATTACTCTAGAACTACTTCGTAGAGCTGTTAAATATCTCTACTACTTCCTTATAGTCGATACTATATATACGTAGTTAAAGTATTAGATAGTTCTTAAAGTAACTATTATAATTAATACTAATAATAAGGTTTTACTAATCTACTAGGGTCTTATAAGATAGGAGGACAAGATAACTTAAAAGTAGTATTTTAAGTATTTAAGCCTTACTTTTCCTACCCTTTATTAGTTATAGCTAGAGAGAGAGAAGTAGGTATTTATTAGTAACTGTTAAAAAGGATTACGTAAAGAGCTTCTACTTACCTTTCTAAAGGCGTATACCGTCGTATACTATTAATATATTATAGATAATATCGCCTTTTAATATAGTTAATAGGGACGTAAACTTTAGTAGAGACTTTATAAAGTAAAGAGTAAGGCGGAGCGTAACTAGGCTCTTTTATAGATAGGTAATATAAAAAAGAAGTATAATAGTAAGCTTACGCTCTCCGAGTACGTTATAATAATCTCTAAGGATATCTATCTAGCGTACGTAGTTACTAAAAAGGAGTTATCTTAATTTAGCTATAATACCTCGAATATTATTAAAAGCGTTAATAGTATATAGAGCGTCTATCGAAATATACCGCTGCTATAAATACTTAATATAATATAAACCTAGGTCCTATAAAAGTTCTACTAATATTATACTTCGATTATATTAAACAACTACCTTATAAACAAGCCCTAGAAGGAGTTCTTATTATAAAAGTTATATATAAGTAAGTATAAAGTTACTCCTATTAGTAGACAGGTCTACTAAGTTAATATACTAAATAAATACTACTATTAAGTTAATCTCAAGGAGTGTACTTGTTCCTATCTAGTATTTTAAGATTACTAGGCACCTTATTTATATATAATAGTATATTATAAATATCTCGGAATTAATATTATTTAATTCTATTATTTTATATATACCCTTGAGTAGTATTAGGCTATATATAACACTACTTTTGAACTAATAATAAAATAGAACTAACTTACTCTAATACTTAGTATCCTACTACTAAAGATTAAGAGAGGCGTAGGAAGACTTAAAAAGGCTCGAATTTAATAGAACTATTAATTATCGAATTATAAGTATATAAGCTATAAGGAGATTAGTTACAATTTAAGGACTTGTATAGGAGTACCCTTAGCGTATAGTCGTACCTAAAGGGCTAAAGAAGGAATATTAAATAATAGCGGAACTAATAGTAAAACTAATAAACTAGAGGATAACAAGTAGGTAGACTAGGAGGATTATCTATATAATATTAACTAGGACCCGATTCTATAAAAGCGTACTAATAGTTAAAAGGTAGTTATTATTACTTATTACTACGACCGTATTTTAACGTTACTTAAAGAGAATAGAGATAATAATAATATTAATTAACTAGTATATAAAACAGATAGCGATCTCGAGGTTAAATAAGCCGATACTAAGGATATTAAAGAAGCTAGTAATAAGGATATTAAAGAAGCTAGTAATAAGGATATTAAAAAAGCTAGTAATAAGGATATTAAATAAGCCGATACTAAGGATATTAAACAAGCTAGTAATAGGGATATTAAACAAGCCGATACTAAGGATATTAAATAAGCTAGTAATAGGGATATTAAATAAGCTAGTAATAAGGATATTAAATAGCTAGAACCTTTAGATATATCGGTATATAAGGACAAGAAAGATAAAGAGGCTACTAAGTATAAAACATAATAATATAATATAACTAGCGGACGTATAATAAATATAAGGTTTATTAAGCCTAGAATTTACCCTAAAGTCTTAAATCTCGCTAGTTAGAGAGAACTATAACAAGGCGCTAATTAGTAGATATATAACAGATATTATTTAGACGTAAATCAAAAGCCTTTAGTTAATTAATTAGGAAGACGAATTAAACTTACACTTTATAAACTCGTCGGTATACTAGGTTAAAACGATTAAGAGAGATTAGACAATTAGCGTAAGGAGAAGGAGTAAGAGAAGGAGCGTATAAAGAACCTATAAGGCTTTAAAAAGAGGATCCGAGAGTTATAAGAGCGATTAAGACTTCGAGCGGTAAAGGAGTAATAAATAATTAAGGATATTACTTAGGACAAGGATAAGGATATTAAGGATATTACTTAGAACGAGGATATTACTTAGGAACAAGTAATTAAGGATATTACTTAGGATAAGGATATTACTTAGGAACAAGCAATTAAGGAACAAGTAATTAAGGCTAATTCGAGTAGAATTACAAATAAAAAGCAGAAGAGAAAGGATTAGAGTTAACTACTACTAAAATCGACGAGAACTAGTTTACGAAGTCGTATATAGGTAGTACTAGATTACTAATTTACTTTATTTATTACTTCTTACCTATAACGCTATATTAGTCTAATAAACCGCGAAAATCCTAATTCCTAACCTAACCTAAATTAACTAAGATACCCTTAGTTTATAACTAAGATACCCTTAAATTTAAGGGGTATAATTTAAGGGGTATCTCAGTTATAGGCGAATTATTTTAGGGGTATCTCAGGTATTTATAATATATATAGGGGTATCTTAGTTAATTACCGTTTAATATATTATCTAAGATCTTTATAATCTTTATAGCTTTATTAGGAGTTCTATAAATTATACTCCCTAATAAATACTTAGTTTCTTTAAATAGATCCCTAGTAGAAGTAATTAGTTTAGCTTATATATTATAAGATAGAGTTCTTAGTACTAATTACTCGATTTAATTTATAGTATCCTTATTAGTATCTTTATTAATATTATTATTAACTTAAAAATACTATTTTAAGTTAATAATAAAAGTGTAACTTATACGCTAGTTCCTAGAAATACGTACTACTACTTTAGTATTATTTTATACTATAATATTAGTTATCGAATTATCTATTAAAGTAAAATAGATTCTAATATTATAGTTATTAGGCTTAAGGAGCTAAGCTTGTTCTTCCTTTAGTACTAGAATACTTTTATTAATTAGTATAAGAACCTTAGATTTAGGTAATATAATTACTACCTTCTTAGTATAGATTAGTACTAAAGGAAAAGGTCTCTTAGATTAAAGAAATAACTTTATATTAACTCTATAACTACTAATTATAGTATAGTATTTCTCTAGGTTTAATATAATATCTTTAGAGATTATAATATCTATTTTAACTAGTATTTTAGGTATAAGCTTATTAATAATATATACTTCTCTTTTAAGGTTTATAATAAGTAGTTTTATAACTCCTTTTATAGCTAACGTAGTATTTACTCCTTCGAAGTATATATCTAAGAGTATATACTAGGTAGATATTATTAAAGTATTACTAATACCTTATAGATAGATAGGTTTTACTCGAATAATAGTTTTAACTTATAGAGTAACTTTCGATAAGAACTCTCTATTAATAAGTAATATACTAGTTCCTAAGTCTATATAAATTTTATAACGATCTCTATCCTTTATAAACTAAATAGAAATAGTAGTAATATAATACTTTTTATATATAAAGCTATTACTCCTTATATTAAAAAAAACCTTTAAAGTAATAACTAGAATCTTAACCTTGTCTATAGTAGGTTTATTACTTACTTCTACTAAATTAGTCTATAAGGTCTTCTAGTACTAAAGAAGGTATAAATAAAGCTAATTATTAGATTAGAATAGTAAGTTATAATATTAATATATTACTTTATCTATTAGTACTAAAGGTTATAAGATTAACTATNTCTTTAGAAGTATATAAATAATCCCTTTATATATCTAAATCTATAAGAATATACCTATTATCTTTATACTTAATCTCTAATCCTTAGTTAGAGTATTCTCTATAATAACCTTAATTATTACTACTATTACTTAAACTAGAGTCTTCCTCTATAATATAGATTCCTTATCCTTAAGTACTTAGTTAAACGTAAAATCCTAGCTTTTAACCCTAGTTTCCTTAATTCCTACGGTTAAATAGAGGTTAATAATTGTTTTCTTATCCTTTATAGTTTCTATAATTATTAGGACAACAATTATTATTATTACTATCTAATCGACCCTAAAACCTAGATCTATTACTCTTAGTATCCTTCTTATTTTCTAACTTATTTATATCTTTATCTTAGTTCTTTAACTTATCTTTTTATACCTCTAGCTTAGATATAGTATTATATAAATAATCTATATTTATATAGTTATTAGATTAGTTAGTTTATTATAAGTTATTATTTCGTTATCTTACCTAAGAGCTATTATCTAAGAAGTTATTATATAGCTTATAATTAGAAGCTTAGAAATTCTTATAGGTCTCTACTATATAATCTCTATAATACTTATCTTTCTTACGTTTCTCTTTAGCTTAAGTTTACTTAAGTAAGAGCTCTACTTAGTATAACTTATATAACTACTAACTTAAATTTGTTTTATTTATACTTAGTAGAGGTTTATTAACCTTTTACTAAACCTTAAGTATAATATAATTCTAAATATATATTATTTAATTAAATTTGTTAATAATACTTATACTTTTTATAGCTTATCGAATCTTTATTATAAAGATAATTAATCCTTCCTTTCTATCTAAGTACTATATCTCTAAAAGAACTATATTAGCTTTTAAAGGATCTATTTAAAATTAATTAGAGAGTCTTAAAATTAAAGTATCTAGGTTTTTAAGTATATTAGTCTAGTTAGTATTATCTAATTTATTATTCTACTAAACTATAGTTATACCTTACTAAAGTAAAGATATAAGGTCTATAATATCTTATAAATTATATATTTCTAAAAGTTACTTAAGTTTATTATAAAATATAAAAACGTTTAAATAGATTATAAATTTACTATTACTTTTAACTATAGTAGATTTATTTAAAAAGTTAAAATATCTAATATCTTTAAGTCTTAATTTATACTTTATAATAGCTTATATTTAATATAGTTCTTATTATTATTATTCTTATCTTCCTAGATTAACTAAATACTATTTTATATCTTAATTTCCTTAGAGTTATAATATTAAATCCTAATAGCGTCTCTTTACTTCCGCGATTTATTATTAATAACGTTTTTTAGCTTTTACGTTTTAAGTTATAAAGGCTATTATAAGTCGTTTAAATCGATTAACTACCTTATTATTCTTTCTTTATATTCTTTATTATTTATAGGAAGGTTATTCTTCCTTATTATCTTTATTATTATCTCCTTCTTCTTATTTCTAATTATTATTAAAGTATTATTTTATTCCTTATTAAACTTGTTCGTTCTATTTATTTTCCGCTTCTTCGCTATTATCTAGTAGCCGTCTATTTTAGCCTTATCTAAGTACTTCCTCCCGTAATACTACTATCGCTCCTATAGCTCTAGCTATCTATATTACTAGTCCCTACGAATTTTAGCTTAAGGGTATAGCTCGTAATAATAGAGAAGAAGCTAGTTTAGTAGTAGATAAGGGTAGTAGAAGTAATATATTATTCTATTAAAAGAATTGTCTAAGTTAAAAGTCGAAAGTTCTTTATATAAAGAAGTTAATATAGTAGTTAAAGATAGTATTCTAAAAGGTAGGACGAGGTAAATAATTATTAAGGTATTCGTTAAGAGCTATAGACGTTTAATTATTAATATCTCGGAATACGTAGGTATAAAAGTATAAAAGATTAAGGGTAATTTTTAATTCCTCTAGCGATATTAATATCTAGGTTACCCTAGAGATAGCTTAATAATTAGGGAGCTTAACTATAACGTATTAAGCTAGAGTTATTAAATAATTAAAGAGAGATTCTCTAGTATCTAATACTAGAGCTAGATAATAATAACTAGATTTCGTTTAAGAAATAAGACGTACTTAGGTTCTAAAGTAGTACTACTAATTATTAAGGATAAAATAGGAGACTATTAGAATAAGCTATATAAAAGTAAATAACTAAAAAGAAGCTAGCTAAGGGGGAAAGGGGTACTCTAATATAGGAGCTCTCTTATACTATAGGTCCTTCCTAAATAAGACTAGCGCCTTCCTAACAAGGCTAGCGTAACTTATATAGATCTATATAGAAAGTATATAGAGAGCCTTGCTAAAGTAAGAGTTATATACTAAATAACAAAGGGGGTAAATCTCTAGTCTACTCGTACGTTCTATAATATAAGCGTTAATATATTAATACTATATTAGGGGGGTACGTAATATATATTATATTAGAAATATATAAATAATATAATATTAATTTTTAGCTATATAATATAGAAAATCTATTAATCTAGCTCCGGACTAATAGAAAGACCTTAGAAGGCCTACTAATAATACTATTATAAAACGCTCTAATTTTAACTTATATTTAAGTTTATAGCTAAAGGTTATTAAACTTAGAAATATAACTTATTTAAATCTTCTAATAAACTAAGTAGTTTATATTTTATAATTATTAAAAAATAGTTACGTTTTAGTTATATAACCTAACTATAAGTCCTTTTCTTTAATAATCTACCCTTAAAATACCCTTAAAAACCTACTCTAAAATATTACTATTATATTATAATAAATATTATATTAATACCTCGGTCTATTATTATAGATATAATAGAACTAAATAAGTATTTATTTAAAAGGTTATAATATAATAATAGTAATAAAGTCCTTAATTAACTTTTAAGTAATTATAAAGAGATAATATAAAAAGTATTTAATTATTCTTTTATTATATCTTTGTAAAGTAGTATTAAATTATTTATATAATATATTAAGTAAATATTCTCTAGAGATAGTAATAATTCTCTTATAGAATATAAAGTATAATAAGTAAAGGTTAAGTTAAATAGTATATATTAAACTAAAGGAAGAGTTTAAGACTTATACTTAAGTAATATAAAACTAATACTACTATATATAACGCTAGTTTAAATCTAGATTTAGTATACCTATACTATAGTTACTATATATATAATCTCTATATAATAATAGTTATAAATAGTTATAAAGAGTTAATTAATAAGTACTTAAATATTCCTCTATTAAGTTAGTATTAGTAAAATAGTATATATAAAAGCTAATATTATTACTAATTTAAAAAAGACTTATATTATATTCTACTAACTCTAATTTATAGCTTTAACCCTAACTCGAGCTATACTTTAATACTAACTAATTTCGTATTTATTTCTAATTATAATAGTAAATAATAGTAGATATTATACTAATATTATAATAATAGAAAAGAAGTTAAATATCCTATAATACTCTATATATAACCTTATATATATTATATATATAAGTATTATTTAATAGATTCTATAAAGTCTTTATATAATAGTACTAATTAGTTCTTTTAATTAACCTTTTAATTAATTAAAGTTATTAGTATTATAATATAAGGACTTTATAAAGGAATAATCTAATATTATTTGAATTTAGCTTTAGGGACTTAATTTAAAGATTTAATTTAAGGACTTATTAAAACTATTATATAATAACTTTATTAAAGAATATATTAGTTTTATTCTTTATAGACTTAATAAGTAAATAATATATACTTTCTATTAAATTACCCTTTATTTATTATTCTAAACCTATTTAAAGCATTTATTATATATTTCTTTTAATTTATAAATAGTTAAAATAATAACTTTTAGTTCTAAGTAATAATATAATATATTAAGCTTAAAGATAGCTTAAATAAATAATATAAATTAAATATTTAAGATTAATAGAATTAAATAAATATACTTTAATATTTAACTATTATAATAGTAGAGTATTAGTACTTTAAACTATTACTAAGAATATATTTTAAAAGATTATTATTCCCCTTAGATACTTTTTTTAAGGTTAATTATAGTAGCTAGTAGTATTATAATATTAAAGGTAAACTATATATTAAGTTTAAGCTAAGAGAGTTAAAGGTAATATAAATAGATTATAAAGATAGAAATAAAAGACTACTATATATAAAGTATAAAATAAAGACTTTATTATAAAGTAGTTAAGAATATAATTTATAGTTTATATAAATAATTTAGAATTATAGTATTAATATACTATTTTATATATATATAACTATTATTCTATTATATTATATATATAAACTTATTTAAAGTCTTTATTTCTATCTATTTATTATATATTCTAAATAAAGTATTTACTTTATTATTTACTAAGATAAAGTCTTTTCTTTATAGTAAAATAAATAAAAGTTTTTATACTAATTTAAATAGTAAAGTATAGTTTTTTTTAAATAGTAAATTTATATATTCTTTAATTAAAGTCCTTAATAAATAAAGAAGTTTAAATTTAAAATTACTTTATTATTTCTTTATAATATATTTATATAATAAAACTATTAAGTCTATTATTTACGTTTTATATAAATAGTAAAGAATAGTTTAAAACGTATTTAATTATATCTTTATAAAGTATATATATAATAGTACTAATAAGTGTTTTAATTAGGTTTTATTATATAACTAAAGAATATTAATTAAATACTATTTCCTTTATTTTATATTAGTAATTAATTCTTATAATAAACTTTTCTTTAACCTTATTTCTCTACTATACCTATTTCTTTAATATATATATAATATAATAAACCTCTTTTAAATACTAAACTTATTACTTTTAAGTTTATTTTATAAGATTAAAGATTTATTAAAGTATTATTAATATTATAAATAAGTATTTACTTTATTTATATTTTCAAATAAGCTTCTACTTTTAATACTTTATTAATATACTCTTTAAAATATATTTCTTATAATAGTTTAAATATATAAGGTTTACTTTATTATCTATATTTATAATTAATATCCGTTTTATAAAGTCTTTATAATATTATACTAATTCGCTTTAAAGATATTAAAAAAGGCTTTAATAATACTTAATATATAGTTATATAGCTTAATAGATATCGAGTTCTTATATATAATAGGTTAAATAGTTTAGTTAATTAATTATCTTATATATATTTACTTTATATTTATAGTATATTTAATAGTTCCTTTATAAATAAACCTATAGTTTAAGTTTAATACTTTATTATTTAATTAATAATATCTTTATAGAGTCTTTTTATAATTATACTAATTCTTTTAATTAAGTTCTAAATAGTTAAAGAGAACTACTTTAATAAGTATATTATTATTTCTTTATAATATTATTATAGTATTCTACTAATTAGCTTTAAATATATTAAAGAAGATTTTAATAATATATAAATTATAGCTCTATAATAGTAGTTATAGTTATATAGCTTAATAAATATAAAGTTCTTATATATAATAGGTTAGGTAGTTTAGTTAATTAAATATCTTTTACTTATTTACTTTATATTCTATTAATAAAGTCCTTATATAATTAATATATATAGTAGTCTACTTATATCTTAATAGAGATCTATAAGTATTTAGCCGAGGTATATACACGCTAGGACTTTATAAACCTTTACTTTCTTTTAATTAATTAAATAAACTTTATATTTAATTTAAATCCTTCTCTTAAAATCTAAGTACTTTCTATATTCCTATAAACTAATTACTCTTTTACCTACCTAGTACCTTCTTTTCGGCGTACTATAAAGTAACTTATATAAATAATTTATAATAGTCCTTTTATTAAGTTTTAAATAGTTATAAAAAAACTAATTTAAAGAATTAAGTTATATTAAAAACTATAAAGGTAAGGGTAGTTATAGCGTTATAAGTATAACCTCGGCACCTCTTAATTCGATATATATATATATCTTAATTAAGTTTTTATACTTTAATAATAATAAGTTATTTAATTAAGACTTAAATACTAAGGAAAAGCGTAAAGGCGGCCGATCACGTACTAAGGCACCCCTAGCACCCGACCCTACTAAAATCCATAGTCGCACTCGTCTAGCTTCTAGCCCACACTCCGCTAGCTACAGATATCGTAATAGTATAGCCAGAACACCGAAATACAGCCTAAATACTTAGATAATTAATACTCGCTTTATATATGTTTTAAATACAATTCTAGCGCGATACGGGCGCGAGAGTAGTAGTTGTACTACAACTCTCGATTTTAGTGTTCCTGCGTAGGTGCCTAGCTACTTAGGCAGCATCGCACTTAAAAGGGGTCGAAAAGAAGGCGATAATTTCAAAATTATATAACTCCCGCTACAATTATCGTACGCGCATTCTAAAAACATAGAACTATAGCGCGTTACCCTAGTTTATCTATACCTGAATTATAAAAGTTTTAAATGCGTTATAGGCTCGATACAGCCTTGCTAGTTAGATGGTACTTTTGGTGTTCCTATATATACGACTTATGCAAGGGATAAAGCGCTGACTAATAAGCGAGTTGTTTACCTTTTATATAAAGGGACCAAAAAGGGACCAAAATATACAGGTTTTACTCGCTTAAAAATCCAAAATCTTAACCTCTCCAGATAAATACTACTCAAGTAGAAACCAAAGTAAGATTACTCTAGGAGAATCCTTCCACTCCTCAAACCTACAGTCTCTTCTTCGTAAAAAAAAGAGATTGGTAGGAGTCCAATTTATAGCACATATGATTACTTAAAAGAGATACACTCACCACTCCCATCCATCACCCAAGACATCCAACCCCACCCCCAATGACCTATCACACCCTCTCCTTCACCCTCTCATACACCACCCCACCATCCATCCATTCCCAACATCACAATCCACAATCCACAATCCACAATCCATAAAACCACCACGACCTACAGTAAATCCAAAAAGACAAAAAGGAAAGACTTCCCTCACTCCTGCGACATTTATTCAAGTACAGATCGTCTTACTCTTGACAAGGTCGCATTTAAGATAGGTAGGTATGGAGATAGGACGAATCACCAAGAGATCTCACAAGTAAACTCAAGAGGAGAAAATAGACGCTTATTCCTTACCACTACATCCCCAAC
>LT855423.1:967387-1010822 GCA_900184765.1 Hymenoscyphus fraxineus
AATGATAAGCCTTCTTTTGTTGCTTACGATATATAACGCGTAACAATTAAAAGTACTATAAAGCTATAATTATAAATAAAATACTCAAGTATACTATTAATATACTTCTAGCTTTTACTCTATTATCTTCAAAACGTAAAATATAAAAGTATTTTGAACTTAACAAAGTATAGCTTAACTAAAGAGAAACTATCTACAGTATTAGGGTATATGTGAATATTTAGTAAGCACGAAAGACTAAAGAATAACCTCATCTAGACGGGCTAAAAAGGATAATCTTTAACAAATCTGTAGATTGACGGAATAAGGCCTATATCAAATTCGACAGTATCCTAAATACTTCAGTATACTAGAGTATGAAGACGACAGTTCAAAGACATCTATGCTTTCTCTCTCTTCTCTATTTCAAGTTCACGATAGGTATACCAAATTGCGCGCCAATCGTTTTGTTCAATAAGTCCCGTCAGCTTGAGTTTGTCTTCGGCTTCCTTCATGTTTGTAGAAGCAAACAAGAACCAGCCCAAAAAGGTTGCTGCATTTGTTTGGACCCGGCCAGTTTTCGCAAGACAGGCGGCGGCGACCATTTGTGAGGGTCTATAATTTGACTTTTGAAGCATGGATTGAAAAAGGGCAATGGCTTCGCGGCTGTCGCCCCCTTGTCCCATAATCTTTTTGATCGCTTTGATTATGATCTCCTCCACCAATAAGTCAGAACAACATGTCAAGTGATCCACTAGCCACTGTAAGACATCCAACGTAGCTCCCGGATCTCTTGCAGCTGCCTGGAGGACATTTTGTGTGATCTTGAACTGTGACCCTCCAACAGTCTGCATAGCTTTCAAACTCCGGAGGCATTGGGATTCGGCCTGCCGCCGTCCGTCCACCCCATTGATTCTCTTATCCGAGACCACGGCTATTATTACTTGCTCTGATGTTGCAAGCTGTGGACTGGAATGTAAGATTGTCCAAATATCATCTTCATCCTCACTCAAAGCGGTGGCAGCAATTAGTAAGTCCTGTGTGAAAATCTTTTCATTCCCCCTCCAAGGTTCACCAGAGTGTGGCATCAGATTCGCAATTTTGGTAACCTGACTAGCTTCCGCGGCAGAAAGTAGAATCTGTTCGTCAATAATTCGTTCTCTGTTTCGCTTAATCATCTGCTTCACAAACTCGACATTTATGTCTTTTTGTACAATAAGTCGGAAGCTTTCTTGGGAGATGTGACTTGGAGGGCACTTCGAAAACAGGCTTTTGATATGGTTCCATGCGAATGTGGTACCACTTGCCATAGGTGTCAAAGTCTGGAATGGAACAATCAATTCATCGTGCGACTTGAGGAGGAGACCTAGCGCTTCAGTTGAATTCGGGCTCAATTGCCCAATAGCATCCAGAAGGCTCTGCCTCAAAATAACTCTCGTACCCCATTTGGCAAGGATAGTTATGACAGGGTGTGCGATGCCACGACCTTTGTCGACCCGCAGGTTCGTTATAGCTCTCTGTATGACCAGTGGTGTCACGAGGTCTTTCAAGTTGGATTGAATTTCGTTTGTATAGAGCTCAGGGTCTAAGAACAGTTCCCTCTCAACCGAAAAGGTGTGCTCGCGTGTCAAAAGCCTAACAAGTATCAGCGATGGAAATTTCCAAAGAATGTGGTTCTATTTACCCGGGCATCCTCTCCCTGACCGCGAAACTTTAGAGTTGTTAGCAGATAAAACAATACGCGGGTACATTCAATGACCTTAAAAGAAGATCTACCATTACTGCTGGCTCTCTCCAATCTGATCCAGAAGTCTTTCGGGTGTCATATGCATTCACGGCCAGTAAAAGCATCCCCTCAGTCACATGACACAATCTTTTCGTTAATAAAAGTTTCAGCACGGGATAGACTCCGTGAGAAATAGAATGCAAGGCGAGTTGAATCAAATTGTCCTTCGTTAAGGCAGTTTTGAAATGTACCAAATCGAAATTATTCAAAACCTCTTTTAGGACCTTTGTGGCTTCGTCAAAGATCCACGACTGTTTTTCGGACAATTGAGAACCCGGTGAGAGATCTTGCAAACCTTTAATATTGATAATCAATGCTTCGAGGATCTCAGAAAATCCGATAGCACATGTATTGAAGAGAAGCCGTAGATTTTCGTTGGCGTTGTTAGGTACCCGGGGTCTGCAATCGGCCCGCTTCAAGAACAAGACTTGCTCATCAGCTCGAAATTCCGAAAGATCTTGCCGACATGCTAAAGTAATGGCCGCTTTTAAAAATGATGAATCCGGTGGTTCAATGCTTCCCGCTCTGTGAAAATGATAGACTAGCCAAAAAGAAATGTAATCGGCTATGGTGTTGATTGGCTCTCTGGTATATTTCTTAACCCACTCGCTTCTCTTCGCTGTATCGATGTGTTTCATGGTGATTGATGCGACAATCGAGTGAGACTTATGTACCCAAAAATCAGGCAGCTTTTCAAAGAACTCCCGAACGCTGAGGTGAGCGAAGCGAAAAACATTTAATGTCTTATCCAGAACCACAAGATTACAACATATATCAAGTATGGCGTTGGTATTGAGATGTGCAGATGATTCTTGAACCAACTTGATGAATTCGCTGGGCAAGAGATTCTCCTTTAGGCGTAGTAACAAACAAACGGTGTTCCTCGCTACTCTCTGAGAGTTCTTGCCTTGGTTCGCAGAAATCGTATCGTAGATCTCCTTGTAGAGCACTTCCAAACTGGGCGGTACTCTTAGAAGTTGGGAGCGAACATCCTCCTCAGTTTTCAAGGTGGTCAAGTATTGAAGCTGCATACTCGCCCAACGAAACCTTGGCACTTTAGTAATTGAGATGTTTACATGGGGATTTATCCTTACATTCCTGCCGCGTCTTCGGAAATTTGCTTGATAATCTCGGCCTCGAAGCCCTCTTTTTGCTGCATGTTTCTGAGCAGGGCACCCTGTTTAACAAGCTTTCTTGTTTCACTCTCAACGAACGACTCAATGTCTGCTTGATTCTTTGTGGAAGAGATATCGACATTTGGGAAGGCGTTCAATTGATGGACAATTTCCTCATCCTCCCGACTCGAAATGAAGAATTTCACTAGGCCTATTTAACACTGTTAGACCCTTTTTTGGAAGCAATTTCCAAACATGAGAACGTGATTCTGGCTCAAGCTGCAGTGGGCAGAGAAAATGCGGCAGGAAATGAAGCTCTTAACCACACAGTTCAATTCGTATTTTAATTAATTCTAATAATTTAGAATAACATAAATCGCAAGCTGAAGGTCCCGGAATGACTGAAGCAAGTTTCTCAATGCACTTTGGCTGATAGTTTGAGGTGGGAAACCAAGCAACAACAACGAATAGATGGCTGCTGACAACCTGTTTTGGCCCATGCATGCTTGGTAATCACCTCTTTGGAGTGAAGATGATGGAAGAACTCACAAGAAGAATTATTGAGAGTATTTTTAACAAACTGAAGGAGATCAAGTCTAGCCTGGCCAGTGCATTCATCCAAGGCATCAATGATGATAACAGCTGAAGGGTACAGGTCTAAAAGCTGTGATATTAAATCACAGCTATCCGTAACATCGAGAGAGCTGGATGTACCACCTTGGGCTTCTTCCTCTTTGTATTTTTCCACGGCGGGAGGAAATAGATCCGAGGTTGCATTGAGACTTGAGAGCTGCCGAGTTATACTACCGAGGATTGCATTTGAGTCTGATCTAAGCGGCTCTGCCGGGTTTCGAGAGCAGTAGAAATATATTGGCCGGGGCATGAGACCTTTTGAAGCGGTTTTCATGGCTTCCTCGATTACTAGTGATCTATTTCGGGAATCAATCAAGCACGACAATCTCGCTTCAAGTACTTACGTTAGTTTACTTTTCCCAGAACCAGGTATCCCATGTAGCCACAGTAAGCTAGAGGCGCTATCATCTTTCCATCTTTTGAAAATGGCCTCTTCAAGAAGCCAATTTCCTGTACCTGCCAGTACCTCTCGCTTATTTTCCTTGTGATGTTTCAAGTAAGGGACTTTCTCGATATTAGACATCCAATTCAATATTTCTTTTCTTTTCGACGCTGGAGAACTTTATCAGAATGTTTAGGCTACATACGATGGGGATAGTACCTTCTAGATTGTCTTGCACAAGCTTTAATTGAGTGGAAATCCTTTTTAACGGATTGTTGAAGTCTTGGATGATCCGCTTTAGATCATGGTATCTTGAGCATTCATCTACGCACGTTAGATAATGCCCACGTATTCATTTGGACTCGGTGCGGCTAACCTTCTCTGCGCACCAACGCTGCAAATTCATGAACGCCGGCGAAACTTTCGCGTATGTCATTTACAAGGCCTTCAAACACTTTCTTGTCCCGAATGATGCTTGAAGCAAAGCGAGCTATAGTCACAAACGCGATGAGTGTTGAGATGATTTACACAGTGACTTGTGACTGACCTGAGTCCTTCTGGTCGAAATACCTCTTGAAAGTGGATAAACAGATCAGAATATCACCGTAGAGCTTTACTAAGCTAGTTTCAAGCTGCCTAGTAGCAGGGGAACCACCACCAAGATAAAGTTCTTCAGTAATTTTGCAGCGACATATACATCTTGAAACGAACTCGATGTTCTCGGTTACGAGTTCGTACTTCTCAACATCGTTCACTGTTGCCTACGTTATGGTCAGAAACCATGAACAAAATTGATTGAACGGCCAGACCTGTAGGATGAATCGAACGAGAGCCCAAGGAAGTGCAGCGTGACCAGGGTCGTATTGGACAACAGTGTCTCCGACTTGTTTGAACAGGTCAATCCATTTAACGACTTTTGCAAACACATCTCTGAGAATTATCTTTTCCCCGTTCTTGCGTCTCAAATGCCATCGATTATCTTTGCATTGTTGCTGAGTTGCCTCCACCTCGAGTTTCAGATTAGTCAAGATCGTTAGCTTGTCATAACTGAAGTTAATATTGTTTCTATCTTGAGGACTAAGTTTTTCGATAGCTCGAGCCCACAGATCGTTGTTGCTGCGCGTCCCTAAGGCTGACCTGGAACCGTCCATGTTGCTGGAGCCTGAAGCAAGGTCAACTCAAGTTTTCGAAGACTAGGAACGGAATATATCGACAAGCAAGTGTAGCACTCAACTAGCATGTTTCTGGGTTCAGCCAAAAAATGATTGATATATGAGGCTCCGTGGGAAAAAGATTTGAGGTTGCAGAAGTGAGATCACCTGCGTCACCCCCACCTCATTGCCTCATCCTTGTGTTGCAGGCAGCCGATAACCCTAAGCCAATCGAGAATTGTGACAATGTGACTATGCATGAAGTAATAAATACCCAAAAGAAATCTAGTAATCATGAAATGGAATTGGAAGCGTGAACGAAATCGAAATTGTCCATGCTTCTTCAAACCTGAGAGTCCAACCTTTTTAAATGAGAATTAATCACGTGACTAGCACCTGATACCCATCCTCCCTGTGGACAAGAAAAGTGGCAGAGATCTCTTTTATCTTATCCTAACTTAACTAAAAACCACTATATTACTTTATCTATTTATAACAATTAAAATGATTTATTGAAAACGATAGTACAATGAGGGCAATTGTTCTAGATATTTTAAATATTTCAGTACCTGGAATTAACTTACGCTAATAGTTAAAATAATAAATCTCTACCACTTTTCTAGCGTGAGAACAAACTAATCACTTAATCAATGGTTATTTAATTAAATCATAATTAAATAGATTAACTTAGATTAGAACCTTCAGGTAATTAAATAAATTAAGTAGTGTTAATTTAATTATATTATTTATAATAATAGTATATATACTAAAGTACTACTAATATAGTTAGAGAACCTTGTAAAAGGCAAATAAATAGCCTTATAAATAAGGAACATTCCTAAGGTAAAGGAATGTTCCTATAGTAAAACAGTTTATTATTATACTTTTCTTATCTAAGAACGTTCCTATAGCTTTAAAATATTATTAAATTATTATATAATATATTATTTAGTATAGAGCTAGGCCGTGACTTATTCCTACTCTATAGGAACGTTCCTAGTAAAGACAACTAAGATATATAGAGTATAGGGGTTCTTACTTAGCCCCTACGTAGTACGCCGAGTACCCTCCGAGGCTTGGCCCGTATTAATCAATTTAATTAGATTATATAATTAATCAAGTAATTAATTAAGATTAGGAGGTCTAGTTGATTAGAATAACTAAGATTAAGAGGCTATTAGTTAATCTATTCTAATCATTTCTCACGCTGTACTTTTCTTGTCTATTGGGAGCCTATCTTGCTCAGGTTAGAGCCTAACAATGGAATTAGTTTAGAGAAACGGGACGTTAACCTTATCAGACTTGTGAAAGTGTTCATAAAACGCTGACATTTAATGGTATTGTTGCTTTTCATTTCACCCAACTCTCCTAACCAAAAGGATTACATAGTCCATAGATTATTAATTCACCTCAGACCTCCTAAGTACTCTGATACATCCGCTCCTTTAGACTAATAGAACTGCAGTTTTATCCTAGAATCCTTACTTTTTACTTCCTTGCTTTACCGAACATCTTAATAGGCAGTCTTCAATTACTAAAGGGTTTTTATAAATTAAGTACTTCTTACTATAGTATAACGAAGGAGAATCTTTTCCCGAATACTATTACTGCCTTAAAAAGACATCATTCCATTCCTAATAGTACTTTCTAACTCTCAGACTGTCTCAACTTTACAAAGTAGGTGACAAGTTCCAGCTGTGGTCAACGCCCCCTTTCCAAGGTTCTTTTGGCGAGTTTGTCACGTGAATTTTTGGAACTGCAGGTACAACTGGAACATCCAGGTTCTTGTCTTTCAAACAAGCGGATAAATTGGAACATAACAAAGAGCAGTGTAGAGTAAGCTTAGTTACTCGGTTCCCCCCCAGAGTACAATTACACGACTCTTCTAGATCGGTGGGGTTACAGTCAGGTGAGGGTGTAATATGACGTGTACTGCACTGGCAGTTATTTGGGCCTCTATTTGTTTCACCGACTGATTCTCCCGCGTATGTTTATAAGGCTGACAAATGATTGTATTTATTTCATTGGGTAGATGAAGCAACGCAATCAAAAGACCCTCAAAAACGTAAAACAGCCAAAACACCCAGTCTTGTGGTGTAGAAGGATTGTATTGAGGTTTGTTTGGATTCGAATTAATCATTGCTACCATGTAGAAGTATTGTAATCCCATTGTGAAATGCCCAGGTTATGATACAACGAGAGAGGGGTGGAATATAAACCTCGTTGTATTTGGTAAAAAGCGTTTAGATAGGAAATGAGTGGTAGGCAAAATAAATCTATGCTAGAACTTCAAGTCTGAGAGACTGAAACTCAATCTACCATTATAACCCTCATTATACCTGCATTGAGTGGTTATGTGGTACTTCACGAACATTCCGAGATAAGCCTCATATTATTTCTATATTTAGAACCACTGGCTAAGAGCATAAGACATCCTCCATCACCCTACTCGGTTGAACGAATCCTTGCTTTTTCCTGGCTGACACGAAAACGGTGAAACATCCAGCCTCGTTATGATGATTTGATAATGGTTAGAAGTAGTTGGGGGACATAATTGGGGCGTAAGGATTTGTGGTGAGACAAGGCAGATTTAGATAGTCTTGGTCTTACAGTACCACCAGATGGTGGAAAGACTTAGAAGTTCCACAATCATCGCAACAACCAAGAAAGAATGCAACATGTAAAAAAAAGTATTATTCGAGTCCTTTGGAGTAATTACCATTCTTCTTCAAACATCGTGAAGTAATTTTAGTCAAGATACAGAAGTGTTCTACTCAAGTCAATTGCGAGATCATACTCCCGGAAAGGGCTGCGGGAGCCTTGGATAATGTTTCAGTAAGCCTAGGTCTACAACTGACGAGGACAAGCGGCTGTGCACCAGAATATCACGATACCCATCTTGTGATTGGTTGAGCTCCTCAATTTGAGGAACTATTGAAATACCGATTGCGCTTATGGTAACACTCCGTAGGCAGTGAGGAGCACCATCGAAGGATTTCTGATGTTACCACGCATGGCTATCATGTATATATTGAAGTTACTCCCAGGGTTGCCTCAACCATCCGTTAATTATTTTTATCATAGAACACATTTCAGTATTTTATTTGTCTCTTCATCAATATGAAGTTCCTATTCATGACCCTATTCAGCTTCGTGGTGTGGACTTGTCCTATAGTTGCTTTGGCAAAGCCCAGCCAATATGATCAATTTGGCAAACGAGTAGCTGAGAAGTCCAGCACAAAGAATCTGGTGATAGGCAAGAAATTTAGAGTGCTCCCCTTAGGAGGTAGAGTATACTGTGCCCTTCAGCCAAAATCTATGACTGACACCTTTTGAAGACTCAATTACTTATGGGATGGGAAGCACCGATGGCAACGGGTACCGACAAGATTTATTGAACCTACTCAAAGCTAACAACACTATTAATATGATTGGTTCTTTGCGAGCTGGAAAAATGCAAGACAACTCTCATGAAGGCCATAGTGGAGCAGTAATTGATGAAATTGCTGCTTTTACAAGTGCTTATAGAGAACGACCAAATGTTATTTTGGTACATGCAGGTACAAATGATATAAACCAAGGCTTGAATCTAGAATCCGCTCCTCTGCGTGTGGATGCTCTTGTTGAAACGCTATTAAAGGCCTGCCCAGATGCTACTATTATAGTTGCGCGGATAATTCCTTCCGGGCGAACTGCGACGGCAGGGCTTGTTCCACCGTTCAATACAGCTGTCACAGCACTTATGTCAACTCGAATCCAGAAAGGGCAACATATCGTAATTGCTGATTTGTTTTCTGCCGTTGAACCCGCGGATCTTCCGGATAAAACACATCCAAACGACTTCGGGTACAACAAGATGGCAGTTTCATGGGGAAATGCTATATCCTCAGCGGCCTCAATGGGTTGGATCAGAGACCCCTTGGTACCTGTTCCGAAATGTACTCATGATCCTACCTGGGTAGGCCAGGGGCAGATCGCCACCGGCTTTGGGCTGGGGAGTAATATCTGGCTAAGCGAGTCTTGTTCTTTGAAGTAAGTGCCCTGTGGTTGATATTCTGGGTCCAGAACAGCTGATTGGAATAGTAAACAATCTGGAACCTGCGAGTGCCAGAGCGGAGATGTGCCATTGACACCAGCACTCCTGAATTCCACCCAAAGATGCGATATCCAGATGCTGAAATCGCCGACCACTACTGCAGTCCACTTTGCAGACATTGACGGAGATGGCAGAGCGGATTATTTGTATATTAACAAGACGGGAGCTGTCGCGGCTTTCCTCAACGTTGGGTGGGGCAACAACATTTCATGGCTTCCTACAGGCCAAATCGCCACTGCGGTTGGTGGGAATCGCGGCAATATACACCTCGCTGACATCAACGGAGATGGACGGGCTGATTATCTTTGGGTTCATAATAATGGAAGTGTTGATTGCTGGCTTAACATGGGTTTGAAGGCAGGAAAGGTCGCCTGGCACCAGAAAGAAACGATAGCGGTGGGGCTTGCTAACGATGGAGCGGGTGTGAGATTTGCTGATTTGAATGGTGATGGACGTGCTGAATATATTTATGTCAACTCAAATAGCTCTGTTGTGGCATGGCTCAACGAAGGCCCTCGGGGTGGAGTGGCCAATTCAGCGATTGTTTCTTGGTTGGCTCAAGGGGTTATTGCGGCAGGGGTTCCTGGGATGGGGCGAGACAATGTTGTCTTTGCGGATATGAATGGTGACCAAAAAGCTGATTACCTAGCTGTTTCGAGGACCGATGGAAGCGTAAGGTTGTGGTTGAATGGTGGTGCATCAGATAACGGTGCAAAGGTCGGATGGCTACCTCATGGTTCCATTGCGGCTGGTGTTGGAACAAATGGGCAGGGAGTACAATTTACGGACTTGACAGGCGATGGACGAGCTGAGTATCTTGATGTTGGATACGATACTTCTGCTGTCCGTGCCTGGGTGAGTAGTTGCTAGGTACAATGGCGAGGTTAGATCTGGGGTCCTTGATTATCAGTTAATCAATTTCATATTGTCTGATCACCTGAAAAATAACGCTCACTTAGTAGTTTTTACTTCAAGTATTAAATATGTCAATCCTTTCTATAATATGCCTTGGTTATGGCTGGAAGGTTCAGGACGAGTACGGTGAGACCTGTGGAATAAGGAATGTATTGTGGGTATAATATAGGCTATAAATAGCCTACTAATATACTAATTTTTATATCATTCCCTTCTTGTCAAATATAAACGTAGCGGACTTAGTAATATCCTCGTTCGGGGCCAAATAGGCATAGAGGACTTGCGCGGCGTTATACTTCGAGTACTTGATTATTTATATTTACGGTAAAAGGCAAAATGCCACCTAAGGCCCTGTTTTCCGAGAATACTGTCAGACAATCTCTATATATTGGAAGGTCTACAAGGCGTACAGGTACCTACAGGACCGTGGGGCAAAAGTGGCTCTTGTGCTTGGTAGTTAGAATCGTAACTTCGTATACAAGACTGAAAGGTCCTTTAGGGCACACACGCTGTAGCTTCAGGGCAATAAAGCCTAATAGGCACAAAACCCTAAGTGAGGGTATAATAACATAAGGTAGTGTATTCGACAGCATTTACTTTGTTTACTCTCTAAAACTATGTAATATACCTAGGTTTTTTAACTAGATAGAAACTTAGGCTCTAGACGCCTGTAAAATACTAGGTAGTAATATGGCATATAGAGCGCTCGCAAGGACGATATTAAGGTCGACTTATTAGTCCTGAGCAATAAGTCCTTTTGTCGTGTCTTTTGGTAAGAGAAATATTGTACCTTAAGATACTAGGAATAGAGTTTACTAGGCACTTGGCGTCTGTAATCTTACGTGGACGGTGTCTTAGAGAGCCAAATATGGCCCACATAATATACCATTCGACGATATTGCTGCTTAATATCGTCTCGGAAAACAGGCCCTAATTAATTGAAAACGACAGAAATGCCACCTGTATGCCACTCATTTTTTTTGTATACGTTTTACATATAAATCTGATGAAAATAGAACTTGTGGCATATCTGTCGTAAAAAAGTGGCATTTCTGTCACTTAATAATCACCTTCTATATATCCTAATAGCCTCGAATATAGTGAATGGCTAGCTTGTTTACTAGCGCGAATCCTTGTTTATAAATAGTCTGTATCTAAATATAGCCTCTACAAAACATTAACTAGCTGTATACTAACAACCTCAAAGCACATACAATATGTCACCGAAACAGAACGCCCCGCGCCGTCGCGTACTCTATAGTGCCGGCTACAAAGGAGAGCGCTCAAGTACAAGAAGACTAGGGTAACATTATGAAGGCCAGGAATTAAGGATATTGCTCAGGAGGCTCAGGAGGCTCAGAAACAACAAGTGGAAGGAATTAAGGATATTGCTCAGGAACAGGCAATTAAGCGAATTAAGGCTATTAAACCACGTAAACGCAAGGGCATGGAGTACTAGGCTTAACCACTACTCAAATCGACAAGAACTAGCTTATGAGGTATTGAAAAATAGCGAGTAATTCGATAATTTACTTTGTTCATTGTTTTTATAGTGCCTTGCTTATAAAATCTGATGAAGAAACAAAATCGCTATACTAACAAACATGCCATCTTTTTGCGAGAAAGGTGCCACCGATTATAAGACATTAATTTACGAGTACTTTTCCTAGTAAGCCAGTGACATGGTACATATGTGGCATTTCTGTCGTTTTTGATTAATTAGGTGGTATCTTTGTCTTTACCGTTATATTTATTGCCGCTCTAGACCTCTAGGCGAGGGGCGAAGAATACGGTAGTAGGGATTCAGTAAACAATACTATCTATTCTATTATACGTACTGACTGACCAAATAGTTATTAGTGCATGGTATCTCCCGTCTTTCATTTTGCTATCCTCGCCTATCCGCACTCCTATCCGAGGCCTCTGCGCTAAATTTCGTAAGTTCTCCTTCCCTTTCTATTCCTGGCCAATCAGTACTTCTTATCCTAGCCAGAGTACCCTATAGGAAAGAGTAGGAGCACTCTTGAGTCTTGGTATAATAGGTTTTGGTGGGTCTATATAGTAGCAGTAGTACTTCGGTAAAACAGGTGGAAATTAGGTAGAAATGCACGTCCTTGATCCACACCTAGTGCAAGGTGGGTTAGCATTTCTCGGGATATTGCGAACCTCCGTTGCGAACTGGCGTACTCTGACGAACCTGGAGTACTTGCGAATACCCTTATTTTTAGCCTCTTTTTCCTACTCCTCTCCGGAACCTACGTTTCTATCCATTAACCCAAACTATTCTCCTCTCCTTCGCCTATACATACAGATGTTCCTGCTGCTCCTTTTCTAAGGGTCAGAAGAGGAGTGGATAGGAGATACTAAACACTGAAAATGGTTAAAATAATAGAAATCTTAAGAGAAACTTTGGAATTTTTAAAATTAAGTGTCAGGGTGGAATATTGATTACATTGTCTGCAAGGAGAGAAGGAGAGATTCCCGCGGCGGCACTACGTAAGTAACTACAGAGTACCCCTATTCACTTAGGCTCGGTTTATTACGTACAAAACAAATTCACTGTAAAACTCGAAATCGAACCTTCACATTAAGGTTCTTTTCTTATAACTGTATTATATAGAACCCTCTATAAAACTCTATTAAGTTAAATTTCTTACGCGAATAATAGTAAAAGTTAAAGAAGGTAGCTAGTAAGGTTACTTTTCTAAGAATAATATTATAAGAAAGAGCTTAGATAATTAGATTCTAGTAGAAAACTTCTAAGGATATTAAGAAAAACAATTACTACAAACCTTTATATATTACCTATACGGGTTCTAAGAATATAATATTATATAGAACGTTTTAAAGATATCTTTTAACTTAGGTATCTTACGCGAATAGTACTAAAAGAATTAAACTATACTAAGATAAGGAGGCTTTCTTAAAACACATTTGTTTAAAGGGGCTTAGACAATTATATTATAGTCGAAGGTATATATAGAAACAAGTTATAATAAATACTACGAATAATTAAGTATTATTTATAAGCTACTTAATATAATTCTATTACCTTAGATCTTTGAAATAAAACTTTAGACTCAACTACTTTATTTGTTGAACAAAATCGTAATGACTACGTTAGTAGCACAGACCACTTTGGACATAGTAGTGAATGGTAAGTTAAGAAAATGGGTTATTTAGTCACGTGATCGGCTAATTGACGATGAACAACAACTGATATGTTCATCAAAAAACAGGTCTAGACAGTATATTTGACAGAGTAAACACCAATTTCAAACCCTTGTTTTCCTATTTGATGCTAATTCTTAGCCTTTGTTAGGATTTGGTCAAGATTTGCTGTTATGATATCGTTTCCTATGTATTTCTAGTTCATTGCTAACAATACATGAGTAAAATGCGTTTTGGAGCTGTTTTCAAGTCAACCGACCTCAATTATGGTTCTAAAAATTTCTCTTTTGATGCATAGCATAACTTGTGCGCTATTTATACTATTGCCCTACCCTACTCACTGAGATAAGGCCCCACTTTGAAAATTTGAGTCTCTGCTACCCCGCCACTACCCCCTCCTCCTCAACACTTCGCACCACCACCACCACCACCACTACCACCACCGCGAACGGCATTGCAAGGTAAATATTGCATCCTTTGGGCCTTTCCCAAAGTCATATTCTCGCGCTAACGTACATTCTGATTCAGATAAGCCTGTCCAGAGCATCATCAACCAGCATTTTCGCGCAATTTCCCCTCGTTCCACCTCACCACCACCACAGACGTCGCCCACATCTGTCAGTACTCTATCCCCCTCTAGAATACATCAATACATCGAGAAGTAAGCTAATTCATACAATCAGCAGCCAATATGAGCCTCCCAGTTGAAGAAATGACCGAAGATTGGGACTTGCCGAACCTGCTTGCGACCTACTGGCACGACGGCAGTGGAGATTGGGCCGCCCCCTCAGACGCTCAACCCCTCACCAACGAAAATATCAATTGGGTCGAGAGTTTCGTCAAGTCCGTCATCATGGATCATGTTGTTTGGCAGCCAGGTGAAATTGAGATGATGACCGAGGAGAGATGGGCAGTATTCTTTAACAAGATGCGCGAAGGTGGCAACAACGGGATCGTTCTGGTACTGAAGGCACGAATTTGCACTTGGTTGGACGTCAGATACGGACTCTACGAATGGCAATTCTTCCAATGTTTCGGCCGTGAACTGAGCGATTATCTCCAAAAGAATTTCTACAAATATGAGAATGATGAGGACAACCTTTTTGACATTGATTGGGCGGAAGCTGTTCATCACCTGGCGGGAGTCAAAGTCGCATACTCTGACTCACAAGATGACCCCAACCCATTGAACGTTATTCGAGCAATTTTCGACCGTAGAATTTCCTACGAGGAGATCCCACGCCCATTCACATCAGGATCTGGATCGGCATCGTTCTTTGAATACGAGTAAGGGCGTTGAAGTTATCGTCGCTGATTGGTTGACTGGGATGCAAGTTGATAGATAGAGGACCTGAATTTGTACATATGGCAGAACTGAAGATATCATGGATTCATTGGGGGAGTTGACCAGGGCATGTATTGACCAATTTGGGTCTGGAATTTGTTCTCCTGTTTTGCTGTTCCTTGTGGTGGACTTGATAGAGAACCACTCCTCTTCTGTTTTTGGGGGTTGCGAATTGATTGATAATTGAGCAATATGGAGCTTTTGACATTGCTTTACGTTATGATGCTATTTTCCTTATGGTATTCGTGTTTGAGGCCAAAAAGTAAGCGGTAGTCTCGATTTAGATATCAAGGATGATAAGTGGGGTCACGGTGAGGTAGTAGTTTACCGCTATCCCAGCTTCCTTAAAGAATCATAATGCAGGAACGTAAGATTCCGTTATTGGAGAGGATTGGTGGAGGGTATACGCAGGTGATATTCCACCACCTTTGCTGCTTATTTCTTGACTAGCCCATTTTGTGCTGACGTGCGTCGGATTCAGGGATCCATTGGACTTTAAGTATCGGGAGAATTCCTCTGCTCGTTTTCTGTTATCTTTGCCTAACTGACTTCATTGACCGTCCACAAAAACCCACACTAGGACTGCTTCTTGAGCTCCCTTGATATTGAAACGAACATCCTTGTATTTATTACTCTGTTGCACCGTTGGTCAAAACCGAATCTCTCATACGTTAGGGAATGAACCATGAGTCTGGCACATACCACCAAATTCTCCATACATCTTCTACGCTTTGTGGGAGGAAATGTACATCATATAGCCGATTCTCGAGCTGTGAAACTGCTATATTGGTGGTATGGAATGGAAGAGAGTGAGATAATTAGGATGGGGAGCAGTGGGTTGAATTTAAAGAGAGTCAGGAGAATCGGAGATGGGAATTTGAATGGTGGGCGGAATGAAATATGGGCATCGAGAAAGATGACGAGAGTCCCATTCGTGATTCGTAGGAATTGGAAAAAAGAGATTGCTTGAGAAGTGTCTCTGGTGGTGGCCCTGGAGACACTTCAAGATGAGTCAGAAAGGCCGACAGAAGCATAATCGAAGAAAGCTATGATCATGCAGAGTAAATTGAAGAGTGGATTGAATGAATCGAAAGGCACAGATTTCATATAGAGACACAGAGTTCCTTCAACCTCTGAACTGGCCGGTCGGTTGGATCATACACAGGTTTTGTGTGATAGAGAATGAAATAGGTATGTCAACAATGTGGTGCCAAATATTTGAGATTGGCCATACGAAACGGAATTGAGAGACTGAGAATTTTCAAATAAAAACTTTCAATATGCATAGGTTTGTCATATGATAGTTCTAGCTGAGATGTCCACGGGTACTCGTACTGACGAGGTCAATCCCTGCTGACAAATCACGACCCCGCGACGCCCCTCCTTAAACTCCCATCGCCTGATTGACTTCGGAAGCTTCAACAAAGAGCGACAACACCACTACCCCACGAAGTCAACATGCAAGAAATCAGATCTCTCTCTCAGTTCAACACTCTCAAGAAGTCGTCTCTCCTCATCGTCGACTTTTACGCGACATGGTGCGGACCATGCAAACAGATCTCGCCCGTTTTCTCACGCCTCGCCGCATCGCATGCCTCGACCACCTACATCGTGTTTGCGCAATGCGACGTCGATAAAGCGAAAGATGTCGCACAAACCTGCGGCATCACGGCTATGCCAACATTCCAATTCTTTAAGAATGGCAGCAAAGTGGACGAAGTCAAGGGCGCAGATGTGCAGCAGCTGGGAACCAAAATTGGATATTACACCGCAGCAGCGATAAAGGAAGGACCGCCAGCGAGTGCGAGTGGCGCAAAAGAAGCTGGTTCGTCGAAAAGTGCAGATACTGGACCTGGAAGCTTGAGGGGTTTGATTGATGTTGGTGCTGGACGTCTGGTAAATGCATCGAATTTGTCTTCTATTCGGAATATTGCCTCCCCTCCGCCTGCAGGCTATGCGGTCGCTTCGGCATCTGGATCGCGAGTTCTTATTCATATTCCGTTTACGCAAACTATTACTCCTTCCCAGCTCAAAATAACGATCGATAAAAACTCACAACCGAATGCGCCCTCGAGAATACAAATCGGTACGAATGTCCCGGTGAAAATTACGAAAGATCCCGAAGGAGTGGAAACAAACGATTTGAATATGGAATCGTTGTCAAAAGCAGAAAATACTCAGGCCATCAACATCTTTAGTGATGAATATGTGAATGGGGTGGCAGATCTGAAACTGAAAGCTAGCAAGTTTACGGGTTGCAAGAGTCTAACGATCAGGATTGATGCAAACTTGAGTGGTGAGGAATCAAAGACTACAAAAATCGGAACCATGGACATAATTGGTGTGGGTGTCTGATTAAGAATTGGGTGGTGAACGATGTACGATTAATGTTTACAATGAAGCAATGGATTGAGCGCCTCTTTCGAAGTGAGGTCTTGGTGTCTAAACGGTAACCCCACATCTCGAAGGTCCCCTCACGGACTCCCTCCATCTGAACTCTGGTCTTGGTATCCGCCATCAAACTCTTTTTGCATCGGGTTCCCACACCTCGTTCTTCGTTCTCGGGACTCCGGATTTCCCAAAAACATTGACGATTTGCGACAAGGAAAATCGTCCGTTTTATCTCCTGTTAATCACTTGAATCGCCCTATAATGTGGATCCTTCTATAATGATTTTTGGCTAACCAAATAAGGCGAAGTGGGTACGCCGCTTCCCGGAGTGCTCAAAATATCAAAGTGGCTTGATACTTCATAGAAATATACACCATGTGTGCTTCTAGTTATACAGAATCCACTGTCACCGTCGACGTTTGTAGGTACCTCCATACGCATTCTGGTACTGTAATATATGTAAGAAGCCTAATGTTTTGAAGGGAAAAGTGCGCACTACACAAATTGAGCGCCAACGCAAGTTAGGACGTGACAGTGAGAGTTGATGGGAATAGCTTCATATGCTGACTTGATGCCATGGTGTATGAACGCGCGTTTCCTAATTACACCCAAAATAGTACTAGAATGGGAATACCGAATCACCGAGAGCGGCGGCAGGGGTCAAAAGCATTTTAATGGGACCCGGTTTCACTCATTAGCGATCAACACTCATGGGTTTTAAGTTGCCATCCGGATCCGCGCTTGTTAAACTGAGTTTGATGTAGCCCAGTCGTTGTGTTGATCTCCCGACAGAGGTTACTCACTCCTGGGTGCGTCCTAAGGGGTCTCCCAAGACAAAGAGGGTGGATATTTAAAGCTGGACACTGTCAGGTAAATCATACGAAGTATCTGGGTAAAGTCTATATCATCCAGAACCGACTCTCTTATTGGCTGGTTTTGCTCAATATCATGGTCGAGCTGGGGGCGGGTCAATCCGTTGTCTCCAACCTCTTCAACACACAGGCTAAAAATTCAAAGAGTCAATCAAAGCTTAGCATGATCAACAGTATACTACTGATCAAAATTTAGACCTTTATGCATTGTCTTTTGACTGCATGTCTTTCGATTGTTCATCTGGGAAATATCTTAGAATCACTAATCACTGTGGTCAAGACTCATGGTCACGATATCCTGCATTCCTTGATGCCTTTCTCTAAACAGTTCTCTGTAATGACGCATATGATGTAACTCCAAGTTCTGCACTTGGCCTGTGTGTAACTTTACAGTACCGGTGCGCGTATTTCGTACAATTCCATCCCCCAAGAATTCGCACCCCGTCGGAGAAATCCCGCGACTCCACTGATCGACCCAGTTACCACTTAGGGAAGTATCTACACATCCAAAACCTATACCAACGCAGAATATATATCCACAGCGGTCTGGTATCACTGCATTGTCGAATGGAGAAGTGGAATTATGCCAGGACTCCACTGCTGAAGTTGTAGCAGCATACGTAAGACGCAGAATGAAATTGAGATCTTCATTTTTGGTGTTTTGATCGGGTGGAGAGATTTTGACTTTATGGTAAGTGAGCTTGATCCTTTTTCAGATGGCGGTGATGTATAAGAGTTCATCGTAGTATGCCCTTCTCGATATTCTAATCATTCACTCACTCACTCACTTTCTCACTCATTCTTCAAACCACCTTAATTCACTTCTATCACTAGCAGGCTAGACCTCTATAACCTTTATTCAAAATGCATTTCTCATCCGCCCTTCTTTTCACGCTCCTGACAGCTGTTCTCGCAGCTCCTGTTCCAGGCCCTGTATGTACCCTCCTTCTCAACCTTTATACTATCTTCCTAGTGCCAAAGTTCTAACGTAGAATAGACACAAACAGAGTCTCGCGACCTCCTAAGCTCCCTAACTTCACCACTTAAGCCTGTCACCTCAACACTTGATGGTGCTACATCAAAACTCCTCGGTAGCATTCTAAAGAGAGAAGAGGCTTCTTCTTTGACAGAGGAAGAGAAGAGAAGTCTCCTTGATTCCTTGACTGAACCACTCGAACCTGTTACTTCAACTGTCGGCAATGTGGTTAACGGCGCTACATCGGGTCTCCTTGGCGGTATTTTGAAGAGAGAAGAGCCTTCTTCTGCACCAGAGGAAGCCAAGAGAGGACTTCTTGATTCCTTGACTGAGCCACTCGAACCTGTTACCTCCACTGTCGGTAATGTGGTCAATGGTGCTACATCCGGTCTCCTTGGTGGCATTCTGAAGAGAGAAGAGGCACCTTCTAGGGCAGAGGTATGTGATAAACTTACCCCTTTTAAGCACGAAATTATAAAACATTCTAACCAATGAATGCAGGAAGAGAAGAGAGCACTCCTTGATTCTTTAACAGCTCCACTTCAGCCTGTTACCTCAACTCTTGGATCCGTGGTTGGCGGTGCTGGAGGTTTACTTGGTGGCGGAGGTGACGATGAGGAGGAGAATGAGGAAGAGGATGGGAAGCGTGGTGGTGGTGTGTTGGGTGGTATTTTGTAGGTATGTTGGGAAGTGTTTGAGTGTCGTGTTTCATGTAGTCGAATCTGCGAGGAGGATACCGGATATTCCCCAAGAGTAGATAAAGATTGACTACGGTACATAACTTGATCTCTGAGAATTTCTTTACTGTTCTTGACATGAGTATGATATGCTTTGGGGTAGAGCGCCATGAATTCGTTGGGAATGATCTGGTCTACATAAATATGAAATGCGTATGAGTAGCAGCACAGTTCCCAGAAAAATAAAAGAGACTCATAGCAAGATGTTTATGGAAGATTTGCTCTACATTGTTTAGTAGTAATGAAAGTTTAGCATCTCAGATACTGCCATACCGGGGAACTTCCACCAGTGTATAGGAGAAATTTCCGTGGCATATTGAATCCTCCTAAAATATTCTAGGGTAAAACCAGGTTAGCCGTCATCCAATCTTTGATATGCAAACATTGGTATAAGTGTATGACTTCCTGGGACCTCAGGATATGTAGCACTCGAGTACATTTGTGTTGCAAAAATAAATAAACTTTTACGGGTATTATAACATATAAACCCTTAATCGAGCACCTCAAATGCAAAGTTGGAAGTGTTTTAGTAAAGAGAGATTTCCAACAGTGATATCTCGAACGTTATTATGTACGTTAGCTCCAAGTTTACTATCTTGAATATTACGGTTATCAAAATCCAAAACTTTGTAATCCCCTTAGTCTCTGGGGGTATCTGTCGGGACTTTCCTGGAACGGTTCAAATTTCTCGAGACGACAAAAAAGAAACGATCCCTTGGAAAGTGATCTCAAGGAATGCTCTAATTGCGAAAGTCTCCTCATTAATGTATGCAGTGAGTAATGTCCGGATTTAAGAAGTTATTAGTCTCTTTGGGAGAGGAGTTAAATTGAAGCTAGCGTCGCTAGGTTATACTACGAGACTTAGGCTTATGGCTTCACCGATCAAAGTTTCAAAGTTTCATGACAGTGTTACAAAAAGCACATTTCTGTGAGAGAGTACACAAGGCTTGATTTAAAAGTGAAATAAAAAGATAATAGAGCTTAATACGGCTCCACTGTTGAACACCTTTATTCTAATACTCGTCCCGAATGTGGCTACTAGCCGGATCAATTTCTATCTCCCAATGCCAATTTCTACTCTGTAAATATAAATACTTCATTGCAGGCGTCAAAAGAACAAAACGCTTCCTGAGCCGATTCGCTAATTCTTCGTTGGCATCTGCTATTGGACCGTCCTCGTTAAGAAGAAGGGCCATGCTAAGCATTTTAGCAGAAGTAAATTCTGGGACCCCATCGACAGTTTCTCGGCAATTAAAATCGCAGGACATGTGTAGATAACTAATATCCTTGCAGTGCCTAATCACTGAATAGACAGCTCTTTGGGTGAGTGGACTTGGAGGATCAATGCAGATAGTCAACGTGGTGAGTTCTGTCAAATTCTGGGCTACTTCCTCAATGAGATTGTCGGAAATGTCCAACCCTTTAGGGTAACCCCATTTTTTGGACTGAATACAAAGGAACGTAAGGCAAGGACATTCTTGAGATAGCAGAAGAAGGTCCTCTCCATAGATTTTGGAGCTTTGACCGAAGTTGATTGTAAGCCTTCTCAATTTCGTAAATCCCGCTGCCGCCAGAAGGATGTGGGGAGAGGGAGGATGGTCTTGTAAAGATAGTTCAAGAGTTTCCAAGGCTGGTGCGTTGCGAGCTAAAGGCTCCAAGCCTTGTTCAGTTACTCCGACGCATAAGGTCCTCAAATTTGGAAATGCAGGTTGGACATTGGTATCGTTTTTGCTGGGCGAAAGAATCCAATCATCAGGAATATCTGGAAGCGAAAGGTACACCAAATTGCAAAATCTCAGAAGTATGCACTGAAATGCTTTTTGCGACCAACACTTGTCAAGGCAACTAATATCAAGTTCCACGAGAGGGTTCGTATTGGTAAGAAAACGCACAAGTCCATCTTTAGACACGGTCGTATGCTGGAGTCGGAACAGGCGTAGCTTCTTTAGTTTTGGCGAAGTATGACTTGATAGTATCTCTAGAAAGCAATCAGAGATAACTAGGACCGACGATTTACAAATTGAAAACTCCTCAAGGCTTCCCTGGGCGTAAGGAAGGGCTAGATCTTTTAGATCTATAGGTGGTCCGGTCATCTCAGTGTCCTGGAGATGGAAGTTCTTCAGTCGAGGGAACTCCAAAGAAGACAGATGTTCTTGCCAGATGTCTCTTTTATTCTGAATAATGCAGAGCGTCTGGACGAAATTGGCGTAGTACTGTGCTCTCTGGGCGTTCTCCGATAGAGTCTTGACGAGACGGCCAATCTGTGGACTGATATACGCTTGTCCTAACCCACATTCCTTCCATATCAACCTAGCAGCCTCGTGAGAGAAGACTTTGTTAACAAGGAGACAAGAACGCAGGAAATCGAGAGATGCACTTCCGGTCTCGACGATGGTTGCCACAATCTCGGTGAGTCCAAGAGCTCGATGCATTGCGGGCTTGTATCTATGGATCGTATGATCGGATGAAACGGTAGGTAGACAATGCTTGGTTCTGATCGACTCCTGATGCTACAGAGCGGAAGTATGGATAGTGTTGGTTTTCGTGACCTTTTGATCTGGTTTGTTTTAGGTTGATCGCTCTCCCAGAACTTGGTCGTACTCGATGGCTTGCAACTGCCGCTATGTAGTAGTGACGAAGGTGAGGATGCACGATTTTATGACTTTTAAAGAAGCTGACGAGTCTAAAATCTCGTGAATGGTTGAATCCGAAACAAGGTGTGACTATAAGGAGGTGCCACACAGTGACGCAAATCTTGCCTTGCCTTCAAGATACTATTCACCCAATCTAACGGCAACACTGGAATAGGTATTAGTTGTCTTTTCATTTGTCATGACCGCATAACCTGGGTTTTTGTTTGATAACACGAATGCACGAGGTTAATAGAAACGTGTTCATGGCAATAACTCAAGTATTCAAGTTTACATCTTCTAGAAACCAAAATCGTCTAATTTCTGCCACATAAATCACGAAGGGAAACACAGTAGTTCCTATTCAGATTTCATTGAAACTCAATACAAACACATCGACCTCTCAACAGTATCCTCGCAAGTTCGGTAAGCCACAAATGAACGTCCCATCTCCCATCCCAAATTTTACCTGCTATGAATTTTCCACGTCGTCACACCTATAAAAGTTTATCCATTATAATGTCCAGCTGGTACAACAGTCTTCGAGGTCCTGGAGTTGATCCCGACTGTGGCCCAACCGAAAATGCCTTGAGAAACAGAGGTACCGAGCAACACATAATTCATCACTGGGTCGCTCCTCGCTGCCTCATCTGCAAATATTCCATCATTTCTGTTTGTTAGCAAGGATTGTCTGTTGGTGGTATAAGGAGATGTAGCCTCGACTTTCGTGATGAGGGATTGATCGAAGAAGAGTTGGCCAACATGGGAGATGTGTCCTCCAGTGAGCGTCCCGTTTGCTGCGGTGGTCGCTCCAACGTGTGCAAGAACTAGGATTCAGTTAGATTGACCTTCACTTGGGACTTGGAGTGGTTGTGAATGTGGGGAGTACTTACTGTGAATGTGCGTGGCACGACCAGTGTAGTGACCTGGGAATATGGATTCCATTTGTAGGATTCCAGAGCTGTCTGTAAATTGAGTCCCTCGAAGCATGGTATTCCTCAAGTTGCTGCTATCTCTAGGGTTTCCGTTGCTCGGGTTAACAACACCACCGTAAACGCCCTATTCTTGGTTAGAGGCTATGGCATAAGAAAGTGGTTGACGAAATGCTTACGGTAGAGTTGCAGGACCAGTGCTCTAGAGCGACATTTGCAAGGGGTTTGCAGGTGGTTGTGTCAATGATCTATTTCAGGAACAGCACAGTTAGCTACTATTGTCACTAGTACTTGAGCCGAATACATGCCTGAATGTCGTATGTCAATGGCACACCTCTTTGACCATCAGTGATGTCTTTTCTGACAAACTCTCCGGTTACATCTAAATAAATTAGTCAATACAAACTTCAAGATTTATCATGCAGACTTA
The DNA here is from genome assembly GCA_900184765.1 of Hymenoscyphus fraxineus. Classification (NCBI taxonomy): domain Eukaryota; kingdom Fungi; phylum Ascomycota; class Leotiomycetes; order Helotiales; family Helotiaceae; genus Hymenoscyphus; species Hymenoscyphus fraxineus. The sequence goes on from LT855423.1 coordinate 990,929, forward strand.
CAGTAAGGACCTTCAGTAGTCTCTGCTTGAAGAATGCAAGAGTTGTTAGACCCAAAGATAGTTGAGTATGGGCTATCGGCTGTAATCTTTTTTGTAGATTGATGGTTCTTAGCCAACACCTCAGCGAAGGTTCTCTTGACCTTGATTCCTCGCTTCTGGCGCAATTCGTCGACCATGGCCATACGACGTGCAACCAACTCATGGTCTCTCTCTTTGATTTCGGCAGCGCAGTGATCCAAATTTTGATAATCGGGCGATGCTGCATAGGCGTTACGCTCAATCATTTCTTCCTGGATATCTTGACCTGGGTGAGCAAAGACTCCACCCATAAGCGAGGCCGCTAGAACCGCGTTACACAAGAATCGAACCATGATGGAGACCAGTGAATAAAAAATGCTTGATCAAAATATTCCGTTTGGAAAGTGCTGAATTGGATAACGCCTTGAAGAAGGGAATTAACTTCTATTTATTATCTATACTCCTTGTACTCACTTTCCAACTCTGCATTCCTTCCCAAAGCAACTTCGGGCCTTCAGAGTTCGCTTGACATCCACCAGTACTGACCCACCTTCCTAACCAAGAAATACTGGATCTCAACCACAATTCTTGCTAAACATGCAATTGTACCCACACCCGGAGTTGATTTAGCCTCACATACACCATTGGCAGGCCCTTTTGCTTGGCACGTACTACCCACGCATTGCGTTCCTTGCTATCACATTTCGCAGCATTTCACTTGACACATGATAATTCTTATCTTTTTACTTGCATGTGCAGGAAAAGAACTGGTGTGAGCTTCCTAATCCGGGCCCATGATTTCTATTCAATTGCATGAGTATTGGAAATATATGAAGTGTAATTGGCGGGCAGAACAGGAGGGGAGCTTGTGAAGAATGCTTGATATTTACTCAATTTACATTTCTTGTGCAGCGACTCTACTCGAATCAAACTTTTTCTTCCCGCTCGACACCAGTTTCGAGGTCTTGCAAACCTCCGGCTACTTTGTGCCTGTCATAGGTATCTAGCCGATAGTGAACGTTGTAGCTCACTAGCAGATAACTTTTCTTGGCATTTGAGATCGAACAATATGATCTTGAATGAATTCCGCATCCAAAATGGAAGGATCTTAACCATGGAATGTTGCGTGTGGTGGCCAATCTTCGTGTGAGAGGAGACTAAGCGATGTATGAAGTAGTGGAGTACAGTTACACCGGCAGTTGGTTCCCCGCAATATCCACTCATGAAACCAAGAGTTTCCATTCATCCTGGTAAAATCAACAGGATCAATCCCCAATTTTGTGTTCTGGTACAACCAATCAAATCGGCTCTCGGATTTCTCGTGTTGATTCTGATTTTCAGCTTCTCCAAAACACTCTAACATCCACGATCATTCGTGGCGATTATCCACGATAGCGAACTATAGTCCCTCAACTTTCTTAAAGGTACCAAGGTGCGGGTAAACTAAAACAAAAGTTCTCTTTCAGTCCATAGAATGACACAAGGGGAAATAACAATATTATTTGAAATTTCAACTTGTTCCAAGATGTTACACAACTTTAGTCTCTTCTAGATCTTGACCGGGATACTCGTATTTTCTCGTTGATCGGGGCAAGCGAGGCCAGCTTCCAAAAGGAGGCTTTAGCCCTTGTTTGAGGAAGGTGTCATTCACACCGAACAGTTCACGTATATTGCGAAATTTCACAACATTATTGCGAGGCACTTCACAGCCGGAAATTTGTCCTGCCAAACCAATATTTTAATTGTATGGTTACTTGGATTACCTAGGAGTTCCCCGCTCAAATTTGGTTCGCGCCGGTTGGGTGGGGCTGTTTGGGTCTCGTCTTCCTCCTTTTCTTTACATATAACTGTTACAACTAGTTCATCTACTGCATGTTAGGCAGGGTTTGAAAGTTGCAGGGGTCTTTTTCCAATCAGGTGAAAATAGCGATGGAATTATAGTGTGTAATCGATCAAAGGTTAGGCTTTTACTGGAAATTGGCAGGTGAGCCCGACTTGGTGCAATTTATAGGAGATTAAGATACCGGTGTTTATAAAAGTGTGCCTATTATTATGTTCATTTTAGAAAGAGACTATCTAAACATTATAATATAACTTTCCATTACGCGAAAGGAGCTCAGGTTTCAAGTCGTCACGTGACCTTCAAAGCTTTTAAGATAGACTCAACGGTGTCTTTTATACTGGGATTGGGTTTCGTTTTATAAAAAGAGCTTGCGTCAGAGGATTCTACTCATGATTAATTTGAATTCACAATGGTAATAAAATGATTTGAGCCTGCCAGTTAACAATTCTATCAGAGTAAACAGCCGCTAAGAGTCTTGGTTGGTTAATCGTTGTTCACTCATTTTCAGGAAGTTCTTAGGCTCTCAAATCGTTCAAAACTTCCTTTATTGGCTGATGGCCATGAAAAATGCCAAAGAGAAAGCTAGCATAGATTAATCCTTTGGTGGTGTCCATCAAAACAGGAAGTGTTGAGTTCATAGAACCGTGTTTCACTCAGCCCTCCACTATCTCGCAATTATGGATGAATAATGAAATCTGACAACTGCCTTTTTAAATTCTAAATGAGACTTCCAAATTCGAATGAGCCTTTTAAAGCCCAAAAGTGAAGGGTTTTCTAGTTCCCAATATTTCTATTATTTCCGCCGAAACGCGAATCACATACCATATGCTAGCTTTGTTCATATGCTCAGCGCGTTAGCGCATTGACGACTGTTCTGTAGATATTTAAAAAACTCTCGAATGCCAAATATTCAGCATCTGTTTTTCTTTTCTGAAAGCGTGCAGCTAATACCAAAAAGACTTGAAGAATTCCAATCGCGTTTGTGCCCTCAATGTAAGTGGTGGTGATTTGTCTACCAATCTTGAAATTAGTAAAACAAGGCCAGAATAGGTACTTCCATCGCAGCAGCGCACAGAAATATTTGGGATTTCAGTGAGCTCGCGAAATTGCATTTGGCCCCTGTGCCTTACGGAAATAGTAAAGCATTGTAAAAAACGTTTCAGAAGTTTTGGGGCAAGTAAGATATCTAGACATTGCTCTGTACACGGTATCAAAAGTTATTATGCCAAAGGTCTGGCACAAGCAATTTAATTGTCCTATTTGACCTAGCACAATTAGAATTGAAAATTAACAATTGTTCTAAACTATTCGTATAATTGATTTAGTTGTGTGAGGTCTTTAGGATAATATTTTTATAATCTAGGGGTGTACGGAGTAATGCCCGCCTCTCTTACTTGTCTTCTGTCAAAATCCTTAACACAAACCTATCTTACAAAATGCCACAAGAAACATCCAAGCTGATTCCAGCGAACTTGTCATTACTTGTGCGATTTGCGAGACATATCTAGCAGGTATCGTAGGCGAGGGTGGTGACATGGAGGATATGCAAACAGGATCATCTGGAACTGTAAGTATCGGCACGGTCAGCATTTTCATTCTCTGTCGTGGTCAGATCAGTAAGCTAACGATCATTTTAAGGCTTTTGCTGAGTGTATCAGAAAGTAGAAGTCACACCTGCTTGATTTGTCGGGATCGCGAAGTAGATTGTTGTCGTATGTTTTGTTCTTGTAAAAATCCGTTCTAATGCTATTATTTTAGTAGTTGCATTCGTCATACGAGTACCAACCATTGCAATGCAGCACGGAGATTGAGATTAGTTGAAGTCTTAGTTCGCTCCTGCAACCTTACTTGAGGTCGTCTTTTTGTTCATGCCCCACAACGTCAAAACTTGAGCACTCAAGAATGGAAGGTACCACCGCACTCTCTCCAGATATTGAAGTTTTTTTTTCACCTTCTTACAATCGAAATGCATTACGGGGGACGTGATCGTGGTCGTGCGCAGAAGCGCCCGCGGAGGTTTCCAACGGCCGCACATTGCTTCAGTTTATTCAATGCCAGCTGTTGATTCCCTATCATCTTGCCTTTGATCTCTCATAACCATTTTTCTAGAACCCTCTGGCTTCTCTCAAGTACCCGACGCCGTCCAAAAACTCGAAGCTTTTATCAAGGTACCTGCGAAGGCGTTGAAGAAAGAGTGTTGTAATCATCGAGGCTCATATCTAATTCACGGAGATGCGGGTCCGCAGGGGCGTGCATTGGCAATATGCTATCCTTAATTGGTGTTATTATGCCTTCTTCTTCTTGGTTACAGGAACCTGAAGTGGAGAACTTTTTTTGGGCAGTGTTAATTCTTATAATCCAGAGCCTATGACTGTTGGATCCTATAACAGTATTGTCTACAGGGCAGTTGTCGATGATAAATTAGCAAAACTCGCTTTGAAGATATCAAGTAGTTGAAACATTGGATTCTTTGATCGGAGACAAGTAGTTATTATTAATACAGGGATAGTACAATTTGCAAGCCGGTCACATTAACAATTCCTTCTACTTCGGTCATAACTTTGACTCTGAAACCTTGTGACCCTAATTCTATTTGGCCAAAGTGGCTACCCATTCACATGATTGGTTCATGTCATTGTTCGGTAATGTTTTACTGGAAATTGTTTGGCCTCTAAATTTTATGTTTATACAATATACTACCTCCCTTCTCAAGCGGCCATCCGTAGATCGTGAAGCCTCGTTATATACTATGATTCTATGCCAAATTGTTCTTTGATACCTTTCCCCGTCAAACAGTATACTGTGAACCCTACGACAAGCAGTATGACAGCCACTATGACAGACAATCAGCAAATGTTCGTCGGGGATATACATATATTAATGGGATAAAGAGGCGAGTTCACGTACGAATAACATGTAATATGAATGCAACCACCATGATATGCCCAACATCCAGCAAAATAGGGAAGATAGACCACATATATGCCGAAAAGATTTGGAAAACTGTGCGTTTAATTGGAAATGGAATTGAAGTGCAGTACAGCTTGGAAGTACACTGGAGACGAAAGTTGGGAATGCAATTGGAGACGACTCGGTATACATGAACGTTGAGTTTCTGTCGATGGCAAAAGATATGCCGAACGACATTGTATGTCGAAAAATCATTGTTTGGAAAAGGTATTGTAGGTTCATTATTGTGGTTGAGTTTAAAACTTGTGGTTTTGTTTAGGTTGGAGGTAGATTAATCTCTAAAGAGTTCAGATGAAGATGTCTGATTATTATACGTGCTAGGAGGGGACTGAAGAATCGGCGCGGACTCCAAGGTGTTGGCGTGGAAGAAGTAGGTCGTTTCGAGTTCTTATGGTAAGTAGACGTACAAGAGAAGCAGGGGTTTAGTGTCCGTGCACCGTCATCGCTTGTTTTGTGTGGGGCTGCATTACTGCAGGTGTACCAATTGGCTTGCCCTCCTCCCCCACAGCGTCACTACGAATAGCTAGCAGCTGCAGATATGACCTCCATTGTATAGTTTATATAGCGTTTTATAGATTAGGTTGGGTTTCTGAGGCCATGACAGGATTTCCTGCCTGGAGAAGTGAGTAAAGAAAGAATAAAGCAGGACGAAAAACTATTTTACTTTCTATGGATCATCCATTAAAAGTGCCCTCGAAAGAGTTCTCGCTTATTTTCTCTTCTAAAACTTTAACATGAAGTCTTGAATTTATAGATTGGATATCTTATATATACTTATATTCTGTCTCAATTTCACATCATGTCTTCCGTCTCAATCCTCCAGTATATGACGGCAGAGCGGCTCTTATAGTAAACAAAATGAGGTGCTGGTGATAGATGCGGGTTTCAAATTCTGCCGTATCGAGTTCTAGCGGTGGACAACCGCCGATGTCATTATAGTACGACGAAACAAGAACTCTGGAGAACTTCCCTTTTCAGTAATTAAAAAGTGGGTGCCACCATCTTGTGGAGGTTTATATTTGCGTTCTAGAGAGGGCTCGGATTTCGCTGATTTTTTGCCCGAGATCTAGTTTCTTTTTGCTAGCTGGAGCGTTTTGATATTTGCTAAGCAACCGTCACTATTTGATGGCTCCAACTTAATAAAATGCACTGATTATTGGTCAAGTGGTCAGAGTGATGAAAATAGTTACTGACAACAATGGGATAGTTGCGTTCCAAGTCTGTGTTTGTTAAAGTTTCAATTTAGTCGAGAACAAGAAGGTTCGGTTAAGGTAATCAGATTATCTGAAAATCTTTTGATTAGTAATTCAGGTAACTTTATTTTCCTAAGTAACTTGGAACAATTAAGCTGATTTTATGAGAGATTCTAGCACAACAGGTTCTTAAGGTGTGTACAGAGTAATGTCTGAAATGGAGCCAGCCAGGAGAATACAAGCGCTACAAGTCAAACTATGATTTCGTTAATTTTCACATAACTAATGTTTGAACTGAGGGACTCACTAGTATACTGAAGAAGGCCGCAGTATCAGATTACCGGGATATGAGAGATTGGAAGCAATGCGGGGTAGACTAATTACCAAAAACCCATTACCCAAGCTACGCAAAACTGCGGTTCCTGTTGGTACGGCAATTATGACAGTAATACGTCCTTTCTTTAAGCCTCCATATTCTAGGTCAGTAGAAGGATTCAATAACGGCAAAGTAGTCTGCTTGATAGGTTCCATTGTATTAGGAACCGAAGATACCTCCAACATTATTTCTGGAAATAAGTCTTCCTTGTAAGCGAAGAGATTTAAGGCTGAAAAGTTCGAGATGTTTCAAACAAGATTCGGCTATTATTCTATTGTGAGAAAAGAAATCGGATTTTGTTTTGACACTCCTGCCTCTGGATGGGAGTGACAATGGATTGTGGAGAGAAATTCAGAGCGCACTCGACATACAGTAGTACGGAGCGCGGGGCTGTGAACTGCGGGGTTCAAATAGTGGGGCCTTAAAAGGGAAATCGGTAGGTAGGTACGGAGGTAGATATGCCTTCATCCTCATTCACTATAAATCCTGCCAAATATTTAGAGAATTCGCAATCAACAAGTCTTTTACATAATTATCCATCAATTCACGCAATTTTGAACGGAACCGCACGAAAAAGAGCTCCCTAAATATGCTGATTGGTAATTGTACATTTACTATTCTATGTTGCTATGTTCGGATAGAGGTACAGTCGACCAACTCTCTTGCTTTATAAATTTCTAAAGGGCTTTCCATAATATCAAACTGCGGAGCATGCAAAACTTTCATTCGTTCTCGTTCGTTCTTTTCTCCAAAGAGGGAAGATCGTGTAAAGAGGATGAGAAACAAATTCATTTGGCTGGGTACTTTTCCTTAGATATAATAAAAATATTCTTTACTTTGTCGAGGGGGGTTATACAAAATGTAATTATGGAAATAGGTTCTCTGATGAACCAGCTGAACGTAAGACCGCAACATCGGATTAGCTAGCTCTACGAAGCTACCAGGGTAGGCTATAGATCTATCGTCGTTATAAAAGAAAACTAGATTGCTTGGGATCGACCCACTACCTGGACTACTCGCCTCTCGCTTAGCGCAAATCCCCCTGATGAACTCGCAAATAGGCCATTTCTGTTCACACGGTGCACTAACTTAAAAACTTTTAAAACATCCTGTTTCATTTTTTTTTCGGCATAGATTTGTTCAAACAATGGTGCATATCTTTTGTATTCAAATCATGTTGTTGGTATTTGCAGTCACAAATACAACCTGAACCGCGGCAAACCTAAAGTTCTAGTCAGAGTTGTTATGTATTATGTCAATATTCTGCCAACTTACGCAGATGTGCCTGCAAAAATCTCAATTCGTCTCGCTTGTGTGACGGTCGCCAGAGAAAGTGAAAACAAAGCTGTGAACGTTGCAATAATTCCGAGCCTTGTAAGCAGACTTGACACAAAATACAAGATAACAATCGAGCTTATAGGCAGTAAAGATGATAATACAACACCAAATACATGAACAAATCTAGCCAAATGGGAATCGGAATAATGCGATATTTCGGACTCGGGTTCCTCCGGAATTGCGGCCTATTCAGCTGTCAAAGGTTGCATCAATATATAAGAAATCTGACTCTTGAATACCTTGAAATACTTTCCAAGACATCTGTGGAAGCTTGGAATAACTTTATCTATGAACCATCTTGTGAGAAAATCCTCCCCCTTCCGCCTCTGTATCGCAACGAGGTCCGCTTCGTTGCCTACGTCCCATACGTATTGGTCCGGGCCTAAGATTGGAAAGTTTCCCATTTTTGGTCGTTCTAACCAGCTTCGAAAGAACTGTAGATCATATGGGTTTGGGCTCTTCATTGATGTCATAAAAGCAACCTGCGCAAAAGCCTCGTCTGCTTTAAATATCAGCTTGCGACCTTGGAAGTTTGTCCTTGATAGCGGTTGAGAAGTCATACTGTACTCCTTCAGTCTCTGTCTTATCTCTAGCATCTTTTTCCATTGTGTCAAATCATTCTTGTCTTCGGAATAAGCTAGAGAGGCCCAATCTTTGGCAGAAATGAGACGGTCCGGGTGACCTCGGCCATCTGTGGCGAGTGTTCTGTATTCAGACTCCAAATGAACTAACTCAGCTTGAAGGTACAGCAGATTTTCCATATTGAGATCGCCAAATCTTCGCATGATGGCGAGTTCAGGATAGCGACTTATCAAGCCAGCAACCTTCGCATGACCATCTCTCTCCATTCTTTTACATGGATGGTATTGAAGCAACTTCAGGCCTAGATAAGTGTTCAGCGAGAAACTTGATCTTTAAGAGAAGGATGTGGTGTAAAGGTTGATAAGGCTGTCGTATGTTACTAATCAACTGCCGGAGTCGCCTTGTTTGCCTTGTTCGCTTGTACAACCCCAAGTCGGTTCAGATTGTGTTAAGTGCGATGAGGCTTTCTGCAGCCTTGTCTTCCTCGCGAGACGTGGCATTACAAAGGCCAATACATAACCACCAGTTCAAAATCTCGTGAGCGGACGGGATAATTTTCCAGGAGACCCATGGCGAAGGTCAGCTGGCTAAATGAGAAGCGTCTGTTGATTCGCCAATTTTGAATCGCAATGCATCTCCCAATTCCATCTTATCTTGCTTCCCCTCATCGATTTCCGTTTTTCAACGCATCTTGCCTGCACACTTCGAACAGAATAATGTGAAAGGTCGTAATCTGTGATATCTTGAGTCGTTTTCGCAAAGCTTCAGCCTCCTCTCCATGACCACTTCTCTTGTCGCTCCTAAATTCTCTTTCGATTGGACCTTGAAGCTATCGAGAATACAGAATGTCAGATGAAGACTATAACTATGAGAATGGCGGCCCATTGACCGCCGATGAAGAACGGGAATGGGAGGAGATGGAACTCAACCGAATTCGGCAACGAAAACTCGCATTTCAGTTCGATGGGACTCCGACTAATGTCCGCCATCATCAATGGCTTGTAAACAAACGCCAGCGAAAGCAACAAAAATCGGGGAACGGAAGGAATGCGGACCCTAAAAAGCTGGATAGCTCTGAGGAGCGGGCCGCACTTGATATCGAGCAGATGGGAGAACCGAGCGGTCGACTAACTGGTATTATCAATCCAGAGGAAGAAATCGTGAGTCTTCCAATCAAAATCCGAGCTGCGATAAACTAACAACCGTAAGTCACGGTCGATGGAATTAGTCGCAGTATCTTCGGAGGGGGAGTTTCTAAACCAGATGAACGTCAACCTGCATTCCCCTAGAAAGGATGAATGGTTCGGAATAGTGGCGATTATTGATTCGGGGACTGAAGAGAACTGGATATCTGAAGCAATCGTGAGGGAATATCAATTAAGGGAAGAAGCGGGAAATCCTATTTGTTGCACGGATTTTGGAGGGGGGCGAATTGAATCCGATAGATGTGTCAAACTTACCTGGCGAAGACAACGAGCAAAAAAGACAGCGAGGGCAAATTTTCATGTTGTGAAGGATGCACCTTTCGATGTACTTTTCGGTAGTAACATCGTGCGTGCTTCCCCAGCTCTTTTCAGAGCAAATACCACTGAGCCTGCCTTAGTCCTAGTACAAGACATGCCCAGCGTAAGGTTTTCCTCTTCCTGGCTTTGGCTGACCTCTCGCTGTAATCTGCTAACATGGATGTGTTTAGAATACTGAGAAAAGAACGATTGAGCAGAACAGGACTGAACACAGGGCGCAGTCTCAAGCTGTAGCTGAGAGGGCGAAAGAAAAACAACAGATCGCTAAACGAAAGCAAAATGGGATGTTACAGAAGGACGAAAAGTTGACAGAAAAGAGTTCTTAAAGAAGCCTATAATGAAGTAATATATAATAGAGGGGTATTTGAACGTTTTTGATAATAGCAAAGAATTTATCTCATATACTCACCTAATCTTGGAGCAAAGTTTGTGTCGTAAAAAGAAAGTCGTTGGCTGCCTCCACAAGCAAATTTGGCTCGCGAGCAGGAATACCGGCATGGCACTCATAATGTTTGCATCTTCTACTCATATTTCCTGGAAGTTCAGAAGGGGCCATTGATGAATAGAGGGCTTCATGCAACTTACAGGCCCCGGGCGCATGAGATTTGTAGCATGGATCGGCATCATTCGCCAGAGGTAAGATCTAGTCCTTCTAGAACCACACCTAATCTCACCCCCCTCTTGAAACCTGGGGAATAACGGAGTGCGCTCAAGGGCTGTCCTCGTACAATACTCAAGTACGAGAGTGCTATGTGCAGCCCTTTTAGACTGTTTACTTTCTTTCAACACAACCCCCACTATTCACGGAGAGCCCTCAATAATTGTTTCCGTAACTTCAATTGGCGCTCCTAGATGATCATTTCGTTGAAATCTTTCTCTTTCTCGGGTCACCCTATTCATTTCCTTCAGCTTCAACAGCTCAGCCTTCCCCGCCAACCTACGTCAGTCAACAAAACGCTGACTGACATACCCACACAGAGCTGTTCCATCTCAGCGTCTTCCTCCCCCACGAGAAATCGGGTTATCCATCTTGGAGTTCCATATCAAATCTGCAGTCGCACTGCACAGTACCTCGCAGTTGAGGATCCGACTTAACGGCTTTGGGCTCTCGTGGCTCTTGTGCTCAGCGAAAGATCTTTATCCTGGAGTCTTCCATCTGCTGGCTTCTGCCAGCTCTCCGGCTAGGCTTCCCATATCTACTGGCAGATTGCAGCTTGAGTTCCTGCTTTCAGTTTTCGGAATGTCCTCCCTCACTCCTGCGATGCAAAGGGGGGTTGAGGCAGCAGTTCAAACTGCCATCTCTGAAAACGTTCCTTTGCAGAAGAATTGGTCGGCTTTCCGCACGCATCTCCTCGAAAATTGTCCGCGTCGCGTTACAGCTTCGATGCTTGATGACGAACGAGACTTGATATATAATTATTACTATCAACATCATACACAAGCCCAACCCGTTACTCCCCCAAGAAGTCCAAATATCCGGCCCGAAAACGGCAGCTGTAATTTGAGACAGCAAGGTGATGTTGATGCTGAAGATATCATATACAAAAATATATATTAAGGTGATGGTTATTTCACCAGAACTCTGAAGGAGAACTGGCTTATATAGTGGCTGGNGCTCAAGGGAAGTGAAGCCATATATGCTCCCACAGGTTCTCCCACAGACGTCCCGGCTTGTACAAAGGATCCTGGAGCCTCATTAACTCCCGTAACAATCTTTTGTGATTGTAGTGCCTACGTCCTTATTTGATAAGGTTCGGTCACTCCATGAAGCCGTTTTGGCCAGCCCCATGTCACGGTACAAGAGTACTCCCACAGTTTATGCCACTATTCCTCCATTCCACTATTCCACCATTCCACCGCTTGTATCGCGTATGCTTGTGTGGTTTCGGCATGAGGGGTGGGGGGGAGGATTCGGTTCGTATTTGAGGCTCGTGTGGCCATGGTGCCTTGATAGCTATCCTGGCTCTCGTTGCTGCTGCTTTTGCTTGAAATTTGGTACGACGTGATAGCAGAGGGATTAATTCCGTACGTTCTCTTGCTCCTTGTGGAGTCAGGGGCGTACTAGGTAGCACGCTCTCTCGTGCTCTCTACGGAGTCACGGGGGTACTAAATAGTATACTCTCAAGCTCTCTAGAGTCAAGGTAGTATCGGTTTGTCCATGCTTTATGTGATGTTCCCTGCAATACTTCCGTGCTCTCGTCAGAGTCACGGGCGCAGTGGATTATCCATGCCTTCTTTGCTCTCGTCAGAGTTCGGTTGGCAGAGGGAATATAAAGTGGTTGAGCAAGCAGCAAACGGAGCCAAGGAGTGAGATATTCCGACTGGAGTCGGTTGATTTGTTGATTGATTGATTAATTGATTGATTGATTGATTGATTGATTGATTGATTGATTGATTGTAAGTGAAACAGGCGATAATCGCCGCAATTATCGCACATCTGATGAGGCTTCTTAGTATAGTACTGAAGGGCTTCTTACCTTGAAGCTGGAATGCTTGAAATGCTATTGGCTGTAGTGCTTGAAGCTGATTTGCTATTGGCTGAAGTGCTTGAAGCCGAATTGCTATTGGTTGATCCGACTGATTAAGTACAAATGCGCAGCGGTGGCAGTCGGTCGAAGGATATTTCAAGATATAATTGATTAATTTGTGTGTGGGTTTTTGGTGCAAACGGGCGATAATCGCACCATCGCACGTATCTGATAATTAAATGTCAGTTATATATCGGAGGGCCTCTTACCTGAGTGAGCACCCCCCGGGCTCATAACCTGAGACAGCAAGGTGATAATAATGCTGAAGATATCATATACAAAAATATATATTAAGGTGATGGTTATTTCACCAGAACTCTGAAGGAGAACTGGCTTATATAGTGGCTGGTATGACATAAGCTGGTCACATNTAATTTGGAGACAGACCAGCTACCTGTTGCAGAGGAAGAATTAAAATCTTCATTCTCTCCTACCTTGGACGAGGAAGCTTCAGTAAGTCGATCCATTATAATCTTTGTCTGCTGGTGTGCTAATATCTCAACAGCGGAACAAACCCTCCGAAACTCTGGGCATATTCGTGAAACAGCAAGGGGAGTGGGATAGCACCGTTTATAATTTCTGCAAAGAAGACGACTGTTTTATATCCTCCGACATCGTGAATCGATGCCCGCTAGAAAGGAAAGGGGACAGAACCCGTTTGACTTGGAGGTTCTACGGGGTTTCGAAGAAATCATACCGAACGTGGTTTATCATAATCGACGACGAGAAAATGGAAAGTGATATCATGCTTGGGAAGAATTGGAAGAACGTTGAAAGTCAGCCACATGAGAAATCTTGTTACACTGGAGAAACAGAGCATCCGATATGTGTTGACGCGCGTAAGTTCTTCCCAGTGGGACATCTGGCAAAAATTGGATCAATTTCTAAAGCTTGCCGCTAGCAAGAAAAGAAGAGTATAGCCCTGTACCACAAGAATTCCCGGCGGAACTTCCCACAAACATGACTTTCTTCAAAAATGAGAGGGACGTCCGAGAGTATGAAAAAAGCTTGAGCCGTATGCGAGCAGAAGACGCGCTGGTAACTACAGCGATGCGTCTATCTTTGAACGCATCCTTGACCAATGGCGAGGAAATATGGTCGAGACGGCCAGTGGAAGATGTCAAAAGTGTCTCGAGCGGCAGTCAGGGACAACATCCAACAAAACGAAGAAGCGGGCCTTCCAACACCTATTCGGATCACTAAAACGATCGCCGTTGTCGCGTATCATACCTATTCGGAATTTCAGCAGGCGTTTTAGAGGGGATGGGGGTAGACTTTTGTTTTCTTTATTTTTTCGCCATGTTTTGATACCCGGACATCCTTGATTGTTTATTTTCCTTGTGAGATCTAATAGGGCAAACTCTTTTTTTTTGGCGTTTAAGATGGTTGACAGTCGGCGGGAAACAAATGTAATGAGGGGTTTTGAGGCTAACGCGCCGACGGTCTGGCACCTGTCTTGTTCGCGATAGCTAAGGTCTTCTTTTGGGACTGGTTCACTAAAAGGATACATAGAAGACATGGGCTCCCAAGAGCAGTTATGTTTGAAATGATAATGAAGAGAGATCGATGTCATGATCATGTATTTGTGGTTTATCATCGTATGAAAGTTGTGCGGTGTTACGTGTTCGGGTTGTTGCAGCCCATACTCTTTAGGGCTAGAACTGATAGGTAAATGTTCAACTTCGTGTATCAAGGCACAGCTGTACCAATTCTGTTGGTCGTATTATGGTCTGTGCAGGGATCTCATTTTTTGATTGGACTCTCTTGGATCATTTCCATGTCACTAGAATCCATCAGGCATCCACTTGCCACGAGCGACTACTAGCTTCCCTGATAGGCTCCACGACGACGAGCTTCCTGGAAAGCTAACCTCGTTTCTCTAAGATAGCACAAAACTAATAATATGTGTGACAACGACTTCCATTTCATGTTCTATACTTGATCTCTTATGTCTTATATGGAAAGGGTCTGGGCTCTTCCTAACAAATATTCACGTATACCAGTGCTCGTTAATGCCCAAACCCTGCCTTCATACAAACTTTCCAATTCTCGGGGTCATTGCACAATCTCAGATTTTCTTTCGTTCATTGTTTCCATGGAAATCTACTTTCCCATAGATTATAAGGATACTGTATACAATGAATCTTATCTAACAAATAGCCACAGCATTCTCTCGCTAAACATATATTAAGTATCTATTCCCTAATTTAGCGGAACATGTTTGCTGCATTTCAAGACGCTCGACGATCTTAGAAGTTCTTCCTATGATGATGATTTGTTATAGCTCAGCCTTAACCCACCTGTGAACAGTAGACAGGTTGTAAGTTTTTTTCGAATACAAATACACTGCTTTGGGTTCAGTCCTCTGAATCACAGTAACAAAAGCAGTGCTCACTTCTAACTACCCAGATAAAGTTAGGTCAATAATAGGATGCGGTGACAGGTTTTGTTGGGCTCTTGGATTGACAGCTTCCTATTTTTTTGGTCCCCAGAAGATAAAAGAATGCTTATTATATTATATATTCATAGATTTGGTACTAATACTCTACTTCGCTGTTCGACACATTGGAACCAGCGGTTCAGTGATTCTTCCGCTGGATATACCACGTTGCCGCTCTCAGTAAAAGGGCCAGCACGCGCAAAACTCCCGGTTCAAAGTCACTATCACCGACAGTTCTTCGTATTTCTGAAGCTCCTATCAGATTAAACGAGATGTCGTTGACAAAATTGCCAGCAAGCTGATCTTATGTAACTTGGCTGCTCCTCTTTCTATCGCTAGTCTTCGTGATACTCCAATACTTAACGCCTCTTGGCCCTCGCTAGACGCTATTTCTAGACTACACACAGGGCTGTGATCCTTTAAAAGGTGCAACTACTGGGATTCTCTCATGACTCAGCACTCAAGACACAGCCTTGTGAAACTCTGTGACTTTATTAAACGATCCCTTCTTCCTTTCACTTTCTGAAGGGTTAGTTCACAGGTACCGTGGTCCACTCTCAATTAACGCAGATGAGAATCTGAGAAGCAATGGACCCCATCACAACCCTTGGAGCTGTAGCCGGCATCGTTCAAATCGCCTCAGTCGCTCTATCCCTCTCAAAATCCCTCTACAGCCTCACCTCCGCCATCTCCTCTGCGCCAGAAGATATCGTCACCTTGGCATCGGATTAGGAATCCTTCTCTGACTCTTTGACTATTTTCTCTAGACTCTTGTAAGATAGCGAGAGTTTCTATTCAGATGATATATATCTCTGTGCCGCCAAGATAATTCGCGATGCCTCTAATCTGTATATTAAGATACAAAAGTTAACGGGCTGATTCGGAAAGGGGGGGTGGAGAGAAAAAGTCAGATGGGGTTTCAAGGAGGGAGAGATCAGGAAATTGATGACGAGATTAAGTGATTTGAGGGGGGTCTTGGTACAGATCACTGTTAGTCTACATCTGGACTTGGAGTTATCGCAGTTGTGAGTTAAACCATCTTCTTCTCATTTTAATTTATTCCCAGGGACCTCTGTGTCTCTACGCAGGATGAAAAGCGCGATTGGGATTAATTGGACATCTTTGTATTTGATAGTCGCATGCCTAACATTCTTTGCAGAGGGATTTCAAGCGGAAGTAAACTCCAAAGAGGGGAGGGGAGAGTCTTAAGGCCTGAAACTATCCGACGCCTTGAGGAAGCAGCCGAAGTTGTGAGAACGAATGGTATATCGGTCCAAAATTTAACCGATTCAAACTGCCAGGACAACTGCTCCATGAATTCAAACACTCCCTTTTCTGTGGTCAATGCGAGGACCAACAAATTAAAGGCAGTTCACAAAGAATACCCTTCGGCTGAAGCCAATCCGCGGAGCAGGCCAATATCCACTGGCTTCGATGGAATGACTATTTTGGCGGGAGGCCCAGTTATTGGCGAGCCTTCTCGATCCTTGCCTCCTAACACAGGACTTCGGGCAGTCATAGCAACAACGGGCGACAACTTCGGAGAGATTAACAAACCTAGGGAACCAGCCTCTTCGCTAATATGTTCGGCTACTCCCAGTTCATGGCCTACTATGAACGCTATGGCAGTCGAAATGACCACGAGCCAAGGTAGTACGGGGACTGTGAACAAATCCATTTCCGTGTGTATAGGAGATCAATCCACTACTCAAAATCCAATGATGAGCTCAATGCCACCGCCTCAATCTCACATGCAACGTATGAACTTCCCATTCAAAACAGCATCACCAAGTCTGAGATCTCTGCCATCAACCGATAGTTTCAAGAGTGCCTTGTCAGTACAAAAAGAAGACGAGTTGAAAGACGAGGTTAAACAAGCCGTCGAAAGTATTCCGCATGCATATCAAACAGCCATTGAAGTACTGGAGAACACCGTCGATGAACAAACTCCACGCTCCCGAGAACTTGGCTTGGCAACCAGCATGCTCAAAATGCAGCTTCAGGATGGAAAAGCAATGATTAGTATCAAGTATAACCATTTCTGCAAGGCGTTCGAGAGTCAATATATCTGTGACTTCAAAGAGGTGGGTGTTAAGAAGCTTGAAATGATAGGCTCCACTTTGTTGACAGATGTTGTATTGAACATTCATAAACACTCGAAAAAGCCGGATTCATTTCTTGTGGATACATTTACGAGGTTAGGTTTAGCCTCCCACAATTACCAGGTCCAAGCCTTCTTTCAACAAAGCAAGCAATATCCAAAAGAAGGGTGTATTGCAGGAGCAGAAGTTGAAAAATGCTCAGCACAGAAATGCCTTTATACGCCAACAACAGCAATGTTCCCAAGCCCCAGAACCACGGTTGGCTTGCGTCAACAAACCCTATCTAGCGGTTTCTTCGATACCATATCCTATTTATCCTTGGTATGATGGGGACTTTATGGCGGTCAAAAGAGATTCAAATTCCGCCACCGGGAAGACTCTCACAGTGACAAATGGCCCGAGGATTCTTCCACGGTCTCTCAATGAGCACATCCCACAACTCCCCTTGCAACAAAGACCATTATTACAACTATCTACTCCAACCAACCCACAATCTCTGTGGTCCAAAACTCTGACATTTCTCCAAATCCAACATCCCGAAATCCTCGTATCTCTAACTTTACAATTTTCGAAACGAACAACAAGAATATTTGCTCAAAAGGTAGTTGACCACGCTAGCAAGAGCCTCCTATATTTGAGCCGGGATGGAGATCTTGGATCCAAAGAGGCGATCATCAAATCGGAGAGACATGGCACGGCAGAAGTTCAGGGACAAGTACTTAACACGATATTCGCAGTCCATAAACAGATAGGGTTACAGCGGGAACATTTCGCTTGGAACTGCATTTGGTGGTTACTTGTCGTAAGCCACCCTCTCTCACCATCCACTGTCATTCACCGAGAAAGGTATACCTAGCTAAGAACAGTAAAGGACTACCATAAACTCCCTCCCTCATCTGCAGCTCTCGATTTGCGATTCCGGCAACTCTTCACCCATATTCAAGACATAGTAGGAATAGTAGCCCGCTACGCAGTGCTAGAGAATATCTACATCCAGAATCCAACCTTGTCCATCCTGAAGGAATATGAGGATAAGATGGTGGATATGTGTGTCTTGATACTGCAATACTTTGAGAAGGGCTTTGTGTTTGTTGAGAACTTGGGTATGGGTCAATGTGGAGTAGATGAGCTTACAGAATTGATTGAAGAAATCAAGAAAAGAGATGAAGTTTGTCGAAGCTTCTCAGTCACGATTCAGGAACTGGATATAGATGATTATAAGAGCGAAAATGGGAGTCGTGTGGAGGAAATTGAAGAAACTAGTAGCGAAAGTGAAGGCGAGATTGAAGGTCTTCATCTAGGAGACGATGATAGTCCAATTTAAGCGAGGATGAAAAATCGGAAGAAGGCTTGAAGAACTAAGGGATGTTGGAAAGACGTTATAGAATTGAACTCGTGTTGTGTAATCATAAGTCTAAATACCTTTCACCCCACCTATAATCTATGCAATATCTAGAACTTCCAACAAGTACACCCACTCGCCCACAAAACCCTCATATTCCTATAGTAACCGACCTTACAAATCTCATTCCCCCCAACAACCAAACGAATTCTCCAATCCATTAACACAGAGCATACAAAAGCGAGCACTCCCTCTTTTTCCGATATTTTAAACATATCTAGTAGTCTAGACTATAGAGAAAAAAAGGAGCGTCGAATACATCTCGCTTAAACCCCAAGAAGTAAACATCCCACTACCTACGCCCTCTCCATCAACAGCTCCCCGAGCCCATGCCACACATTCCACACAGGCAAACACTTTAGCAAACGCAAGATTCATCAAGGAACCATCTTGATTAATCACTGAATTTCAAGAAGAACACCTATCCAAACATCTAAGAAAGACTTTCCAACTCTCACCACCAACTTCCCTACAACTTCAGAAACACAATAACACTCCTTGAGGTAATAAACAACCATTTCCATATCAAGATCCCAAGAACCCCCATCCAAACGCGTAACACAGCCAGCTGCATCCTCCCATGGTTCACTCCCAAAAACAGCTACAGTAGCTCCTTCGCCGAGACAGCCCTCTCAGCTGCTAAATCAGAAAGGGCCATATATCATCCTACCCATAGGTACTTGAAGAACCACCATAACTCTCTCTCATTGCAGCAGATGGTCTAAACAGAGGATTTTTTTCGTTGTGTCATCTACAAAAGATACCTGTTACCGAAACTTAGTTCTGCAATCTGCGAAACACTTTCCCTTCCTTGCCCTCGCCGTTTTGAACGAATAAGTAGACGATACACATCTCCACCCTTTTCATCTGACGCCCCTATGGTCCTCTCCTCTTTCTCTCTCTCCCTCTCACACTCATCACGCTCTCTCCCTCCCTGACCACTGCCTCTCACACCACCACCACCCTCCTCCAGTGATCTTTGTCCATCCCACTCCAGTTGTGACAACCGTCCACCCAAGATCACCATCTGGATTTCAACCTACCTACTCACCACCCACTCACCACTCCAAACCCCCACAACGCTTACCTTTCCACCGCAATCCTCGTCACAAATCATGCATAACATTGCATTTAACCTTCCCCTTGTCCCTCTCTCCCCTCTCTCTCTCTCCCCTNTAATCTTACAGTACATACAACAATAATTCAACGCTCAACATCCAACACCTAACACCCAGGATACGATCCATTTAAGAAGCGGTTCGCAAACAAAGCCAAAAAGAGAAATCAACCAAAAATCAACAGCTCAATTAAAAACCAAAACATATCTCTCTCAAGAAAAGACCAACCCATCTCATACTATCCCATCAATTCGTAATTTTCGTGATTTCCGTCATTGAGGAGTAAATATGGTTATGGGACGGATGTGAAATCCAGACGGGTACTAGTACTCACCACAACAGTAAGGTAAAAACCAATCAAAAAGTACAGCAATCTTACATGTGACAAAACCAAAGAACAGAGAAAAACAAACGAGGATATCATCAGATTACAATTTCTTCAAGACCTACCTAGGTACCTT
>LT855423.1:1010856-1030105 GCA_900184765.1 Hymenoscyphus fraxineus
AGCAATTCCTCAACACCCTCCCGAGCTTCCCTATCGGGGGAACCCTACCAGGATCTCATAAATAAAATAAAAACAACCAAGACCAAGATCTAAAAGTACAAATACTCCTCTCTTCCATTCACACACTTCCATCTTCTCTTGCAGAAGAAAAGTAAGTAAAAGAGCCGAAAACCCCTCAGCTAATAAAACACAGACAACCCAAGCCAAGATAGAATACCAAAAGCGGGTAGACCGCAATGCCCACGCGATTCTTGACCACCCCGCTTCCACCGAGGATACTGACACCAGCAGCCAATGACCAAGCGATGAGGACGAGGTAGATGGGTATCCGAGCGATGAAGTAGAGTTTGAAAGCTGAGAGGAGGGCTGCGATGACGAGGGGAAAGAGTGTGTAGCCGATGATGCAGACGCTTTGGGCAAAGGAGCTAAGTCCAGTCAGTACACCACCCTCTCTTCAAGGAAATATCAGGGAATGGAAGGAAGGTAGGAGAAGCATACATATTCCCACCCAACAACTTAATCTGCAACGTAACAACCGCCTCCCCAATCCAAACCATCGCAAAAACGCCCGAGAAAACCAAACTCTTCTGATCCCCCGCCGCATTAAAACTCAACAGCAAACTCAACAAAAGACAAAACACCAGCGGACCCCAAAGATCCCAATCGCGCAGTCCCTCACTCATATTGCCCTGATTCAGCAGCACATCCGGATCCAGCGCCCTCCCCGCAATCCCCACAATCTCATCCCTCGCACCGCTAATTCCCACGCCCCTCAAGTTCTCATACGCGCCTCGGAATCCCGAAGTGCCTTCCAACATGGAGCCCCCAAAGAGGTACTTGGGGTACAACACCTCGCGCATCTTGGACCAGACAGCGAGGAGATCCCGACGCAGGGTTTCCCAGACCGATTCGTCAATGGTGTTGGTGGGCGCGCGACGGTCTTCGCCTGGGATGCGCGAGGTGAGGTAGGATTGATTGGAGGCTGGGGCGTCGGAGGCTATGTTTCCTGTGAGAGGTGCGCGGGAGGAGGTGGATTGGAGAGGTTGGAGGGGGTCGTCTAGGTCGTCGAGGTTTGCTATCAGAAGAGATATTAGCATCCTCTTCCTTATAATCTCACCAGTCGATTTCGAGAGGGCTCTGGGAGTCGCAAATACACGCACCATCGTCTGGATCTATTAAATCGTCATCCTCGACCTGTGGTTGATTGTAATGTTCATAGGGATTGGATGATGAGGCCATCTTGTTCGAAAAGTAAGATTGTTACTCCGGCATAAAATCGAAAGCAGTATCCTTGAAATGTGTTATGGAATAGCCAAATTTGGCCGGCGCAGGAGTTGATGTGGTTGACTTGTAGTAGTTGATAGCTTGAACTACTTCCACGGTTTCCTCTCCACCAGGCCGTTTACAACATCCTTGCAAGTGGAGAGCTGCCAAAATCACGTGATATATGGCCGGCATTTGTCCGCCTCCACGCAGATATAAAAATGGAATAGGTCATTTCATCACAGGTCTTTCTATGAATGTACAGCCAAATCAAGGAGATTTAAAAACTTTAGTATTGATCAATAGCCTGCTATTGCGAGAGCTATAGTATTGAATTGTTTCAATGAAATTTCGTTATTCATCGTTCATGGCTCATAAAGCTCAGTTATTTCACCTCGCGCTGCCTCTGCGCCAAATTTCCCAAGATCATTCTCAGCTACCCATCAAGTATGACAAGGTACACTACTTAGTACCATTTATTTCTGTTCCCTACATTTCTTCCCCCAGAACTATCGGGTGCTGGTGGGTTATAATTGTTTCCGCCAGTCTGACCATGGCTACCTCCTTGCATACCGCCACTATGTGGTGATCGCTGGTAGGCATTGTTCTCATTTGGACGGCGGCCATGATGGTGGCGAGGCTGTACTCTTGGTTCATACGTCATCCTGCCATAGGTTTGGTCCTGGCGAATGTATTGATATGGAGTTTTGCTTTCGTCAATGGGGGCATTGTTGCGATCATGCTCAACCCATCTTCGCTGAGCTTGATTTTCTGGTGGCTGATAGCCCGGGGTTGGTTGAGCGTATGGGTCCCAAATCGGAAGTCCATCGGGAGGTTGAGCTTCTCCGCGTGGATTTCCTCTTCCGTAGGCTGCAATGTTACCATTGATGCCTGTTAAAGCCCATGCAAATACCGCGATTTCTTGAATGGCAGCCATGAAATCTTCCATTGGTGGACCGGAGGGAACTTCGGGATCAGGGTGAGACACATGAGGCCGGATTCTGTCGACACCCCAAGGAGCCGCGCAGACACCTCCAGATGATTGAGGCGGAAGGGGTACACGAGCTCGTCTCAACACGACAACTAAGCCGTCCGAGGTGCATGAAATGACAGCTTCAATCTCGAATGGCTGGGGGCCAGGTCTAGGACGTTGTGTGTGTGGTGCAGGGCCACTACCTGCATGAGACGTGCCGATAGAAGAAGTCGAAGAAGACGACGCTGCTCCCGCACGGTCAAAGACGGCCCCAGATGAGCTACGATCTAGATCCGTGCTGCTTTCGCCGGAAGAAGTTCGTGAATTGTTCATCAATCTCTCCCTAGCGAGATGTCCACCAAGTCGTCTTTCGCCTGAAGCCGTACTTCCCCGTTGGGCTTCACTACTCTCTCCTGTACCATCGGTATCAACATCCATATTCTCACGTAGGTCAACTCCGCCATCATCGGAATCGCTGCTAGCACTTGCTTCGCGCATATCTTCTTCCAAGTCCTCGTCATCGGTACGTGGATCTCTATACCAGAAGCGGAGATAGGCAATTGAGTCGTTGGACTTTGCACTTTCCAAGCATCTGAGAGCGTCGGGGAGACAGTTCTCTTGAATGCATGCATAAAAACTTCTGTCTTGCAGTTCATCCACTGTAAGCCCCAGGATACTTTCAACTGCACTGGTTGCATACATGATACTCAAGGTTCGTGTAAAACGATTGAGGATCAAAGCAGCTCGTGGCTCCAACAGAGACTCTTGTGGGGGCTCTTCGAACTTGCGCCTCAAATGCTCCGTCATATGATATCGAGGATCTTTTGGGGGTGTGGCAAAGAGGCGTTGAACTTTTGGGGCCTCGAGCGCTCGACCTGTTGATTTTAGCTTTGGCCATAGAATTTGTTGTAGTCAACTTACGCTCATTTGTTGCATCATTTCGGTAGATACTGGTACATGCTACAAGTACTTGGTAGACAACGGTAAAGACACACTCGCAATCAACCCAGCGGCCGTCCTTGCCTTTGATAGTAGCGTAATGAAGGACAGCAGCTTTGTCAAGCTCAACACTATGATTGTGGATGTGTTGAGCGAAGGGGATTTGGGCTGGAGCAAAATAATCAAAGCATGATCTACCAACCACTTCGTGTGGAAGGTAGCCTAAGATATCAACGATGGAATCCGACGCATACAATATATTGGCATCCTCAGTAAGATCTATTCGACCGGGTTAGTTGGTTTGTGGATGATGTACCACCCACCAGTAGCGCTTTTCCGACGGCTGGCTAATCACTTACTGTGGATGGTGATGAATGTTGTCTCCATGGTGAAGGATCTGGCGTTTGTATCTCTAAAAAGATGCTCAGTCCCTCTGGAGACGCGACGATGTAGACCAGCCCGGTGGAGGTTCAGAAATCGGGGGAGAAGTTGGCAATCGGAAAAGTTGTGGAAAGAAGGATTTGGAAGGGGGGTATATGTAGAGACTCAGTGGGAGGCAGTGGGGACGGGGTCGGTAGAACCAGAGGCTACCAGAGGCTACCAGAGGAGCACAATGCGGTCTCTTCTGAGGGTGCAGGTGCAGGTGCAGTACCGCAGTGCCGTAGTACCGTAGTAACCCTATGCAGAGCGTGTGCGTGTGAGTATCTCGAGCTGGAGGCTTCGGGACCAGAGTGGCCTGTTCCGCTTGGTGTTGTACCGTTACACCACCTACCTACGCAGCGCTTCAAGGAACACCAGACGCAGAAATAGTGGAGTAGAGAGCCGAACAGGCCCTACTGTACTGTACTGTACTTGTACTGGTACAAGTACCCTCAAAAAAAGGTTGTTGCCTTGTGAAGCTAACGGGCAGGGAAGATGCCAGGACAGTGACAACTCCCACCGTGCAGTGTAGGTAGCTCAATTGAGGTGGAAGTAGGCCTAGGTACAATGTACTGTAAGTGCCTAGTTAATCGTAGGTGGAGATGTATTCAAGGGAAATGTACCTATGCCGTGAGTACCTAGGTAGCAGGTAACTAGGTACCATGGTAGATTACCGTAGGTACCGTGGGTATAGGTACTTCCATTGGGTGGCTCTTTGCTGCAGAAACAACTGGCCCTGGTATTACCTCATAGGTGGCAGGCACAGGGCAGTTGGTGCGGGTAGACTTGCTGCTGGCCAGATGTAGGCGTAGGCGTAGACGCAGGCGTAGACGTAGGTAGGCGTAGACCTAGGCGTAGACGCATATAGTCGCAGTGACGGAAGGGGCTCCGGGAAGAACCTGGTACTTTTATATACGGAGCGTATAGCCCAGTACGAGTAGTTCGCCACTTCCACGCCGATAGGTACTCGAGTAGCTGTCTAGCAATCTAACTTTCCTATCTAGGCATTACTTGCCCATCTACTTGTCTGCTTCCAGGTCGAATGCAACCTTGAAAACTTCCCCTGCGGAAATGTATTGGTACCTAGGTATGTTCATCAGAAAACTACTGGTAGTCCTGATGACCCTGGTTGGGAGACCTTGAGGGCCGTCGGAGGCTTACTCCGTACGGTATTCTGCTCGATGCATGACTTCATCTTCAAACATCCAATCCAAAGGTCGACCAATTCCTCTTTTGTATATCTGCTGAAAAGGGTGTTTCTTGCGAAGAAAACACACAGTCCAACCCCGCCATCTCCGTATGCCCCTCCCCTCCACGTTCGCGCGTTCGCTGGGTCCAAGAAAGATCGACACAGGGTCACCATGATACCCTGTAAAGTCAATTCCAACTCCCGTCCCTGGACCCTTTTCGTAGTAATCTTCAGACTGCATTTGCATTGCATCTGAAGAAAAAACGGAAAAAACAACATTAGCACACTCCAGTCGATTCGCATATCGAGCTATTACAAAGTCGCTTCAGCCGGCCTTAACATCGCGCAAAACAGCGGGCCTAAGCTTCGAGAATACATCCTCACGGCTGGAACAATTGCACTTTCCAGACAAGCCCATGAACCCAAGCCCACGGCGGTTCGCATAGCAACCAGGAGGGGGATGGACAGAATTGGAGGCATAGAAAAGTGTGCGGTGCAGCTGCTTCTACTTGCATATTGATGCAGCCTGCTGTCTTGGGTACTTCGCACTGCCAACAAAACCACATTTCCCTCACAGCAAGGCCAACCACACTTGCATTGTCCTTGATGACTAGAATGTGGGAGCAGTCGACGTTGACCTGCTTGAGACATCCTAAGTCGGTAGCGAGCTTGATGCCGTCCCGAGAAGGTTGCCGATCAGAGGAACACTTCGTCACTTCAATACCGCACCTACGGAGTACGAGTATGTGATTTCGGCGTGGATCATTTCCCCTCTGACACGCTCTTTCGTTTCTCCCCTCAATTGCACATTCATCAGGAGACACCAACGCCAACCTCGAAAGGACTTTCAGCTTGTCCCTGAGTGACATCTTCGGCCCTACATAGGTGTCTCAGTCAGAGCGGATCAGCAATGCTCTCTACTGGTCTTCGTACCTCTCAAGCCAATTTTGCAAACTTCAAGGCCCCAGATCTCGATCTGTGAGAGGTGCCAACTCTGCACCCTTTGTATCCCCTGCTCTATCTCCAGAGAGATTTGCTGGCATTGAATCAGTCTCTGTCGCTGACCCATAAGTGCCAACACAATAGTCGGAACCACGGTTTTGACCTACAGTACATGTACCCTTTATTACACTTTCACTACATGCCTTGGTTTTGACAGCTAGCACAGGAGACGTATCCACAGCATTCGGCGAATTCTTTTAGCGTGCCTACTTCAGTACCAATACCAGGAATCGGGTCGAACTGTCAGCTGCGCTGGACTTCATTCGCGAAACGTAGGACTAGGATCCATCGTCACCAATCCACGTCCCAACTAGAGAAATGTGGATTTGAGACGTGACGTTGATGTGTTGCGGCGTTTCTATGCTCTGTGCACTGCATAAGTGTATCGGAGAGACTTACTGGCAGACGTTACTAGGATCAATGTATCCATAGGATGATAGGTTAAGTTTTGGCTGCTAATGTTTTGCATCCTTATCTCCATACTTCTTCTGGGGTTTCAGGTTGTACTGCTATAAGCATTTATTCTCAAGCTAGGCCTTTGAGATAACGTATCGTTCAGGACGTCATTACTTCCTCTATATCAATTGTTGTGCCTGAGTAAATAGTTCAATGATACTTCATGTCGTGGAACCTCAACCCTACTTTTGGGAATCAAAATGAGCAACGCATTGTTTGGAACAGCAGGGTTTCATGCCGAGAGCCTCGAAGAAGCTGTATCCCACCTTGCCCGGAATCACTGTTCTAGAATTAATCCAACGTTTGGGTGGCGCGGTTACCTCTTTCCCTGGTCCTCCTTGAAGAGGGGTCGAAAGTGTCCTATCTCATAGAAATCGATGATAAGGAATAGGACCGCTACTGGAGATCAGACCGGGTTTAGCCATTCTGACGCAGAGAAGTTCCAATTACTCTACCTAGGTACGACAGAGCACAAAGAAGTCCAATCAAGACTTACTCCCACTTTTGTCAAGTACGTATCAAAGATGATTATTCATCATAGCTTGACAAAAGTTCAATGACCAAATTGATCATACCAGACGCCACCCAGAATTGCGGCCTGTTTACGGATACGTAACTCGACAGTGTCGGTGTAGGTGTTAGATTGAGTGACTTCTGAAAGTGGTATGATCGTGATGTGGTTCATAACGGTGGAAAATTCCGGCCCATCACAGTTTCAAAACATCCAGACTGGAAGTGAAATGATTGAAGAACAAGGATAACCACGCAAGAAGAAGCATCTCTCCTCATTGTGACTTGTCATGTTTTTACGGGGGGAGGTATCTCCGTGGACTCGGTTATATAGCCGGGCTCGGCTCTCCCACTCGGCCCGAACCTGGGGACTCAGTCGAAAGTGTTCATCTTGACCTTCTATAATTTGCACCTGGCTTGCCACGTTCGCTTTGCGCCGATTCTGTTACACGTTCTCCCCTCTTTCGGTCCAGGCCGTGAATAGACTTTGGTAGATACATCCCTCAAGGGAGAGGAGTTCTCGCGTTTTCTTCCACGTGCTCTTGGGTGTACCAAGTACGAGCATCCAAAGGTCCCGGTCTGGTCCCGGTCTGGTCCTGAGGCGCTTCGCTTTCGAGTCTTCACCCTCCCGAGACCAGCGGCAGCTCCACCTCTAGTACTGCACGCAGTACTGCACGCACTGTACATTGAGTACCCCACTACTGCAAGTGCTGCATTTCATTTCTTGGTGTACGAGTACGAGTACATGTATTTACAATGTATGTGCACTGCAGTCTTCCTCTCCACTAGCTATCAGTCCATCAGTCCACCCCTCATCTCAATTTCTGCGCCCATGTCAACGACCCGCTGCGAAATGCTATAGTACGTTGAATCTTGCCTATGTCCTGCTCTGCACCTGATGTCTCGTGGGATCCTGCATTTGCCTGCTTGTTCAGGGCTTCATTTTCACCTACTTTCTAACGCGAACAAAGCTAATATGGATTCTAGAATTCTAGCTGTAGCAGGTAATTGACAATTTGGTCCTCCTGCATTGTGTGGAACCTGTAACTCTTCTAGTAGTGGGGGGCTTAATCTATATTGTGGCGGAACATACAAAATTTGTCATCAAAGTCATCCTCATTGGGTCAGCATACTCACAGGTTTTCGTGGGGTTCGCCTGTGCCTGGCCCAGCCTTGACACTACATCTCGGAAGATTTTGAACCAATACAGCAAATCTCCATGATAAGCATAGTAGGATGGCAACAACTCCATCTGAGCGTGAGTGGGATCTCCCCATGTTAAAAGCCACCAATCAGGTACATGTAAGTAGCTATGTGGATTCGAGAGGAGTTGCTTGAATATTCTTCGATCTTGATTTCGAAATTTGGGAAGGCTTGCTAATCAAATTTTCTTATAGGAGTATGGTGAAAGGGGTAGGTGACCTTTCGATATCACGTTTCCCATTGAAGAAGACTGATTGTATGAATAGATTTCTACTCCGTAAAGTTTTACCCGTATACCTCACCAGAAGAGGATCCCATATTTGCTGTGGTAGGTGGAGAAGTCGTGAGTATCTCATGATTCACCGTTGGAACCTGGGACTGATTGAAGCAAGGTTATTGTCTTTCGGATTACTTCATGTGGGAAGCCTGAAACTATAAAGCTTCTCGAGCTTTCTGTTGATGTGGATGACGAACGAGAAGAGGATCTGTACTCTTGTGTCTGGACGAGAGATCCATCGAAGGGAACCCCCTTACTCTGTGCGGCTGGTCATCGAGGAGTTATTTACATTATTGATGTGGTTAAGGGAGAAATATTGAGGGTAGTACACTTCTCGCTGTTTCTCAATATAATTTTTCGCTTACTAAAATTTGTTAGGTTCTGACTGGTCATGGCGGGGTAAGGAAACAGTTAAATGAAAAATGTATAAAGTACTGTACTAAATCATTTTCAGGACATTAACGATCTCGCCATCTCGCCATCATCTCCATACATCCTAGCTTCCGCTTCTTATGATCAGACAGTCAGGATATGGAGTCTTGATCCAGTCCATGAGAAATATCCTCTTGCAGCAATGTTGCTTGGGGAGGGACATAAAGCTGATGTTTATACAATAGTAAGTGAGTGGGTTTTGCCATGAAAAAGTACCTTGTTCTGACCAAATCAGGCATTCCATCACAGCGGTAGGTATCTCCTCTCAGGCGGAGCAGACTCAGTTGTCAACGTCGTAAGCTGCCTTACTACTCTCACAGCTCAACCTTACTAAACAGCCACAGTGGACTCTCCCAATTTTCCCAGACAAAAACACCGGCACAGCAAAACCAACTCTGATTCGCTATCCGCATTTCTCAAGTTCGGAAATCCATGACGGGAGAATAATCGACTGGTTCGCTTTGCGCCCCCTCTCCTTCTACAGTACTTCATGCTGACATCTTACTTCCAGCATCGCCTGGCACGGCGACCTTATCCTCTCCAAATCCGAGGAAGAAGAGGTAAAAGAAAAAGAAAACGTCATAGTCCTCTGGTGTATCACCTCCTTCGATTCCTCTCTCCCACCTCCCTCGCCCTCTCAAGCACCCGCCATCCAAGGACATGATACCAAATCCTACTTTTCCACAGATCCCAAAGAGGTGAAATTCACACGATTGGCGCATTTTCATATCGAAGACGGGGATCTATTGTATACCCGATTTGGACTTAGTCCTGTGGTGGATGGAATAGGACCGGTCTTGGGGTTCATGACTAAGTACTCGCGTCTGAAATTCTGGGATTTGAGACGTTTGGTAGATTACGTAGAGTATTGCGGAAGCCTAGAGGGAGACGACCATCAACATGCCACGAATCGCCCAGCATTCCTTCATCCCTGCAATAAATCTCGTTCCGCGGGTGCGGCGGCACTTGCTCGCGTTCGTGATACGTCGTCTGCATCGAGTACGAGTATCTCTGGCCATTCGGAGAGTACGAATACCGAGGGCGGGTTAGGGAGTAGTAGTAATGCGAATGTAGATTGGAAGAAATCGGCGAATAAATGGAAGGAGATGTATCGAGTGGGGATTCCGGGGTTGAATAGAGGACTCAAACCGCATAAGGAGGTGGGTATTGAGGGGAAGTCGAGGTTCACTGGCCGCATGGTTTCTTGGAGTGCGGAGGGGAGGTGGTGTGTTGCTGTGGGGAGTAAGGGGTTTGTGGTGGTTTTTGGGAGGTAGAAGAGAGAGAGGAGAGAGGAGGAGGAAATAGGAAGTGGATGGATGGGGAGTCTTTATGATGCATGTTCTGGAGGAGATGGGAAGTGGATGGGGTGGGGAGCCTTCATGGTTTGTACTCTAAAGATACGGCCAGGGAAACATTGGGTACAGTCACCATTATTTCTGTTTTTATACCTGGGGTGATGTGACAATGTGCCTTTTTGCTTCCCTGCAATACGGAGTATACGATCAATCATATGACCTCTAATGAACTTGATTTTTCCCTTGAGGATCTCAAATATTAAATCTAATCTTCATCTTCCCTAGTACAATTAACTCCTGACTACGTTGGGCTGGACTGGGCTATCGGACACGTGAGCATGTCTTACATTCCAAGGTTTTTCTAATGTTGCATATCGCGACGGATTCCGCGAGACTAGTGAGACACATATACTTGAAATCTGTAGTGGTGGAATGGTATGTATATATAGTATAAACAACTCCAAGGGGTAAGAGACCTGAACTTCGGATACGAATTATACATTAGAGGGGTTTTTTGAAGGGTGGTTTATAAGGGATGGTAGTTTTTGTTGGGAAAATTGGGATGTTTGAGTAGAGCCTTTGTGTTGTTTCTGGTTGTATCTTTTGGTTCTAGGAATGGGATGATTGGGGGTGTGATGGATGGTTGGTGGTTGGCTTTTGGGGGTGGGTCTTTGGGGTTTATGAATGCTGATGGATCTTTAAGGGGTTGGGTCTGGGAGTACGAGGACGCTCGTGTACTTCCTTTTAGTTCTGTATTCGAGGATGTGACTTTTGAGAAGTGGTANATAAAGGTTATAGCTGTAATGAGTTAAATTCTGGTCGTCCTTCAGGACTAGGTAGTACAGTGGAAAGAGATTGACGCTCTATCTATAGGTACAATAATATTCCTGTAACGGGGTAAAAGCCCCTGAAAAAGTCACATTTATTTCGTCAGGGATGAGGTAAAATGGTGAGCTTGAAGGTTGTTACAAAAGAACCTTAATGTTACTTTTGATATCTGGGTGTTGAGGTTTTTGAGATGGAACATGTATTCCCCAGCCAGAAGTCATTCTGACGGAGTGAGCACATATTCAGGACTGGCAAAATAAATCCATTCACGGCCAGTTTTACTTTCCAATGTCGGTTTCATCCGGCTGCCGTACCCATCGAAAGCTCCCTTCATGAACTCACTGCCATAGTCTCGATTATAAGGAGGGCTAACGATTATAAAATGTATACTCCTCTTATTCAGCGAAAGCCAAATCCTCCGTCGACATTGATCGTCTCCTTGAAGCTATCTCTTCAAGTTGGAGCTCAGCTATCTTTCCCTCAATACAGTACCCCTAGGAGTTACTTCTCACCTTCTCGTGTCCTCTCCTGGGAAATGATCAGCTTGGCAGCTTTAATTGCCATGATATTATGTGCCATGTACTCGCTTATAGTCGCCTAGACTACTTCACATGAAGGATCGCTTCTTAACGATTTTGCTTTCGATACAGTATTTTTCCTTTTCTACCTATTGTTGACTCTCTTGGAGCAAATATCACAATTTATCGGCTATCGTTCCATCGAGCTTAACACTCCAACGGATATATCTCAGACTCTGCAATGGAATAGTCTACGGCTTATCAAGGAAAAGAAACGCAGCGTTATTATCCTTTGTCAATGTACAGGAAATATGGATATTTGGTTCATGTTGGTCTGCGACCTCCTTTTGGCTTTCGAATTTGCTTAAATTTTGACGTGTTTAGGTTCCTTGGAACTTTCCGTCAATAACTAGGATTCCGTGCAGACACGAACTTCGGGCCTGTGTAGCTCAAAATGTGGGGTGAGTAAGTAGCACCAAAATATTAAGCCGAATCAGAAAAGTAGATACTCGACTAAATCTACAAATAGTTCGGTTGGATCAAAAAGTGCTGTCGAAAACACCTTACATGTATCAGGTTCTTGCTACTTAGAATCAACTTTGAACTAGAATAGTAAGGTACGTTAGGTATGATTGTTAAATATCATAAAAAGCAATATTCCCTATAAAAGCGCCCTAGGAATTACAATTGAACCTAATAGTTCAACCTCCTTTGACTCGTTCTCTTTTGAAAGTTAGAAACGCACCAAACGGTTTCATAAAGTAAACAGCACAACTATCAAATGAGGACGGACCCTTTACTTACAAACGAGAAAAAGAATTCGGAGCGAATTCGTGAGAATACAGCTCCCCGTATTTTCAACCAAACAGGCCTCAATTCAAGATCATGGCTCACGTATACACTACCGTAAGGCTCTATTCTATGATTTGGGAGGGACAGGACAAAACCTTCATTTAACTAGGGACATAAGTCTTCCTTCCTCTCTACGGTTTGTCTAGGACAAAGATTTCACACCCGGAAAGTATGACTTTGGACACCTCGAGGCCCCTCTAACTAAGTTGGACAAAACACCTCTCATGCGCAGTATTTCCACTATCTTGGCCGTTAAAGAGAAACTAGTTGCGTTGCTTTCTAATTCTAGATCTCTCGCTGTCAACGGGACTCTATCATTGAGTAAGACACCGTTCAAAACAATGTTTAAACTACCTTTAATCAAAACTTCAATCTCGACAGCCAAGATCATCCCTCACGCACTGTACATTCCCATTAACTCTCAAGCCAGAATCTACCTCCACCTCCTCCGCTATTCACCAACCTCACCACAATCCACTCATCCACCCCAATCACCAACCCTCAACCCCATCCCCGCATCCCAAAACTCACTCTCCAAAAACCACAAAAAACCCCCAATTACATCAGAAAAAAATAAAAAAAATCCAACTCCCATCTAAAGAGCGCCGCGGATCGAAAACCAGACGATAACTGAGTTTTACATTATTAATTGGCTTATAAGTACTATATGATTTTACAAGGCTAGTACAGTAACCTTTGGGCAAGTTTTTCGGACCACTAGGCCATTGCAGTTACCTAGGGTACCATCAACAGGTGTGTAATTGGTGGATTTGGTGGTGGGGGGGTTATTGGTTGTTATCACTGTGNTGGCTTCTCAAAAGCAATAGTAATTCCATAGATCTAGCAGATCGTCTAGATTACTTCCTCAGAGCTCACGAGTTCAATCCCTCCAATTCTTTTGCCAATATGTTTTTAGCAGAAACAAACGCAAGTCCGTCGACTCCCCTTGAGCATACGAGACACGATTGGTACTGTTGCTGTATTGTAAGTACCTTATTTGACCCGCCCTTGGGAGCTGAGTTGCTAAATTCTCGTTTTGATATCTAGTGTAAATACAACAACAACCATAATCTAAACCTTATTTATCTGGCTACATACTCTGTCGCACAAAAAGCTTTACAACAAGATTTGCTCTCTGGCTTCAGCAAGCTAACTCGATATACGGAAACATCCCGTTCTCTACTCCATGATCAACGAGTCCCTATGACTGCAGCCATCTGCAACCTCTAGAGTTCAGCGTATATCCTACCCGAAGATCTCTAAATCGACAACACCCTCATCCCCAAAATCCACATCTGTCGAATAATCGAATGCCAAGAAACGTTCTCTTTCGCAATGAGCGATTCTTTGCATATCCCGAATAGTCCATACCGGCGCGTTGACGACACGGAAGGAGCTGGTTCTGAATGCGTCCATATACAGGCCTTTCGAGTGCGGGATTTATGATTTCGTTAGGCGGGTATTAGCTATGATATCAATTTGGGCTATATGGCGCATCCCTTGTGTAACTTTGGGATGAAGCTTGTGGGTTGGTTCAATTGGTTCAGCTGTGAGGAAGCTGCGAAAGAGCTTTTAGATACATAGACCTCTTAATATAGTTATCTTTGATAAAAGTGAGTAGCCTGGGTTTTCTGCTTTGCTTCTATCAATGATGTGACGGAATTCATAGCGTGTATACGAATTCTGATAGACCTCAATGGGTTATGAGTAGTTTTATGAATGATTCCTGCATAGAACAAAGATTCAATGTCCATTCAAACCAGCAACACTGGACGTAAAATAACTGAGAGTTTTCCATTGATTATTTCAGTGATCTCCCAAGAAGAAGACAGCCGCTTGAGTTTTCGTGAAGTCATCAATGAACAGACTCAAAACACCACATCAGCTCCTTGGTTCTACTCAGTGCTAGAAACACACAGAATCGTAATACATACGATCTGTGCAAGACAACTATATTTGCCAAACCTTCAACAGAATTCACTGGCGAGATCTCGCTACAACGACTACAGATCACTTCCCACCAACTCCCACAGCTCTGCTTTCTCCTTTAGAAACTATTCCAAGGAATTCCTATGCTTGTTTGTCCAATATACCAAATACACCCAGTGCAGTTTTTACTATCAGGACTCGCGACCTCTGGTACAAAACACCAGGGCTTGAAGATAGCAAAACTACTATCATCGTGTAAACGCCTTTGAGCCATAAATTGTGTGCATCAAAGAAAGCATCTCCGAAGAAATTCTTTCAAGTACGAAAAAGGCCATCAACACTCGACATCGAGGCTTGGTACTAGTGGTATTTAAAATTCTGGCGAGCGTGTACTTACGTATTTCCCAGTTCTCAATCACACGACACCGTTTACGATGATAATCTATCTCCATTTAGCATGAATATCACGTAAGGGTCCTTGAAAGGAGCCTCATCAGTAATTCTTAACTCTCGCTCATCCCAATAATCCCTATCCAATCGCAAAACCACCCCATCTCTCCCAAAGTGAAGCGTGAAAACAGATGTTGTTTGATTGCGCAGCGCCATTTTTACGCTCTTGAATTGATTGGATAAAGAGGTGTCTTATACCTCACTTCTGAATTATATGGAATTGCGGTTTGCGATTGGGCGGTGGTTGGTTGGTTGCTTGGAGAGGTAGGTAGGTGTGTGTATGTTTGCAAGCTTCACTTGACTTACTTTATGCTTCACATAGGAGACGGGGAGGGTTGCAAGTAGTTCTCGGCTCGTGGGAGGGCTTCGCCTTTCTTGTGCTTGTTGTGTGGGCGTGACACGCTATGATGTGAATCAGACGGCGTCTAATTTTGACACTTGTAAGTCTACATTGAAGCGCAGCGAAATGGTTGGTTGGTTTCTAAGTGAGCTTCACTTCACAGCATTGAGACATTTTTGAATTTTTATGAAGGGAAGACTTTGTCCAGGACTAAGTCGTCGATCTCAAGGTCGCTTATTGCCACTGTAGAGGACGACAGGAGTTTTAGGCAATCAAGATCCAAAACTTGGGGCTTCCATCCTCCAAAGTAGAGCAGCTTTGTTCTCCTAGGAAGTTACAAATCTCTATACATTCTCGGCCATCGTAAGCTATTTTCAGTCGTGCACTCCTCTTATCCCCCTCTCTTCTGCAGACATGAAATCATTAAAATGAAAGCAGCATTTTTAACCGCCCTATCCCCTCGACTAATGAAGAAGCTATTAGAACATGGGTAAATAGGACGATATCAGCGGATTTTATCAAACTGCTTTTTCAAGAGATCATGACTCATGTATGAGAAAACTTGTGTGACCAGTTCTAGTGGAACAGCTGGAAACTTGCAAAATGATTCACGTCTGGTTACGTGGAGGGAAGTACAGGGTCTCACATATGGTAACTCAAGATCAATAGCGCCGGGAGGATACAGAGGAATATGTTTCAGTGTTTGCGCTTTTCCTAGAAATTCTGTAGTTGTTCTAGAAGGTGATGTGAGCGAGTTTATTCTTCGAAGGTTCGGAGGAAGTTGAGGTGTTGCTCCAAAAAGCATATTGTTCCAAAAGGCTGGGGAAGAGTTTGATAAGCGAGAAGGTAATTTGTTAGTTTCGGAGATAACACCAAAAAACGGAGGATTACGGGTACTTTAGCAAAATACCCCTATTTTTGATGCGTTTATACTCGAGTAAGTGCATGTTCTAGATTCCTTACCTCGAATGACTTTTCGAAGACCATTTGAAATGGATCGAGGAGAGTCAGGAGATTTTATAGAGCATTCCGACCAAAACCAACCAACATGGAACGGAGGCATCTACGGAGGTGTACTCGGTACAGGACATTGATGTATGCTGAGGCGCTAACGACGCCATGTGGGAGTTCGTTGGGAATGACGACGGTTGAGAGACGTTTTTATTCCGGACGAAGTCACAATCAACCCCCGACGTCAGCTGTGGCAAAATGATCAGTTGGATTCATGCAAGATGGGATGAAAATGTACGGAGTACGTATTCCCGTAAATAAGGATGTTCGGTTCATTGAGAAAAGTGTAAGAGCTTCTCTCGCCGGGATTGGCGTGGGCGGGAATGAGTGACAGGTGGTGTTGGGTGCGGTGTGGTAGGTAGTCTCCTCAGTCTCCTCACAGGGGTTTTCCAGGGACAACAGAGCGATAGTCGGAATATAGGCTGCTGAGTGGCTGCGGCGCTGCAGATTGACCGGGTAGGTCCCCCCTATGGACCCTATCACAGGCTATCAGTGGAAGGCTTTGGGTGGGCAGGCTCCAGACAGGGGGTGCACAGGACATCTGCAGCTGGCACTCAGTGGCACTCCCCACTGTGGTTAGATAAGCAGACCAATATCCATTGATCCAATTTCAAGGGACTTTGCGACCCACGGAAAGTCTCCTTCTCGCTCCTCAAAGCCTTCGGGTCCTCCCTTTTTCCCTTTTTCCTTCTCTCCGTGGTGTTTTCCTTCTATCACTCTTTAATTGGTCCCGGATCTTGTATCCTCAACACCACATCGGTGCCATTGCGACGCATATCACGCGATCGCCTGTCAAGACCGCTCCTCGTTCCTTCAGGTACCCCGTACCTCGACTAGCTGAACGCAAATTCAGCACACCATCACCAGCAGCACATCGTTCGTGAAGATGGCCAGTATAGTTTCCGCCACCAATGCCAGCTCTGCGGTGCCGTTGGCAGGTGTAAAGGTGGCCCAAATTGTCGGACATCCTCAAATTGACAGCTTCTTGACCTCTCTCACCCAAGTCAGCGGATGGACAGTTGCTTTCACCATTTTGGCGCTATTGGTCGCATACGATCAATGTAAGAAGATGTGCTTCCTTTACTGATCAAGACACTGACTGACAACTACGCAGTTAGTTATCTTAGGCAGAAAGGCTCCATTGTTGGTCCAGCATTCAAGATTCCCTTCATTGGCCCCTTTCTGGAGTCGGTCAACCCAAAATTTGAGGAATACCAAGGAAAATGGGCAAGCGGGGAACTGAGCTGTGTGTCGGTCTTTCACAAGTAAGCGATCCACATAACATACATTCTTGGTATACCTTAAGGCCACTAACAAACCTACTCCAGATTCGTTGTGATTGCCTCGACCCGTGACATGTCTCGAAAAGTCTTCAACTCTCCCATGTACGTGAAGCCATGTGTTGTGGATGTCGCTCATAAACTTCTCGGACCGACCAACTGGGTGTTTTTGGATGGAAAGGCACACGTTGATTTCCGTAAGGGTCTCAATGGTTTGTTTACTCGAAAAGCCCTCGAATCATATCTACCAGGGCAGGAGGAAGTTTACAACACCTACTTTGAGAGATTCTTACGCATCTCCAAGGAAGCCAATGGCCCTGTTCCTTTCAT
This sequence comes from Hymenoscyphus fraxineus, assembly GCA_900184765.1. Taxonomy (NCBI): domain Eukaryota; kingdom Fungi; phylum Ascomycota; class Leotiomycetes; order Helotiales; family Helotiaceae; genus Hymenoscyphus; species Hymenoscyphus fraxineus. The sequence goes on from LT855423.1 coordinate 1,028,354, forward strand.
GTCCGAATTCCGTGAGGTGATGTGCGCTGTTTCCTGCCGAACTTTTGTTGGTCATTACATCTCCGATGAAGCCATCAAGAAGATTGCCGACGACTATTATAACATTACCGCTGCTCTCGAACTGGTCAACTTTCCAATCATCATTCCATACACCAAGACATGGTACGGAAAGAAAGCGTCGGAGATGGTTCTCGAAGAATTCGCCAAGTGCGCTGCAAAGAGCAAGGTCCGTATGGCAGCCGGAGGCGAGATTTCTTGCATTATGGATGGTTGGGTGAAGTCTATCCTCGATTCTGCCAACTACAGAGAACGTCAAGAGAAGGGCCTGTCCTTGGAAGGAATTGAAAAGCCACAGCCTATGCTTCGTTCTTTCACCGATTACGAAATCTCCCAGACCATCTTTACCTTTTTGTTCGCATCTCAAGATGCTACCAGCAGTGCTTGCACCTGGTTGTTCCAAACCATGGCTCAACGACCAGACGTACTTGACAAAGTCCGTGAAGAAAATCTACGTGTTCGAGGCGGTGACAAGAACAAGGCAATCACCATGGAAATGATCGATGAGATGGTTTATACCCGTGGCGCAGTTAAGGAATTGCTCAGATATCGTCCTCCAGTCCTCATGGTTCCATATCTAGTCAAGAAACCTTTCCCAATTACTCCAACATACACCGTTCCCAAAGGCGCCATGGTTATCCCAACAACCTACCCATCTCTTCGCGATCCCGAGGTCTATGAAAACCCAGACGTTTACGATCCTGATAGATATGTTACCGGTGACGCTGAGATCAAGGGGGCTAAGAACTTTTTGGTTTTCGGAACTGGTCCACATTACTGCCTTGGTCAAATTTACGCTCAAAACAACTTGGCTCTTATGGTTGGAAAGGCTGCAATGGAACTTGATTGGGTTCATCACCCAACACCAGTGTCGGAAGAGATCAAGGTTTTTGCTACTATTTTCCCCAAGGTAATTCAATTCAAAATACAACTCAAAACAAAGACAAGACTAACCTGGCATAGGACGACTGCCCATTGGTTTTCACCAAGCGACCATAGATATATAGACTTCCAATAATCGAAGTCGAGAAAGAAGACTTTGGTTGGGTAGACAACCACCAATGACGGAACGGTTGCTAAACAATAGACGAATGATTTTCCAGTTTCTGCCCAACTTTCATATGCGTATTGCACATAGGGAAGGTCGTGATATGTGGTATCGGCGTTTCAAGGAGAAAGGGGAGGGGTTGCCAACACCTCTTGTTGAAAAGAAGTGTGGATGGATGAACGGATTAACGGGAAAAAGAATCAATCATCCGACTAATATCATACCTCTTTGTAATTAATATGAGAAAGTCTAGTTAGAAGACTTCTTGAAGACTTTGAAAAGCTGAGATGCCGTATTAAGTGTTTTTTGTGTTGTTGTTTTTTGGTGATTCTAATAGATGACTTGGGTTGGGGGTAACGTTCTTCCGTGCTGCCCGACTACATTGAGTGATGGTGAGTAATGGTTGGTTGGTGTAGGAGGTGTACTTAGGTTAAAGGGCGTCGACTACAAGTCCTGTACCGCTGTACTACTTGTACGTATCCATCGCCATCCATCCATCTCCTTCTCCATCCTCACTTTATAAGAATAGTGAAATATTGGAATTACTCGAGTATACTGGTGAATGGTGACTTATATACTGTGATGATAGTATCTACCGAGCACCTGAGCACCGAGAGAAATCGTTAATGTAGGTCTTTGAGATTGTG
>LT855423.1:1030132-1106964 GCA_900184765.1 Hymenoscyphus fraxineus
GGGCGGCCGGTGACTCCAAATCCGGAAGAAATGAGAGAGAGGGGTTATTTACGCGGGCTTTGATGGAGTGTTGTGTTACTATAGGTGAGATTATACTAGATAAGGTTGATATATATATCCACGGGGACCACGGTGTGTGAGGTTGGAAGCTGAGTCATAAAGGCTAGCTAGCGTAGGAGTCTGAGGGGTGTTATTGTTATTGTTATTGTTATGTTGTTTTTGGCTTGATGGATAGAGGGATAGATGGATCTATTTATTGATGAATAGGTATATACTTCTCTATAAATCTCACCATAGCCTGCTCTCGCGAGGTTGTAGGTATGTTTGGGGGACGGACTGTGTATGTGTACATGTGAGGAAGAGTAGAGAATGAAAATATATGGTATGTATAACCCACCCACCGCCCATCAACCTACACATAAAATCCGAATTGAATCAGAAAAATGGTCAAATCGAAAGAAATCGATACTGTATATTCCTCGGAGTAAGCTAAGGAAAGTTGTGCTTACGCCATGCCACCATGCCATCAAGGTGTAAAGTTGGAGTACGGTAGTATCGGAGTTCAAATTACGGAGTAAGAAATTCCCTTTTTGGGATAGGGGATGGGAAGGGGAAGAGTCATGATGAGTAAGTACTTACTCCTTTTCCACGGACTACCGTAATAGGTAGACTACTACCCCGAGAAAATCTCAATGAGTTGATAATAGAAGAAAAAGAAAAAGAACAGAGAAGGAGGGTGGTAGATTCGTATACTAGGTATACATACATCAGGCAACGATAACGATAAAAATGGATGACGTAGACGTCGAACGAAAACGCGGGGAAGTTGTTGGTTGGGTGTTTGTCGGTTGGTTTATGATAGATGATATAGGTTCTTATTTTCTCGTCTCCGAATTTCGGAATTGGAATTTTGGAGTCTGATATATAGTAGGTAAATATGTTTGTTTGTATTACGCGATCTTACATCCAAAACAACACAATTTCTGGATCTGGAGATTGGAATATTGTGTTGGGTACTTGGTTCATGGATAGGGATTCTATCAGACTCCACAAACGAAGTCGAGGAATTCCTATTTTCATTCTAAAACTATGGCTCAAGATCATGTTCCTATAACGCTAATTCAACTTCAAGTTAGGAAGAAAAGGACTACCTCTCAATCAACCCATCATCTCGCTCAAGTACCATATACCATACCAAAAGCCTACCCTACCAACCCAACCTACGTCTCCATCCCCATCCAATCACCAGATCCAAATCCACTCCCCAAGCCACATCTGACCGACCCAAATCCAGCAAATCCACCCATATCATACCTAATCACCTCCCCGGTGCCAAAAAAAAAAAAAAAAGGAAAGCTTACTCACATACTAAGCCTCCTCACCTCCAACCAACACCAACCCATGCCATGCACCATCTCCAGGGATCCAGGAAGCGAACTCCGATGTAAGAACTTGCCTACCTATGTACTCTAGGTATTTACGGAGCAGCTCATCACACCTCCATTCCCTTCCAACATTAATAATAAGACACCAGGAGGACCAGTCCAGTGGCTTAAAAAGAAGGGAGGCTTGAGGTATGTTCGGAGTAAGAAAGGTGTGAAAATTACCGATTACGGTTCCCTGACGGTTTGCTGCGGTGTTAGTGAGATGAGTCAATTGATGGGTTGGCTATGTATGTATGGGACGTGGCTTTGGCTGTTGGTCTATATATGAGGAGTCTTTCCTTGCTTGAATGTGGTCTTTTTTCTCACTTCGACATTATCACTTAATTTAATACACATCCATACCCTCTCCACTCCTACCAAAACCTCGTTTATACATCTCCCACCATAACAACCCTCACCCACCCACGAAATAGCCATCCAAACACACCTCCTCACAGTAAATCTCCCCTCCCCCAGCCTCCCCCAAAAACCCTCCTAATAAAACCCCCCAGCACACTCCCACCCCCATGTCTCAATCACACTCCTCAACAGNATGACCAGCACATCCACCATCCGCTCCACAGTAAGCCTCCTCAAGGACAAACTCACACCCAAAGACCGCAAAGCCAAAAAGGCAATGAAAGCCGCCGCCGCACGATCAAGCCTCTCGCACGATGGAAAGGTGGTGTCGAAGGAAACCCGATGGGTCCCAAAGGATCCGGATTCCCGTAAGTCGAAGCCGTTACCTGATTGGAATGGTAAGAGTTGTGTTCCTTTTCCTGGGAAGATGTGGAAGCTGATGAGTTGTGTGGATAGCGAGGGCGAGGACTGCAGAGGCTTATATGATACATGCGATGACTCGTTGATTGATTGGGGCGCTGGGAGATACAAGTTTGCGATGGTTTAATAATTGATATGGTCCTTAGGGGCCACGGAGGCGTTGGGCGTTAGGTGTGAATTATAGAAGCAATGGGTGTTTGTTTTTGCGGGGAAGGGAATTTGTAGAGGGGATTTTGTTTATGGAAACATGCTTGCGTTGGGCTGTACTTATTTCATATTGCTAGTAATTAAGTCTGGATCAAAAACTATCCTCCAGTTCATTGCTCATTTTGACCATACTAGGACTCTCGAGCTCATCGGAATCGTCAAATCCTGCTCCAGCAGTCGTGAGCAGGTCTTTCACTATTCTCTGACTAGCTTCTCGCGCTATTGGAGGTTAGCTTAGGGTTACTTATATAATATAATGTACTTACCAGGTGTTTGTAGAAGCCTCGATTGTGGTAGATTAAATTGGATGGTTTTGGGAGGACTCATGCCAAGTTCTCGATACACCCCCTCGGCATCTTCATCACTGTCACTTTCCCAACTGATCTCATCCTTCTTTGAGAATTTGGGCATGACCTCCTTTGCCTTTCCTTTTGCGGGTGTTTGAACACTAACGCCAGGCGTTCTAGGGGCATTGTATTGCTTTCTGACCGGAGAACTGAATATCTCCGCACGGAGTTGAGGAGCTGCCTCTGGGGGAGAAGACATGGGTGATGATCCATTGTCTCGCCATGATGGTTTTTTGGAGGGTGTTTTGCCTTCTTTTTTATTCTCTCTTCGGACTGTAAGAGGTGTAGCTTGAATTCTATAGTTCTTATCCAGAACCCGATGAAGAAGAGGGTCTTGATTAAGGCGCTGGGTAGCATTTGATGGCAGGTACTGAGTCGGATCAAAGGGCGAAGATTCTGGTGTCATTGACATGTCCGGATTTCTAGATTGAGCCCCTGGCGTAGTTGGTAGAATTTGGGTATCATCATCTTGCTCATATGCATCCTCCTTGTATTCCCGTTTTAAGTCTTCGTAAGGCGATGACATATCTGCCGTTCGTGGCGCGTCGCTAAACAGAGTCTTGGTATGAGGAGCCCGAGGTGTACTTCCACTCATATCACCATCATCAAGCAGAGAATCGTCCACATAGTGTTGCTGACTTGCCTCCTCGTTCATGGTTTCGTCAGCCGGTCGTGAGGATTCGGCATATGTGCTAGCATCCTGGTGGGATTGTGTATATGACTGGTCTTCATCCTCCTCTCGTTCCTCCACCCCAGACAAAGAGACATTTGCGCTGGCCTCGAAAAATTGTTTCCAAAACTACCCCGCGGTTAGCTTTATCCAATTTTCCTTCCGACTGGCTGCCAACCTTGGATCCCTCCCAAACAGCTTTCGAATGGTCGGCATATTGATCAACAATAGGCAGGATACTCGAAGTCACAATTCTATGTGCTCTGCTGAAATTGTGGTCGATTTCTACTTGTCGTTAGTTTAGGTCTATTTTGGAGGGGCGCTGGATGTACCTTGTAGGGTTAGGGTAATGGATTGCTCGAGTTTCTCTAGCTCTTCCGTGAGAGTAAGAGGCCGTGCCGAGGACGAACTTGCCCGAGACATGTTGGTCGTGTTAGTGAGCTGGGAATTTGAGTCGGAATGAGGGTGTTTGTATTTTGATATCGATAGTTATCGCGACGCGAAGTTGGCGGTGTTTATTCGGTTGCGTGAAGACCCCCGTAAACTCGACAGCTGAAGTGAAAGTATTTACGAGTACGGACCTCTCTGTTGAAATTGTCCAAACAAAATTGGGATAATTACTTTATGCCAAATGATATCATGTTTATTCAAGATCAATCAAGGTTCCGCACGGATATATAAAATTTTGGTCTTGCACGCAGATTAGAACTCTTCCTCTATGCACTCCCATTGACCTAACAAGATGACAATCTACCAGTTCGATATGTGCACAATAACAGATTTCGAATCAGGGTTAAGTCCCGAGTATCAACCAATACGATTAATTCGAATTCAAAAGATAAAACTATCTCGTGGAAATAAAAACAATATGGCGTTGTGGTGTAAAAGCCCGCTCCGATGACACAATCGCCGACAAGGATATCGGATATCAAAGATCTGGGGAAGCTCAAGCTCACCATCTCCAACTCAAACGCAACAACCAACGCCCAAAGATGTCAGCCCCACGCCTCACAACCTGTCTCCTCCGAGCCTCACGCTCCTCAATAACAAGACCAGCAAGACAACTACAACTCCGCACCCTCCCCGCAATCACTCCGCGCAATGCGCCCACGACCTTCAAACCAACCCCCAGATTCAACTCCCAAGCAGCAAGCCCTCAAAGCAAAACCTACACATACACAGAAGTGCGTCCCTCACCATAGCTCATCCAAAAGCGCCTACTAATAATCATCTCAGGTGAAACACTTCTCCGAGAACCCTTCTCCAAATGTAATCCTTGTCGACACGCGCGAACCAGCAGAGCTCCAGAGCACAGGCACAATCCCAGGCTCCCTGAATATCCCCGTCAGCTCAGTACCCGAAGCATTCTTTCTGGGGGACGACGATTTCGAGGAGCGCTTTGGGTTTGTGAGGCCGGCCAAGGTGAAGAGGGTTATATTCTATTGCAAGGCGGGAGTGAGGAGTCGAGCGGCGGCAGAATTGGCTAGACAGGCTGGATGGGTGAATGCTTCTGAGTACCCAGGTAGTTGGTTGGATTGGGAGAAGAATGGCGGTGCGAAGCAAAGCATTAAGTGAGGAATTTTAGGAAATGTATTTGGGAGGCCTGTGCTAAGCTGGAAGGGTTTGAACGGTCATACACACAAATATTTGAACTATAATGGCTCTATTTTCATTCATAATTGAATGTATAAATACAATGCCTCAGAAGAAAAGAAGCAGACGCCTTCCCAATGACAGTACACCCAAATGAAAAGCTACTTATTACCCGCGAAACAATCCGGGATACTCAATACACCTAGAATCTCTAAAACGCTGCTGGAGGTGGAGTCGGCGTTGGGGTAGGGGCTGGCGTTGCTGCTGGCTTGTCGTCCGGTGGTTGAATGAGACTCCCACTAGCAAAGAATAGCCACTTGATAGCAATAGCCAGAGCAGCATGTAAACATACTACCAGGATCAAAAGTACCTTGCTAGTCTGTTTGTCCGTCGCACTCAATACCGGGTAGAGATTCCGCAACAAGAAAGCCACACTGAGACCAAAACCAACGCCCACAAACACCCAGTTCAATATATTGATAGGTGACCATGAGATCAAAGCCACTGGAATCCAGATGATGTTGGAATATCCGTACAAAGCCCAGCATTCAAGTATATTGGCAGATTCGCTACCAAAGTATTTGAGCGCAAGAAAGAGCACCATTGGGATAACCAATGTATAGCCGTAAACTAGTCCAGCCGCACCTGATAATTGTTAACTTCGCACAAGGGATTCTTCCATATAAAACCTACCACTCAAAAGCTTGAAATCATAGATGAAATGATCCTGCCCTGACTTTGCCAGGTATTGATTGATTGTCCCACCGAGGAACAGAATAAACACAACCGTTGTCGCGATCCATATCGGCCCGTATAAATCAGGATTTCCCTCTAGAACATCCAAGAAGTTCGCTCGAGGATATAACGCTGCCCAACATCTTGAAAGAACCGAGGTTGTGTCAACGTCGAAGAATTGCGCGTAAAAGGATATCGACCAAAGATATCGTTTCGAGGAGCCACTGCTAGCAGTTGCAGGAGCAGGGAGACCGGAAGAAGCTCCCGGCAACTTGCGCGATCCGGAGGATGCGTCGGTATTGAAGTTGGAAGAGTGAAATTCTAGATCCTCCTGGAGATCTGTATGTCCAAGGTCGCCCTGAAATACCGATTAGATTGGTTCAGAAGCAGGCTAAATTTGGTAATTATCATCAAGTTGGAGATTCTTACCTCTTCATCAACATCAACTACCACATCATACCCAGCGCCAGACATTTTGTTTGTAATGTTGGGTTGTCAAATATGTTCTTGTATTATGGAGTTGTGACCAGACATGCCAGATCGGCTTTGAAGAGCAGCACCCCTGTCATCACGGCCCGGTCTTCTTGGAGCCTCATACCTACTCCATAGGTAGGCAGCAGCCCCCACCAACAATCGCATTCAATGGCGGGGTACAGCCCAGTCAAAGGTTCATGAAATCGATCTTTAGGAGAGTGAATACGATACAAGGGCTAGCCAAAAGTGAAGTCACTGAAAAACATTTTCAGATTTCTTCAATTGCGATGTCAAGTTTATGCTACTTATAAAGTTACGGCCTCTTTCTCAACATTTCAATATCATATAGGAGTGCACAATTACAGCATGATTCCGTTCATCAATGACTATTCGAAGAATGCTGCTATAGGGGATTGATGGACTTCGCAGTCGTATATTCTAGCCCAGTTGCTAACAAGGTCATGGTCATTTTGGATTACTCGCATTCAAGTTTTCATAAACTGTCGGGGAAAGTTAAGGTTGATATATCTGGACACTCTAGGGCGGTCTCGAGAAGCACCAGGAAGGGAGATGTGGTGGGAAAGTTGAAAACTAGGCCACGCCGATCTGCCTTTAAGTACCGGCTTCAAATATGTCCAACTTGCATCTTCTTCCGCGTTCTAGAATTCTTCACAGTATAAGAGTCGGAGCTTGCGAAAATTCATTGATGGTTTATTCCGTGGTGTCTTGATCATTGTCCCATATGCTTGCCTCTTGCTATCGTGAAAAATACAGCCAGACATGCAACCAATTCATCAAATACCTCCCCAATCCATTTGTCCATCCCAGCCAAACGCCAATGGAGCGAACCGTTCACTTTAGCTTCTTCTTTGGTCGGAGTTGGTTGGTGTGTCCACATTTCTTCTTTCTGCAGTTGGTGGCACGAGGTGGGAGACGGGCCTATGATGCTAATTAGTATACTATCCCTCGGTCGATTCGTGATTTATGACAATCAAGTACGTACGTAGCACTTTCGGCAGATCATCTTGTCGCAGTTGAACTTGGAGGCAAGAGCCTTAAGCGATGGCTCAATGATACCACCACGGAGACGGAGAACGAGATGGAGGGTGGATTCCTAGATGTCGCATTGTCAGCCTGCGAGCCAATTCCTGTCCAAGCCCATATGCAGTTCGCGCAATTCAAATCCCCCGTCCTTTCTGTCCTTCGGAATCCTGCCTACCTTTTGGATGTTGTAGTCGCTGAGGGTTCGGCCGTCTTCGAGTTGTTTTCCGGCGAAGATTAGACGTTGTTGGTCCGGTGGGATTCCCTCCTTGTCCTGGATCTTGGACTTGACATTGTCGATTGTGTCCGAAGACTCAACCTCTAAAAAAATCGTCAGCTCGTGGAATCGTCAAGCAGGAAAGAAGTATATGCCTAGTGTGATCGTCTTCCCTGTGAGAGTCTTGACGAAGCTATAGATAGGAAGGTTAGTCGTCGTTCGCTCGATGTTCGATGTCGCGGAATAGTCTGGACAAGAGGTGATTTGGGGAGAATGGCTTGGAGACCTACATTTGCACTAGGAAAAAGGGCACGTCAGCATGATTCTTGTATGGCTGGCATTTCAATCATCAACAGGGCATTGTACTTACTCGTGGCGGTTTCGTCGAAAAGTTGTCGTTGATCTTGATCTCGAAGGTCCTGACATGAGGTCCTTCCATTTGTGCGCGAAATCAAGTGTCAGGTGATCTCGCTAATAGTCCGGTCCGGGGTCAGAGTGGGTCGGGTCGGCTTGCACCTGCCTCCTGGTGGACAAGCTCGACAAGGAAAGTGGCAGAGATTCATTTTTTAACTATTAGCGTAAGTTAATTCTAAGTACTAAAATGTTTCAAATAATTAGAATAATTGCTTTTGTTGTGCTATCGTTTTAGATAAAACATTATAATTATTCTAAACAAATAGGTAATATAATATAATGCATTTACTGGAGCCCAATTCCTAAGCAACAATCAAGATTATGTTCGGTTTAATGATTCTTCATATCTTTTGGAGCAATAGAGTCAACATCTCAGGGCTCGGTTGAGTTACAAAGTCCCCAGAGATTTCTTGGTCATTACTCTGTACACACCATATACATCTAAAGTGATTATACCAAAAGTCTGGCACAAGTAAACTAATTGTCCCGTTCCATCTAGATCAAGCAGAAGAGGAAGGTAACAATTATTCTAAACCCGTCGGATAGTTGCGTTAGTTGTGTAAGGTCTATGGGATAAAAATATTAGAATCTAGGTGTGTTCGGAGTAACAGCCTCCTAGTAAGCTCGTTACCTGGACATTCATGCTATTCATTCATTTCTCTTCCTTTCTAGCTTCTCCAAATGATCTTCCAGAGAGATGACCTAGAGTTGCGGGGACAAACTCAAGGCTTTTTAAGGTAGTCTATTCATAGGGAGTATTTAGCCACGTGTTGTACTGACCGATTGTCTACTTGCTGCTTCAAAAAGGTTGCGCAGATATTTTCGCGGTGGTTAGATGGTATCATTGACCAGATCCGAGAATTACGTATTGCTGTTTTTCCAAAGGCTGAAATTAATAAAGTATTCGCATAATCATCTCGCCTTGCCGTAAGACTGCCTCAATTCACAGTACGAATATCCCTTTCGTCAAGAAACCTCCCAAACACCTATCTTTCTCATCGGGTATCTTACGATCTTTTCCCTAACGCCCACTTCACTTAGGAACCATACATCTAAACCAAATCTAAATTTCAATAATCCTCAGAAGAAGAATCCCCATCATGACCCCCTTGTGCCCGATTCCTCCTCTCATTCCGATGCCACCTCTCCAAACGAACCTCAACTTGAAAGACGCTCTTGACAAGCATATCCACACTGGTACCGGCGCTTTGAGCTATTCCTCATTTAGCCACGTAGTCAGTCAACAACATGAGAGGGAATCTTACCCGCTAATTCAAAGAAAGCTTTTGCGGTATCAGGTAGCTCTTCGGGAGACCGATAACGTTTGTAAAACTCTCCAGGTCGTCTGATGCCCGGTTTATCACCGTCAGCGACGGATTTGTGTGGGATGGGGATGAGATGCTGTTGAACTTTCTTCAGTAGGTTTGTGGTATCTGTTGACTCTGCGTCATCTGGCTGTCGAGGAGGTAGATCTTGGAGTGGGAAGAAATCGAGGATTTGCTTGGGCACTATTAATGGTTGACGTTAGTAAACGAAAGAGAAGACGAGCGAGGATGAGGTACAACGACATACACTTCGGATCTCGGTCATCAATCCAAGTCCGTTGATACCAATCAAGATAGTCATCGATCTTCTCATCACTCATTTTCAAAACGTCCTTGTCAGTAACCTTCAATTCCTCCCCTCTCCGTAATCTCTTCGACGGCCCCCGAATCATGATCTCGCTCCATGTCGTCCAGTCAAGCTTCATTGCCGTTGGATCGGATCCGGAGTATGGTAGACGGGCGATGTCATCAAATGGATAACATAATTTTGTTGCTACCACGATAGCGCTGATGATCTGGAGTTCGGGGTAGGCTGATGCCTCGCGGTTTCTTGTGAAGGACACGGGATATGAAAAGTCGAATTCTAGCATTTCTGATAGACGCCGAGCACCAGAGTATATCTCGACTGCTCCTATGTTATTATGATATTTCTTGGTATTTATTTATTTTGAGGAAAACTTACTGGGGAGAGCGAGATCTCGGATATGTTTGTACATGACGAGGGGGTAGTTGATTGAGGGGAAGATCATATTCAACTGAGTTTTGTAAAATTCAACAAGTTGCATAACAGAGGTTTGAAGGTTGTCTCCTCTCAATGGTGCCTTGATATCGAATGATGCAACCATGGGAGGTGGAAGTTTTCTCCGCATCTCCAATGGGATCTCTTTCGTCTGTGAAATATTAGAAAAAGAGGTCCAAAATAACAAACTTGCATGAAAGAAGCGCAGAATGAAAAAGCAAACTTACAGCTCGAGCATAAACCATATCCTCATTCGTCACCCATTTAAAGAGATCCCCTAAACTCGTTGGCAGCCTCATGAGCAGCATCCCCAGATAGCACAGACCCAGCGTCTCAATCAATTTCGGCATCCTCTCCTCCCCCGCGATGCTCCTTCGACTCCGTCTCGAAGATACACTCTTGCCATCACTCTCAGTATTTTCCGCCTCACTCGCCGAGCTAAAGAACGTCCCAGATACCGACCCATAGCTCTTATCCCCAGCCTTGAAGAGCTTACCAACTCTCAGACCCCACAGGTCTTTAACCACAGTCTCAAGCTCAGACGGAAACCTCTTCTCATTCACAAGCCAATTGCATTGTTTCCAGAGGATCAGCTGATAGCACTGCAAATACAAATCGATGGCGTCCTGGCCGCTCAAGATGCGCTCAACGCGTTCTTTCTGCTCTTTTTGCTTTCGCGACTTTTTTCCTTGAGTATTCCAGTCATCCTCGTCTTGTTGTGTTTGTGTGAAGCCCTATTTCCTGTCAAATAAAGTACCGGTACTGCGTTGTCGTGATGGGGACTAACAGCTTGCTCGTGTCCTCGTTGACAGAATTTTCTGCCATTTTCGAGGTAGTACTTTCGGGATCTGCACCCCTCCTCGGTGCAGCTATCACCGCGTCGAAAACGTTGATACTCTATATGTTGCGACATGTTCCCTCCAGAAAGTACAGGAGTACCGGTAGCTTACAAGGCGGACAAATTTGGAGGGGAAGGTTGAGCGCAACGGCTTTTCTACAAATGCGCCAATCTCGGAAGGGCTACCTTGTACTAATGTTTATTCCAATCACTCACTTCACAAACGAGAATTCACATTACATCACAACAATCCTGTCGGTTCCGCTCAAAATGGTACGTATCAATAATATTTTTTGTTTCGGAAAGCATCGATTTCTACAAGGAGATGTTGTGCCACATCTCAAGTGCACTTTTTGACTACGCCGGCCAATCGTGATCATGTAGCATCGAGTAACAAAGAGGAAGATGTCGTCCGCAAAGCCCAGATAACAAATCAAATCTTTCAAAGATCCTCTACGCAACGACCTTGAGAATGGAGGTCCTCAGAGTCTCAAGAATCCACCCATACAGAGTATCCTCCAGACTATCGAGCCCTTCAAACAAATCTAGTATGCCATCGTTGACAACAAGGTCGGAGTCAAGTTGAGGAACTCTAAGAGCGTGGAGCCTCCTTGGCTTCAATAGCAAGTTGCTCGCCCATAGCAGTAAGAACAATAACGTCTGATGCACGTTAGATATCAACAAAAACACCTTTAGGGGATGGAAATTCTCACTGGTGTCCTTCTCCTCAGTGGTGAACAACTTCTCAATCTTCTCACCAATTTCTCCATCAGGAGTCTTAACATCGTCTTTGGTCTCGCCGTCATCAGCCATCAAGGAAAGGAATCCATCATCGGAAATATCAAGCTACAGAAGAACTCGTTAGTCTTTTCTCGCCTGAGAAGGCCAAGGCGGGGTATGGAAAAGCTTACCAATTGGTATTCCTTGCGAATGACATTGGGGACGTCCATGTTGTGGGTGGATGGGCAAAGTTCTTCAAGTTTCTTGCCGGTAAAGATGTCGATAGCGACGAGATGGACTTTGGCGTGACCGTGCTTGCCAGTCTTGGAGGTGGACATGTCAACAATCTTGCAAGGACGGTTCTTGATGCAAACGAAACCGTTCTTTCTCAAGGCCGAACATTGCATAGGGTAGGTGGCAGAGGCGCCTGCATCGGCGGAGTCGAAGGTGTGCTCATGCTATAATATCACGATGCTTCGTTAGCCGATGCCTCGTCTCGTTTCGCAGATTGCGACGTTATCCTCGAAGAGATGCAGAGTCATGATCCTGATTGATCTCTTGAATGCGCCCACCCGACCATGGCGGGGTGCCGTGCGGGGTCCTGGTATGGAGAAAAAGTGAACAGTCTTACCTGCGCGTCGTCCGCCATCTTGAATGAAGTTGCAAGGTAAAGATGGAGTGTAGTGGAGGTATGGGCAGTTGGAAAAGGCAAGGAGACCAAGGAGAGGAATAGATTGTCGGGAGAGTGGTGGAGCGAACTTGGGAAGGTTGTTAAAGACTTTCAAAATCGAGTTATGTGCGGGCAGCCTAAAACTGGAGCCACGCTGGGTTGGCCAGTGAGGGCGCCAGGAAAGGTGGAGTCGGCCGGTGGCCAATAAAAGCGGCAGCTACTACAACTGGCTTGTGAAGACCAGGAACACACCCTGGATCCAGAGCCTGATTCACGGCCGCTTTTATCGAAGCTAACATCGTAAGTGAGGAAGGCACGATGAACAACCGGGCTAGACTCCGTACCAACTGCCTTACCACTCACTATTCATTCACTCGGCCTGGGTCATACTCCTCACTAGGACTCCCGTCCTTACTAGTACTCCAGGTCCTTACTAGTCACCTACTTGGGTTACTACACCTACCTACTTAGGTAACTACTAGGCGGTCTAAGGTACCAGGTAGGGAATCGTCATGAGCTAATCAAAATAGCTACGGTACGAGTACGCACCGCACCTGGAATAAAGCAGCAGATGTTTCAAGGCAAGGAAGGGCCTTACTAACAAGTATTACCTCTTCCATACCAAGAACGCCTACAAAATCAAGTGCTACTCCGAATTACTACCTAGGTAGTAAGTACTTATAGGTATCTAGGTACTGTATATCAACAGCTGTAAGAGCAGGAAATACTTCCACGTCCGAGCACGTCCTATCACAATTTGCGTGCCTCACTTGGATTAATGAGTTAATGACCTCAACACTGTTCAAATGTTTGATTAATTATTACAATTATTCGAGCCTATTCAAATAACCATAACTACAGGTACAAGTTCCAATTATAAAAACCCAAATCAATTCAACCATAATGTGGCGTTACATGCACCTTCACCAGAGGAGGTATTAATAGGCGCCACAAACTTTCACTGGTATTAATGAGAACTGGTCGCAAATCCACAACGGTCACCTCCCACTCCAAAAATAACTCAGCTGAAATTCAGATACCCATCAATCTCACATACTCAGTATTTTCTCTCCCTGAACAGCTCCAATCTACTATCAAGTGCTGTGCTTCGTGGTGCCGCCCATCCTAAGCTAGCCTGTTTGGGAATCCTCAACTCCTTGACCTGGGAGCTCTGGCCTTTCGTTAGGTTGGCTTCACGTATTCCAACCCATTGAACACCCACGAATAGTGCATATTTTCGACCATGGTTCTGCCAGTCTCCGAGAGACTCGATATTTCACGCTGAAAACCGGTCTTGATGCCACGAGGAGGAGGGGGATATGTGGCTCGACCGGCTATCGGGGCATTCGACGCCTGCCTCTACTGGAACCCCCCCACCGGGGAGTGCGAACAGATCATACTCTCCAGCACCACGCCGGCAGAGTAATCTAGGACCTCCTTCTGCCTTGCAAAGACCAGGCTTCAACACTCGGTCATCTTCCTTGTCCTTGCTCTCCAATGACTCTACAACGTCTCTGCTGTCCTCTCGACGGCCTAATGGATCGAATCTCAAACGAACGGCAACCATAGTAGATGTGCCAGATCCTCTCAAGGTTCTGGGCAACATTGTGGGTTCAGAAGATACCAAAAGGGAGGAGATTGATGAGGATTGGGAACTGGAACTTGATTTCGACGGCCTTGGGCTGCACGAAATAGCAGAGGACCGAACGACTTCCGGGGGCGTTATATCTCAGAGTCTCGAAGAGTGTATGCTTATCTATTCCTTTTTGGCTACACAGATGCTGATCGCGGGTTTTAGTTGAGAGAGACAGATACAAGTTTGACAGCCTCCACCAATCAATTCATGACTGTGATGAAGTGCTAAATAGCGTCGAACTCAACCTAAATAGCTTCCAGAGCGACCTTGCCGCGGTTTCGACGGAGATAGAAACATTACAAGCGCGGTCCACCGCATTGAGCGTTAGGTTAGAGAATCGAAAAGTAGTTGAAAATGGCCTGGGCCCAATCGTGGAAGAAATCAGCGTCTCCCCAGCCGTTGTCAGGAAAATTGTTGAAGGGGCCATTGATGAAGCTTGGGTTAGAGCTTTGGCCGAAGTCGAGAAGCGTTCCAAAGCCATGGAAGCTAAATCTAGGGAACATAGGAATATAAAAGGCATCGATGACCTCAAGCCACTGTTGGATAATCTTACCAAGAAGGTCAGTCATGCTGCCAAAGTATAATATGGCCATACTGACTCTTGCAGGCTCTTGAGAGGATCCGGGATTTTCTTGTTGCGCAAATCAAGGCATTGCGTTCACCTAATATAAATGCCCAGATCATACAGCAGCAACACTTTATCAGGTACAAGGATTTATATGCCTTCTTGCACAAGCATCATTCCAAACTAGCCGAGGAGATCGGTCAAGCATATATGAATACAATGCGATGGTACTTTCTGAACCAGTTTACCCGTTATCTCAAAGCTCTTGAGAAAGTTAAAGTCCACGTGCTTGACAAATATGATCTTCTTGGCCAAGATGATGGAACTCGAAAGACAAATATCTTGTCAAGTTCGAAGATTGCAGCGCCAGCGCACGATGCGTTCAATTTGGGCCGACGAATTGACCTTCTCAGAACGCCCAACCAAACGGCACTTTCTTCGTTTTTAGCAGAA
Organism: Hymenoscyphus fraxineus; assembly: GCA_900184765.1. Lineage (NCBI taxonomy): Eukaryota > Fungi > Ascomycota > Leotiomycetes > Helotiales > Helotiaceae > Hymenoscyphus > Hymenoscyphus fraxineus. Next base: position 1,044,981 of record LT855423.1, read on the forward strand.
GAGGATAAGTCAACACATTATTCCGAGTTTCCATTCAGACATTTCAACCTCGCTCTTGTCGACAATGCTTCAGCTGAATATTCCTTTCTTACCACTTTTTTCGCACCAGCATTGTCATACTCAACCATATCTCGGCATTTCAACTACATTTTTGAGCCAACATTTGCTCTTGGGTCTGGCCTCTCAAAATCTCTTTTCCATGAAACCTACGATTGCTTGGGGCTCCTCTTGTGTGTGAGGGTAAATCAGCACTTTGCTTTCGAGCTCCAACGACGCAAAATTCCGGCCGTTGATGGGTATATCAATGGAACTAGGATGCTGTTGTGGCCTAGGTTCCAAGTTATAATGGACCAACACTGTGAATCGGTGCGGACAGTCACCAATAGCGTTTCCACACGGAAACCATCAGCCTCGGAGCAAGCAAAACAGTCTGCTGCTCCACACTTTATGACACAACGCTTTGGGCAATTTTTGCATGGCATTCTAGCATTAAGTACTGAAGCAGGTGACGATGAACCTGTCTCAGCAAGCTTGATCAGGCTTCGAAGTGAAATTGAAGCGTTCCTGACCAAGACGGCCAAAAGCTTTGGCGATTCTAGGAAGAGGGAACGCTTTCTTTATAATAACTACTCGTTGATTCTCACGATTATTGGAGACGTAGAAGGGAAACTAGCTCTTGAACAACAAGAGCATTTTGAGGGCCTGAAAATGGCATTTGCGGGAACGTAGTTAGATTCTTGGGCCTATGCCCTATAAAATACAATCTATTTTTTGGCCATCTCCCGGTGGACAAGAAACGTGGCAGCGATTCCATTATTTTTTTAGCTATTAGCGTAAGTTAATTCGAAGTCCTTAAACATTTAAAATATCTAGAACAATTGCTCTTATTATACTATCGTTTTCGATAAATTATTTTAATTATTCTAAATAGATAATATAATATAGTGGTTTTTACTTAAGTTGGGATAAGACAAAAGAGATCTCTGCTACTTTTCTTGTCCACCGGGAGGCTATCTAAAATTTCAAGTTTATCTATTATGAAAAGCTGTAATGTGACAACCGAGACCAAAGGGAACCCAGTATATCAGATTGTATCACCGTCTTCCTGGCCCAGAACGACACCAGCCCAATGAGGACGGCCAATGCAACGGTCTGCGCAGGCTTCCTATATCTCCAAAGTGTCTTGAGAACCTTTTCACGTTGTTCTGCCCGTTCCAATTCCTTGACTTGTCTCTCGAAGAACGCCTTACCATCTTCAAGTGACTGATTCAACACTTGATTGGGCCGCAGTGCCGTTTTCATGACACTGGAGCTCGATATGGATCTCCAGGGTTTGAGGGTTTCTGGTGGATGCTTCTCGATCAACTTTACGGTGCCTTGAATCAATGCCTCTAGATCCAATGGCTTCGGAAGCTTGGACAGAATTGAATGGAGCATCTCAGGTTCATCTGCGGGCGTCTCAAAGAGCTCGTCTGAACGCTTTAGCACAATCTGGGCAAACATATACACCGGGAAAACGGCTTCGCGAGCTAGAAATACATCGAACAATCGAGCAATATCGCCGTATTCCTGGATATCATGAGCGTACATTGTGAGGGTGCCAGAAAGGGCGAAAAATGGCTGGGTTTCGGAGAGATGATGATACAATTTCGGATTAACGGCATATAAGATGGCTGGTATGAGGCGCAACTGGGCTAGCGCCGGCGTGAGGGTGGGAAGCATAAAATCGCGAATACGCAGAGTGGAAAGTCGAGATACAGCTACCGCGCGGCGTGGTGGTTCCAGGACCAGGAGAAATACCTGACAGATATCATGATAGCCTTGGAAATAGCACAGATATGGCTGGCGTCGCAGAACCTCGGTTATCAGATTTGAAAGCTCTTCTTTCTTTTGATCCAGATCCCTCGAGGATTGGTCTGTGCGAATTGATCAGCTCCGTTGCTCTGCCTCTATGTGATATGTGACAACAATACGGGCATGACGTACTGTTGGGATAGTATATAAAGGATCTGTTCACATCGAGCTGAACTTGTCCTTCATCACGATGCTCAGGGAACTGCTTCCAGTCCTCACTATCGCCCTTTTCTCGTTCTGTATCGCTACTCTGACTCGGTTCTCCGAGCAGTAAAGGCCCTAGTGGGGATCAGCTTGACCCTCAGAGACTCTGTTAGGCAGCAATTGGATACGAACATGTCAGTCTGCGGAGTTGGTCAGAGATTAGACCTCCCTCGCTGGTTGCCAGAGCCTTCAACCGGTCAACATCTTTCCATTTGCACGCATCGCGGATTTCCTGAGTCTTTTTCTCCTGTTGATCGAGAGGCAGCGTTCTATCGTCGGTGTCGTGTTCCTTAGGGAGGGGTTCCGCATTTGGTTCCATATCGCGGACAGTGGTCCATGGATCCTTCAATCATGGCATTTGATGAAGGAGAGCAGAAGGGGAGGTCGAGCCAACAAAATTTGGTCGTCGCATTCCTTGGAGGGGGGCCTCCGGGGAGCAGGGCAGGTTCCAGGTCGTCGCGATAGCTCTGAGCTCGCCAAAAGTTTAGCGCGTCTGCCCCCCGAAATGCTCGCCTGCAGCAGATGTTCGGTTCGGTCCAGTCCAGCTAGCTGCATGGGCAGAGAAGCAGGCGGCAGGCTCAAGGTCGCAGGGTGTACAAAAAATGATCTGTCAATTCCGGATCAACACCAGAAAAGGAGGTGCTGACAGAAGGAATTGGGGCGGTCCATGAGCAAACTCTCCTCTCGGTCATCGCTTCGAGGCGACTCGCGTTCTGCCTCCCTTTGCACGGTCGTCGCTCATCTCGCTTTGCCCTGGCTCCTGAGCGCAAGCTTCGCGTACAAGCATCCGTAACAAGCATCCGTTGCCCCATCTAGTACACTGCTACCACCAGCTACTGCATCAACAGCCTTGTCGCAAGGCTACCACGGTTTTGCGATATCGATACTCCGTACTGATAGGCATTTCCAACCGATCTCCAGCTCTGGTGTTGTCTCTCAAAAGGCATCTTGTTCCTCTTTCCTCATCTCCAGTTTAGCTGCAACGGACGCTTCATGCCCTGATTTCCAGATATCTCGTCCCGTTGCCGCTTCCTGCTCCGACCAGTGTCGCAAGAACCACTCTTGAGGACCCAGGCTAGAACCGACCAACTGGATCTAGGAAACGCCTCTAGGAATCTGGTAGTCAGCACCTCCTCAAGTCGGATTCTCGCCAACGGGTACTCTGAAGCGTGTCATTCCAGTCCATCCTTCCTATTGTATGGCAGCGTTGCAAGCACCTTATCGTCATGGCTTTCGAGACGAGTTCTTTGGTCAATGGGCAGTGGACGACCCGAACGATGGGCTTGGACGCCGTGTTACAACACTACAACCAAGAGGACAAGGAAGCGAGGATGGCTCATGTCGAGGTCGAACAAGCTCCAACCCTTGGCCTGTTGACCCAGACGGTAATACGTAGCCCTTTGGCTCACTGGATCCTGCCAGTGCGACTGCGGAGTCAGGAAAGTAACGATGTTGTGTTTATAGGGGTAAGAACTTGCTTCTCCTTCGGTTCCAATTCAGAGAGTCTCCTTTTCGGATACTGCTTCGTCTTGGAATTCAGGTGCCGTGATATTCATCTAGGACTTGTTCTTTGAAGCAATGCTCTTCAATGTCGAATCCCCTTTTCTGTGTCTTCCTTTTCCTCAAACGACTGCCTTGCAATTCAGAGTTGAACAGCATACTGATTTTTCCAGGATGACTTTGTCCAGGTCAAAGAGCTGCGGCCTGACAGACAGCTATGGGATGTCATTAGGAAAGAAAATTTTGGCGCTCGGATTCGAAATGCTCGTGTGATGGGCTCATTGAAAGGCTTCAACAGCGAAAACACAGATGGCTTTGGAAGCCAAGAGATCAAAGACGAAGACGATGATGTCTTAATGGATGCTACGCCTAATCTTGAACACCATGCGCAGCGAGATGGTTCCGTCCTCTCTCCTCAATGCATTCTTCTACAACTGGATACTGGCGATTCTGTGTTCTTGATGCTACAGCGTACCAAGACAGGGAGCTTGGAATTTGTGTCGAGCGTTTGTAAACGCGTTCCAAAGCCAATGCTGGGTCTCCAGCCTGGGACACACCTTGCTGTAGATCCAAGTTCTCGATATATGGTAGTGGGGTGCTCTGAGTCTCTCTTTGTCATCTATGCATTGCGCCCTAGAGAAGAAATATCTCTACAATACCAAAGGGGGTTACCGATACAACCCATCGAAGAACAAAATTCGAAGGTTATCAATCCAGGTGGCGTCATTCTGAAATTGGAATTTTTGTATCCGGCAGCGGACGATGAGGCACATGTCGTTCTCCTTGTAGTGATAGTTAAGAAGGGGAGGACTCGTATGATGCTCTACGAGTGGGAGACCGGCAGGGAGCTCAGTGAAATTCGACCCAACACTCCGAGGGGTCACGGACTAGCACCGGACTGCCAAATGCCACTGCTGCTAATTCCTTTGACAATCAAGTCGTCGTTCCTACTCATTTTCGAAGACTCTGTTAAAGTCTGCCAACGATTTTTAGAAGGGACTCCAATTCTTACCGATGTGAACCCCTTTACAACGAGTAATCCTACGACGAACGTGCATACTGGGAAATCAAACCCGCTGTGGGTAGCATGGGCTAGATCCGAGCGAATGGATTACTATACTTCTAAAGGCCACGAGGATATCTACCTTGTGCGCGAGGACGGTGTCCTCAAGCTACTAGAAATCGATGCGAGCTCAGATGCAGTTGTCAGAACTGGCGTTAACGTAGGCCCTTTAGGTAACAATTGTGGCACGGCTTTGGCAAGTCTGATCTACAACACCTATAAGACCTACGGAGGAGGTGGAGACTTGCTGGTGACAGGAGGCACTTCTTGTGGGGGAGGGTCATACTTGGTAAGTTCTGCAATTCGAGCGATAGCTTGGTAATTTATCAATTTATGTGCCCTAACTTTTGGCGTTGTCCTATATCTAATCATTCGCATAGGTTCAAGCAAGAAAAATTCCTACTTTTGTGGAGCCAATCCAGAACTGGTCGCCATCAGTGGATTTAGCAACAACATTCAAGCCACGGGTTTCTGAGCCCGCAAAGGAGGCTGTAGGAATCCATCGACGGCGGGAAGTTGTTGCTAAGCCCGATCGGATATTTTCTTGTGTTGGTAGGGGATCAACTGGGGCAGTTGCTGAACTACGATATGGTTTTGAAGCCAAATTGGGTCTCGAGGTAGATTATCCAACTCTTATTCTAGAGGCTTGGGCTCTATGCCCATCTTTTAATTCTGGTGGGGACGACGACGGCTCTTTGTTTCTTCTTTCGCTTCCAGATCGATCGGCGGTACTTCGACTTTCGGGTGATGCCTCTGCAATCACAGATGATGAGGAAAATACAAAATTTGATTTACGTTATCGAACGATCACAGCCAGCATGCAGAGAGGTCATACAATACAAGTTACGGAACAATCCATAGTTATTATAGATGGTGACTTGTAAGTTAATATGTGTTGTTGATCCTACAGTTTTCCAAAGCTGATTCTAGAAGCCATCATATATATGAAGGAGAAGAAGTTCTCCGTTTGGAGGACGGTGAGAATGGTGTCGTTTTGGGTCTTGGAGAAATCATCAAGGGTGCCGTCATCCACGAAGACTTTGTCCTTTTTACCACGGAGTTTGACGACTCCACGTTCCTCCAGGTCCTGAGGCTTAATGACACAAGTGGCATTGAGACGAGCGAAAACTCGCTTATTCGTTCACCGCCGGTGGTGCACACAATTGGCAGGCATATACCTCAGGTCACCAGTGTTGGTGTATGTCACATGGCACAGAAAACCTATGCCATTACTGCAGAGAAGACTGGCCACTCAGCTTTGCTCAAATTCACGCCCATTGATGGCACGGAGTCGCATAGTATGGGCATACCCACGACTTACTGTGAAAAAACCATTGACATTGGGGACATCACGAGCATGGCCGTATCGTATCAACGGCCTGGCTTGCTCACTCTGTTGTGCGGTACCCGCAACGGCTTCGTGCTCACAGTGGTTATAGATAATGCAAGTCTTCAAGCGGAGAGCTTTGGCTATACCCGATTTGGATTGAATGAAGCAATGGTCACCAAGGATGCTCACTCAGGTTCAAAAGACCTCTATTTTGTGGTCTGCGATTCGAAGGTCTACGGCTTAAGCCCTGGGCTTAGGAGAGAAGACATACATGAAGTGTGGCTTACGGACGTAGCAAGACCCGAGCTTAACCAACCCGAGATCAATTCAATAGCAAGATTGCGACCAAATCTTTCTGGCGGAAAGGACGGCGGGCTTCTGATGGTGGCTGGACATCAGCTACTGTTGGCTAGCTTTAGTACGCAGGGAAAAACAGTTCCGCGGTACTTGCCAGTCAAAGGAACCCCGACACGATTGCTTTACTCGCATACTCTCCAAGTTCTTATTGTAGCAGCCATTGTGGAGGGTAAGACTACTCTTCTACTCATTGACCCGGACACAGGTGATGATCTTTGTGTGCCGTGGGATATGAAGCACCGAGAGCGATTGAACTTCCCGAAATATCTGGGTGGGACAAACGAGACCATCTTCCACCTGTTGGAATGGTCTCATGTCAAAGACAACCAAACCTTTCACTTCATCATCGTTTGCACAAACTCTGGGAGGTTTTTGATAATGAAACCAATACAATATGAGGATGAGAGAGGGACAAAATCCGGCAGACCGAAGATTAAGGTGTATACCAACCATAGCTGGAAGCGTGATAACCCGATGTATTCCGTTGTCGGGCTCCCAAGCGGTCTTGTGTGGTGTTGTGGTGAAAAGCTCCACTACGAAGTTCTGCTTAGAAACAAGAATTTTAAATGTATGGCAACGTACGACCTTCTTTCGCCTGCTACGTCGCTTGTGCACGAGGATGGGGTTATCTATGTCCTTACTAGCTGCCACTCGCTTGAAATTCTCAAGCTCACGGAAGATAGCAACGGGAACTTTAAGTTTGTCAAAACACATGTTGATGAGGTTGCTCGCAATACTTTGCACCACGGGATTGTCGAGCGTGGTTTGGAAAAGCCAATTCATTTGATCTCAGACAAGCATTCCTCGGTTGTCGGATCATGGGCCACGCACGACACTAAGGCCGATATTCTTGAGACAATCTTTGAAGCAGAGTTAGCTCATTCCATTCTCAAATTCCGGCTGAGCAAATGTCGTCCAGTGTGGGACTCCTCGTGGAAAACCCCCTTCAGTCAATTTTTGGTAGAGGATACTCCAGATACCCTCGGCTTGTCTATCAACGGCGCTGTTTCTCACTTCACTGTTGTCAAATTTGAGGCTTGGAGGTTCCTGAGATTCTTTATTAATCTGGCCTTGCGGTCACCAGAAGTTTGCGAGTTTACCTATAAAGATGGTGAGATTCCATTGGAGCCACCGCGAACGCCCAAACTCATGATGCATATCGATGGGGATATCTTGAAGCGCTGCTTGGAAGGCGGGCATTTAGAAAGACTTTTGGATATGGGCGTGGGTAGCCCTGAAGCCCAGGAGAAGTTTGAGAAGTTTTATGAAATCATCCAGGCGCTTCACAAGGGGACGCTTGAGAAGAATGCTGATCATGCTGTTTATGTGGAGCAGGCCTATCAGGATCTGCTGTTCTTCTTGCGACCAGTTTTGTAGGTATGTTTGGGAGCGTGTATCTGAGAATCGGAGGTTGTGCGTATGTGCTGGGTTGTGGGAGGCTGGCTACTACTAGTTAGTTCACTTTCTATAGGTAGGTAGGTCTTTTGGGTTATGAGAAATGATACCATGACTTTAGACTTGAGGTTTGGGTGAGATGTGATATCTGGAGTAGATGATTAGACGATGCTCGTAGTTGGGTACAAAGGTCTCTATTTATTCGTCGCACTAAAGAGACCCGGCTATTACACTGTACACACCTCGCTTGAAACAATAATATTCTACAAATATATGTAAATGGTTGGGATAATTGTTACTTGTTAGTTCTTACTAATTTAGGTATACTATAACAATCGTCTTGTTTGTGCTAAACTCTTGGCATAATTTAAATTCTTTATAGTATGTACAAGATAATGACCAGGTCTTTTACATCCAAATTATAACTCGAGGCGCTCTGGCTGACAAGGATTGGATATGATATGTGCTCTTGGTAGTACAATTGCTCCTTAGATTGTAACACAGTTACTAATTATGAAATACATAGTCCCAGCCACTTGTTTATGGGACTAAATGGTTCAGTAATTTCTGGATGATTTTATAGTAGTTCTAATCTACAAAAGATGATTATGAGTATTTACTATTGTTAGTAAGAAGATATCTGTCTACATCGAGCAGAGGAATTCAACAAGCGCAACCAGTGGTATAATAGTCGACTATAATCTAAGCTAAAGGAGTGAAAGCATTCAAGAGCTTATGGTACTCGAGTAAGTGGCTCTACTATATAATACAACTGTCCTAACATCCAATATATCGTAACAACTATAAATCCGGCATCTTTATAGTAAGGAAATCGGTAGTCGGGATCTTGAAACTTGTCTCTCCGTATACAATAGTCTTATTACCAATATACGTCCATCTTTGCGTCCTAGAGAGAATCTGATTAGTCGCTTTTTCTACAATTATCTAATCCAAAACAGGCTTTTAGTAAAATATTACTTTCCGCCCAAAAATCCTTATCCTAAGAACCAGAGCACATTATCCATTTCATCCTACACAAACTGATAGTAAGAATGAACACCAATTCAACATCCCATAATTCAAATAAAGATACCATACCCTCCACCCTCTCTCACCCCTGCAAGCCTTCTCTCAACGACCCAAGCGAGACGTCAACCAACAACCGCCCACGAAAGGATTCAGGATCAACGAAGGAAGGAAGCAGAAACGTGGCTCCATCCATCGCAGTAGTCCCTCATCGTCGTTTGCCTGCTCACATGCAAGTCAGAAATGACCTACAGGACCTCCTGCAAGAAAATCCTTCTAGAGACTGGATACTTCGGAGGCCGAGGGATATTGTGATTAGATCACTTTACTTACTGTAGTGTCACCACCCCCTACCTCCTACACTTTTCACAATCATAGCTTGTATTTAATTCTTTGATGATTGAATTCTTGTAAGTACTGTATAAAGTACTATAACACAAACAAAACCTCACTAGCATACTAGTTCTCATCCACATAGCAAACTCATCATTCCAATCAACAGTATTATATCGCATTACATGATACTGTCCTGCATTACATTGTATCCCCCCTCGTCTCAAAACACAGCGTAACACACTCCAAACCCTAACAAGGAAAGTGATATTCCCGCCACATGGCAAGAAAGGATTTCCCGTACTACCCATTCCTTCCTATTTCTTTTTTGTCCTGGGCAAGAAGCGGTGGGTGATGTTGTGCATGTGAAGCGAAGGAGTGCTGCCATGTGGTTCTGAGACACTTTTTTGTACTGTAGAGTACGAACACTGCATGGTGGCAGGATTGTTCATGTGGTGGTTATGTTGTCATGCAGAGTCTCATTTCTCTCGTGGTTTTTTGGTGACTGGATGTACGTGATGGGCTGGTGTGTGGTGTGAGATGGATGGATGGACTCGGTTATATGCTGGGATTTGAGGTTCTTGGTCAGGTCAAGGGTGATTGTTTCTTCTGATAGGGTATTATAATATATTCTACGGATCTTATGAGAAGACGCAAGAGGAAGTATTGAATGAACACATCATATCTCCTTCCTTGCGCCCCATCTTCAGGGATATCAATGCAGTAACTATCTTCCGCCTCCTCATGGATTGTAAACGAGTCAAACCCCCCGTGTATCGCAAGACCAAAGACGGATATTACCAACACAAACCCATCCCACCTTCAACCGAGAAAAAACCTCTCTCTCTCTGAACAGAAAACAAAGCACGCAATACCAACACCCTCCCTCTCACAATTTCCCATCACCAATCTTACCCCTCCCATCCGACAGACATTACACCCCCCAAAAAGGAAGGACCCAACCAACAAAAACAATAACCATAACATCATAAGCTTACTTACACAATCCACCTCCTCCCCATCACCCACAAACAACGTGGCACTCCCCTTCTAGAAGCCCGAAGGAACGGTTTGCCACGTGTACAGTATCATGCAATGTAAGTGTTTGCATGTATTGTACTTCCTTATGCGGTATCCAATTGCCGAGACTCGTACTGTACTGTACAGGTACAGGTACAGTACAGGTAACCGTTTAGATCTAGTCATCTTAGATAGGTAAGGTGATCTTAGCTGACTGTGATCCGTTGGTGGAAGGATGTAATACGGGGTTTTCGGTGTTGTGACTATGGGGATGTTAGAGGGGGGTTGAGAGGGGGGTGGATAGGAGGGATTAGTGTTGGTGAGTTGATGGGTATGGGGGGATGAGATGCAGTTTGGATTAGTATGGTGGTTAGTTGTTAAATTGATGAGATATCATTTAGAAGTACTCGGATGATGACTTGAATGATGTTAGGCAACCTAAGTGATTAACCAAAGACCTCTGTCAGATCCTCGAATTCTCTTGAAGAGATAAAATAGTAAAGGCTATGAAACTGAGCTATGTATTTATAGTACTATAACTTTCTGGCCCTACTGGTGGACTACACTACACAACACAAACACAAACAGTAATATAAACCCCAACCATCCAACAAATGCAGTCACTACTCAAACACACATAGGCTTAAATAATATCCTCCCAAAAGCTACATAAAACTCAATAGCTAGAGGAGCGATGTAAGATAATTGAAATAAATGTATCTTTATTAACCTATTTAATCTGGGACAGTTTGGTTGATTATATAAATGATTCTAATATAATAGGGTATAGGGTATAGGGTATATAGGTGTGTTTTAAGTAAAGTTCTCCTATAGGAGAACTCCATATAAGAGGTGAGATATAAATAGAATAACACTTTATCTGAAAGAGGACTCATCACCAGCGGATGTCTTGCCCTCAAACGAGAACACTAACCTCAACGCGCCTTCAAAAAACGATTCATGTCTCCCCACCCAGCGCGCAAAACCTGACCAACTCAAGCCTTAACCGGTACAACACACACATCCCTCCAACAGGAAATTCCATACGAAATCCATGTCGACAAGCGGCACAATCTCACAAAGAAGCAAGCGCCAAGTCGAAAGCCACGAGGTCTTGGGCTTGGGCTTGGGTTGGACCTTGTGGCCCATCCATCTCGCTCATTGGTTATCTGCAGGAAGCCGTCGAGTGACCAGTTGGTTGGGAAATGGGAAGGGAAGCACCACATGGAGAAACCGAAGCGACTCGAGGGTTGGGAGGTCCCTCGGCGCGCCGTGTGGGGACGTCATGGCATGGAGAAGTAGCTTAATGGAAATTTACTTTGTGAAAGCTTCGTGCTAGCGCTTGTATGGAGGATGAGAGATCAAGGGATTCAATGAGGTGTGATTTTTTGAAGTTGCGATACCGAGGGGTGTGTATGCTTGTAGCAGTTCATGATTTAGCAGTTGTACAAAATGAGCTACATCTTTAGAGATGAAGCAAACTCAAGTTTTAAAGGTTCATGCCTACTTCACACCCCCCCCCTTTTGCACAAGTCCTTCCCGTCTTCTTTTTATAGCTTTTTATGCCACCTTGTGGCGTATGTGCAGCGGATCTGAGGAAGAAGACCGAGCAACTGGGCAATGGGAAACTAGGGCTCAACGTGGGATATTGCCCGGTGGGCCTGTCAAAGAAGAAAGGTGAAACGTTCTGGAACTGTCCTGGAAGAACTGACACGAGACTTCGTGAAGGCGGTTGACGTTATGCGGCGGAGGGGAAATGGCGGCAGGGCGGTGGTGACCGTGCTGAGATGTTTAGAAGTAGGACGTGGATGCGCTGGTGAGAAGTGATATACTTCAAGTAAATCGACACGGAGTGTCGGAGAACAACTCCGTCGTGGAAAGGAGATGAGAAGGGCTCGAGAGGTGTGAAAGTGGTACGACGGAGGGATAACGAGGGCAATGGAATGTGAGGTACGAGACCAATACGGAATGATGGAGTTCTTGACCTCGAACTTCTGGTTTCCAATTTGGGAGGTTCCACCGCCCGGCGCTCGTGCCACCAGTGGATTGCCGCTCGCGTGGTGGAACCGTGTAAGTTTGGGAACACGTGGGGATCGCCGACCCGGAGATTGCAGGCGATCTCCAACTGCAGAGGAGCGTTGGATAGCGTATCGTATCGAATTATTATTACCCTTTCGTATGATTTTCACGAATGACGAGGTCGCAGCCAGAGGCGAACGACGTGATGATGGAGGTGTTGGTGCTGAATGGCAAGGCCAATCACCTCACAGGCGTAAGATTTCGGCCATTCCGTTGTCGGAGCGTCGGAGCGTCAGAGAGTCGGCCAGATTCCCGGCCTGTTGCCAAGGGAGAAAAAAGCTTCGAGAAGGGCTTTGGAAGGTTGTTTGATTTTCCTGAACCCAATTCGTATTTTTTACTGCCTTGTTTGGCCTGTTGGTGCGTGGACAGATATAGAAGTGCGGAGGGAAGTACGAAGTATCCGCCCTGCTCATGGCTTAACTATCGGCGGGCCGTAGAAAAACGTGGAAAATGCGTTGAGACGGGCCGTTGGGAAGAACTGACTTGTTTATCAGCTCCTCGTCTTTGGCTGGTGAGCCTACTCGTACTCTGCGATTTGTAGCTTGCTGCTAAGCGAGGTGATTACTTTCATCCCTTGAGAGTGGGCTAAGCAGGCTGATCAGAGTTGGAATTGCCACCCTTCACCGTTCTTCCTCACAACTACCGGTACTCTGCAGAGTACAGCGAGAAAAAATACTGGAACCGTGGATTGCGTAGAAGATCATCATGTACTTGCTTGTGCGATAAGTGATAGAGTCCGCATCTTCCCCCCTGTCATATCACAAGTGATCGGAGAGGATCTACGAAGTACGCTGGTCATCACCACCAAAGGTACTTCGGTAGAAATGGTAAATTGGATACCGAGTACGATATCGATACTCGTAAACTTTAGCTTTTGTAGAGACTTTGAGAAAAAGATGCGATACGTATGCCACCGGTTTAAAAAGACAATCGTTATAGCTACATTGTCCTCTAAGCCTCGCAGCTCTAGTGCCTATCTCCCTCTTTAAACAAAAGGTTATTTTTCTCTGGTGGCAACAGATACAAAAATAAACCCTTGGAACCAGGGGGAATTTAACGTTGAGGCGTATTTTTACAGTACGGTACCGGAAACACGTTGATACAGGGCTGAAAATGAACATCACAGCGGACAATTTGCCCACGTGGAAGAAGCGTGCCAACTCAATGTCTATTCCTGAATCCCGACAATTGACTCACAACAAGAAAAGAAAACCAAAACCATAAATCTAAAAAGAAAATCTAAAAAATCTAAAAAAGAAAAGAAATCTCTATTTATTACCCGATACGTCCTCATCCGTTCGTGCATCATCTGCCGTAACATCCCGACCCCGAAAAAAGAATCCAAGTCATTCCACTCACCACCCCCTTCCCTCACAGCACAGTGGGGTACCCACCCCAATGTGGCCAGGACCGCATGAAATATTCTTTTTTTTTTCTCTTGACTCGCTGCTCGCGCTGATAAAGCCGGATCCTGGTGCCCATGTGGTCTGACGCTCATAAGCCGTCCCTCACCGTCGTGCTTCAAACGTGGACACATTCGGCTAAAGGAGTCCAAAAACGTGGAAAAGATGAACCAGAAGAACACCGCTGCTTTTGCCCTTTTGACTATCATTGCCCTCGCACAGATGAGGGGTGGAGCTAGGGTTTATTTCTTTTATGACAACGGGCAGGTTGTTTTTCGATTTTATACTGATATCTCCGCCTAACATAGCTCCACCGCTCCAATAGGTAATACACGCGTGGAATAAAAATTTATACTGCTTAGTGGCGAATTCTCATTCGCAGCCGATATCGCTCCGGTTCAAGAACGCGGTAATCATTCTTGTCGTGTTAGGTTCTGACATCCTATCCTGCTGCTTCTGCGTATTGCGAGCGAGCTTACAGTACTTCCCATTGGTCACACACGACATGTCGTTTCCTTGTAACATGTTGAACCACAGCTTACAGTATACACAAGTTGGCATCTACCGTACGTGAAGGAGCAACAACCGAGATTCAATGGTTTCTCAATATTTCCCAGGGCCCTTGTTGTGATCCGTAACTAAGATCCGTGCCCGACAAGAAGATTATTACCGTTTTGGGGTCATGTAGTTCCAGTTGCCTACCAATTGATCAACAACTAAAGTAGATGGTTAGCCTTCATCATCTCCGTGAAGCTTTTCGTCTTGGGTGGATCAAGCTAGATCTACGTACGAATGCGGGTCGATAAATTGGGTTGGGTTGGGTCCTTCGAAACACTCGTTGTCAAGCAGAGCAGGGGTTAGGAAAAAAGAATGACAGCACCCGTTTCCTCTTCTTTTTTCCAAACGCGTGGCAGACTGGCATTATCGTTTAGGCCGATTTCTTCTTCTGCCGGCTGGAACATGAGAAAATTTATGCCGACGCGCTGGTGGTCCTATCAGTTGTTCGAGAAGGACCATTCGAAGTCCCCAAGATCGACAACCCTTCGTGTCAAAAGGCTTGTCATGCTTATTAAAACGTCTTTCATTTGATAGAAGGGGATTTTTTGAGACGTCACAACGGAGTGTTAAGAAAGGCGAACTTTCCTTTTTTTTCTTTTTCATTGATGAATCGGAAGTTGAGGTTTAGCGAAACATCCCAGAACCATTTTATTCCCGGTAATTGGTCTTTATCAGCCGGGAATCTGATTATACTTTGGTAAAGTAATCTGGCAATAGTTTCGTGCCAAGGAACACCTGCTGATGCGGGAGGGCTTTGTGAAGCATACTCCTAGTGGATGGACAAGAAAAGTAGTAGAGATTTATTATTTAACTATTAGCGTAAGTTGACTCCAAGTACTAAAATGTTTGAAATATCTAAAACAATTGTTTTTATTATACTATCGTTTTAGATAAATCATTTTAATTATTCCAAGTAAATAATATAATATAATGGTTTTTAGTTGTATTACTCGAGTAGGATAAGACAAAAGAGGTCTCTGCCACTTTTCTTGTCCACCGGGAGGCATATTACGAAGTGCTTGAGTAGTTCGTAAGTATGTGTCAAGTTGCTGTTTGGATCTTTGTTTCTCCAAGTCTAGATATAAAACCCGGGGCTGAAAAGGCGCACAGATTTAGGCCATAAATATACTCAAACAAGCGCGCGAGGAAGCGTCTGCGGGATGGATTGGATTGCCAGCTCCAGAAACACTGGATGACTGACGGATGACAGACCAATGGTCACGGTCGTCACTTGACATGCTCAACTCTGAGGCGCTACGTTTCCCAAATCAGACGTCGATCTCTTCCGCTTCCGCTTCCTGGGACGGACCCGACTGTCAGCATTTGCCCCGTACATATTTTCATATGCGGCTGACTAGACGGCACACTTGCAGGCGCACACCGCAAGATGATGCATCAGGAAAGCAGAGGTCGTGTTGTTCGTTCATGAGCTTCTTCTGCTTGGGTTGAAGAGAAGTTGAGCAAGTTGAGTTGGTCTCATAGGCGCCAGCGTGATATGAGGCAGAAGTGGAGGTGGAAGCCAGCCAGGCCAGCCACCATGACCTGAAACTTCTCAGGGGTTCGACGCATTGTCCCTGCCGGCCACGTTCTAGCGCCCTTTGGTCGGTGGATGGATGAGATGAGAGGGGCATTGAGGGTGAGCATTACTTCGCTTCGTAGGTACGTAGTATTGAACTGGGCAACAAGGCCGGAGTACCTCCTCCTTTAGATTCCCCTCTTTTAGGCGGCAATTGATTTGGCTATCGCTGCTTCAAGCGTGCACCAGTGTTGTTCCCCTACCGGTACGAGTACCCATACCTGGTCACTGCTGGTACACTATGCAAGCGAGGAGAAGGAGAAGATCTGCCTGAGGCTGCGAGCAAAGGCGGCAGCCAATAGATGCCGGGAGAGGGGAACGGGTGATGAATAATGAATGGGGTATATTCTCTTGGCCTTGGACATTTTCCTCTCCTGCCGGCTGCTGGGACTCTGAGTGTGGGGCTTGCTGTACGAGGCGCGAGGATTGTACTGAGTGGTGGAAGGAAGAGCAAGAATCTGCGTGGTCAAGCCTAAGAAGTCTTGGAGTCTTGTCCTGGTACGAGTACTGTAGGCGATTCTGCGGGTAGATGCGTCGGTTGATGGAGAGGAGGGCCTGGAGAGCCAGGAGAGGAGACTTGGAGATGTCGATGGAGGCGAAGCGATGCATCGGCCATCGTTCTCCAGCTTCCGTGGGCTTCCAAGGGGAAGACTGTCTATCGCCCCTGAGGCCTGACCTCGTGGCATTGGTGACCAGCAGCAAATAACCTCACATTACAGGCGTGGGCTGACCAGTCACAATGTCCCATAGTGTTGCATACAGACCCATACGGACCCATACGGACCCATACCACGCATACCGACCCATACAGCTTTCGCCGTGCAATCACCCGTACACACTTATCTCCGACTCGATCAAAGCATGCGTGCGAGGAAGCGTGCGAGGAAGCGTGGAAGCGTGGCTGCAAGGGTGGGCAGCGCGAGGGGCAGCCAATCGTGCCCATCGTGCCCATCGTGCCAATCCGTCGTGCCTCGAAAAATTCCAAAAATTCCATGGCAGGCGAGCAAGGCCGAGTTTTCCCCTCACAAGCTCACAAGCTCACAACGCCTCTCCAGCGGCAGCGGCAGTGGCACCACCACTATCCTCTGTAGATACTCGTACAGTAGAAGTCATTTGTAGCTCGCAATCCGTGGAGATGTCAACATCTCTGCCCGTTCTGCCGTTTTACCGTTCTGAGACTCGACTGCTGCATTCGCTCATCGGTGTGGTTGTACTTCTAGAAGCTCCACTCCGCCTACTCCCTATTCCCTCCCCTACCTCCCTCTCTGGTCACAGCACTGAAACCCCGGGCATTTCTACAAGTACAACGTCCCCTTTACGCACCTCCATCATCCCCTCTCCATCGTGTGTCTCACTGCTCTGCTTTCTCTGCTTTCTCTGCGGTGGTTGATGCACGCCCTGCCCAACTGTGTGCCGACCCCTTCAGTCATTTCCAACACATTGCCCGTACACTCTACGGACTATTCACTGGACTTGCCTGGTCTCGTTTCTGGAATCCGGCGACTACTGATTCTCCGACTCCACCAGGTTGAAGACTTGACTTCGTATACACACAAAGTGGCCTGTATACCCACGGGTGACGGGTGACGGGAGCATCGAACATCAAGCATCACATCAAGCATTGAGCGTCCTGCGTCCTCGTTCCATATTGAGGTGTAGGGGCTCTTTGCCAACCTCAGCAACAAAGAAGTCAGACTGATTCTCAGCTTAGCCTAGCAGACACGGAGAGGCTGCACTACGCACTACGCTGCTTAGACAAAGCCAGACAGACTACTACTCCTCCTACTACATCTACTACATCTACTACTAGCTCTTTTCTCGTAGAGGTAGGCTGCCAATACCATCTAGTCTCGTCCTCCACAAGACATTGGCTGCGATTGAATGTCCAATTCTAATTCCCTTAGCATCCATCTGCGAGTACCTCCTTCGGTATTCATTTCCACCATACCTAGGTATTCTTCCTAGCGGGACCTAGGGCCCGTTTATCATCATTCACATCCACATCTACCCACATCCACCCACCTCCACCTATCCCCACCTACATCCACATCCACACGTACCGTACCTATCGTGGCTCGTGGCTCAACTCGCTCCGCTAGCACAAGCACTCACTTGCCCTCCTCCTCCCACTCCACCTTATCCTCCGTCCCTGGTCGAGACTAGACTAGTCCTAGTCCTAGTCAGCGGCCTACTAGCACTACACCAGCCTAGCCCATCCGTAAAACCTCTGTCTTCCAGGTTCAGGCCCAAGAAATAGATGGCTACTGCAGCTCAACCTCCTCCAGCAGCAGTTCATGATAAACCTCAAAAACCCACCACTGTCACTGCTACTATCTCTGCCACAACTAACTCCCCCAACCCTGTGACCTCCAATTCTCCCCCAGATCCGACTGCCACTGCCACTACCAGTGCCTCCCGTTCTCCGCCATACCCATACCCTCACCCTCACCCTCACCCTCATCCACACCCATACCCTCATCCTCACCCCCAAATCAAACCCGAAGAAAGCCAAACCCAACCTCCATCCCAGTCTGCCCTCACCACCGACACCCTCACCCTCACCTTCACCCCAACCCAAGCACAAACTCAAACCTTATCCTCCACCCATTCTCATTTGACGACCGACGTCTTAGACCAGTCGTCACTTCCCACACAAACAACGACACCCGCTGTCTCCCTCGTGCCGTCTCCCAATACTGTAAAAGCACTACGCGCAAATTACAAACAACGACAGTCGGTCCTGTCCACCACCTCTCCTAAAAACAACCGACCATCACTTTTCAATCTGGCCGCTACATTGGCTCGCGACAAGACCAACAACGGCATTGCCAGTCTCTCCGAACCGTCGATCTTGGGGGACCGCAAGTCGTCAAGTAGTTTATATCTCTCGGCCCAAAACCTACCGACCTCATCTTTGACGCACCCCTCCATTCCTATATCAGACACCATTGAGTCCCTCTCCGACCCGCGTCAAGCCCCTCACTCCCGCCCAACCTCAATCCAGCAGCAGCAGAGCCTGCTTGAGACGAATCCGCCGTCCCAGGCGTATTCACATACATCCACCGACACTCCTGCACCGATTGCATTTGTGCCGGCGGCAAACTCCAACAAGATGCATCAAACCTCGTCGCGCTTATTGCGCATGACCTCTGATGATCGCCCATTTACACGGGTAAGATGTGATCCGATCCGATCTGCTGTTGCGAGGTTGCGAGGCTAACATGTAGTACAAGGACTTCAAAGATCTCTTCGCAACCTTGGTTGTTAGCCTTCCTCTCGCACCACATCGCGTACGTTTGACAAGAGTGGAGCATTCGTTTCTCTCAGAAGAGGCGATCAACAACCTTGGTTCCTTGAAATTCTCGCAATCCAATCGGATGCCTGACCCAAAAGACCCCTCCCGAATTGTAACCACCACCACTACGACCACCTTTTCCATGGCAAGAGAGATGGCTCGATCTGTCTGCCAACGTTTCCTGGAGGCAAGATTCATTGAATCCGCTGATGGCAAGCAAGCGAAGGAGTTTACCATGAAAGGCTCAGTCTGGCAGATGACACCCAAGGGCATACACGTTTTGGAGAGATTTTGTGCAAAGAATGGCATTCAGCAAAAGCATGTTACTGAACTTGTCAACTCAACCAGAAACACCATGCAACTTGTGATCCTGGAGAGGGACTCGACCACTGATAAATTGTCATCAGACCGAAGTACTATTGAGGTCATTTTCCGTCGATTTGTCGGTTCAAATGGATTCAATGTAAAGAGTAGCACCAGTTCAGCTGATTCCGATTCACTGAGTGACTACAAAGATGGACTTCAAGGAGTGAGAATGGCCGCTGACCGCAAGGTTGGCACACAGGTTTTGAAGCTCACATTCACAGGAAAGGCTGCTACAGACTGGTTGATGGATTGCTGTACAACAGTAGACCGACGAGAAACTATTGAAATCGCAACGTTGTTTGTGGCACACGATCTAATTTGGTGCGTTCAAACCGACAAGACCTTATCGCCACAAGAGAAAGAGAAGGACCACAAATTCCAAGCCACCAAAAGTGCCATCTACCAAATCACTGAGAAGGGCAAGGAGGTTCTGAGCATGACTCCTAGTCATCGTGCATCAGAAAGTGCTGTTGAAGTTGGTACTCCTGTCACACGTCCTGGTGTTTCTCGGGATTCAAACACACAAAAGCTGGATAAGATTCTAAACGATGCGGCATTGAGATTGTTGTTTCGAGAAAATTTGCGCGATACTCATTGTGAAGAGAACCTGTCCTTTTACGTTGATGTTGATGAGTTTCTCAACCATTGTCGAAATGCTATCAAACAAAGCACAAGAGGTGGCAAAGGCACAAATTTGGATTCAGTCAAGGAGACCATGGCATCTGCTTATGGAATCTACAATGCATTCTTGGCTCCAGGCTCACCATGTGAACTGAACATTGACCATCTGCTTCGCAACCAGTTGGCTACACGGATGACGAAGGCAGTAGGACAGGATGTACAGATGATTGAAAGTCTCAAGGAGGTCACTAAGTTATTTGAGGAGGCACAAATTTCTGTTTTCAAACTCATGGCGAGTGTAAGTCAAGACATGTCATCCATGCTACGGACGATTTCTAATTCTTTCAATAGGACTCGGTTCCAAAATTCATGAAGAGTACCAAGTACGAACAAACGCTCAAGAATTATGATTTCGACTCTCTCACCAGCAGATTCCACAACAGCATGAACCTTCCAGAACGAAGCATGAGTCGATCCACCCGATCAAGCTGATTCGACCCGGCATACACCTTTCAAAATTCCCTTTCTCTTTTCATTCATCCATGAATCTTTTAGACGAATTGTACGTCAATCTCAATTACTGGTGGGTATCCCAGATTTCTGGGGACTGGCGGTAAATGGAGACCTTGTGTTTTAGCGACTGCATAGATTCCCCCACATCATTTCGGCATTCAGACTTCAGCGACTTAATGACTTCAATGTCCATAGCTGAGGCTTGATACCTTGCATTTTGGCGGTTTGATACGGTCAATTCGTTTGCTCTGTACATTGCATTTTTGGCGTTGTGGACTTCATATGGGATAGAAAGAGATACCGCTTCATTTGCGGAGTTCCTACAATTGCCAGGGAATATGAGGACGAAAAGGGCCAGGGACGTTGTCCGCCTACGATGGAAATGGAAAAAATGAAGCTGTGCTTGTGCGAAGAGTCCACGTGTGTAATTAGAAACAAACCATGCTCCATAGGAGAGAAGAAATGAAATAATTGCACCCTTTAGCCCCATGAAATTGGGAAATTAGAAGTTATTAACACCAGTGTCATCTTCTTCCTCGTCACACAGCAGAGGAATGAATTAATTTCAGATTGTCTCGTCTATTGCCATCTTATCAAGATGGTATTCAGCTCTGGCCTACAGCTTACACCCAAAAAGAAGATGGCGTTTGATCCAGAATGTGGAGTGCATTCCTCATGGTTGAGTTACCACCAATTGGAGATAAGGTTAGGCTAACTTTTGTCCATTCCTCGATCAACAGACCACAACAACGACGAATATCAGACGAGAAAATACGTCCGAAGAACGCTACCGCAGATCTATGCAAGAATTAGGTGCATTCTCGTCTTGGTTGTTGATTCCGTGATCATGTTACCAAGGGAGGCAAACGTCTTTCCTTAAAGCCTCTTCTTCGCTCGAGCAACTCTTGTCTTCCAACAGCACAGCAGAGCACCGCAACGCTTTCAAGCTTCTTGTTCCCCAATCCATTCATTTTGACCTAGTCTCTGACTATCACACACTCTTTTTTAGGCAAATTTTTCAAGCGGATCAATACTCTTATTCTAATTTCCACGGCAAGATGAAGTTCTCTTCCGTTGCTGCATTGGCGATGGCCGTCACGATCGTTGGAGCGCTTCCAGGTCAATGGGGCGAAGAGGATCCCGAGAACAACGGGCCTCCTGGTTTGGAGTTGCCGAATTTTGGGAGCTTCGGACTGGAGCATGAAGATCATAAGAGCAAAGATGATGGCCTCTCACTCCTGAACGACCACGGAGAAGGGATCGCCCTTGGACCTGGCGCTGAAGAGACAGCACGAGAGAACCATGAGGGCGGAGAGGAACATGGAAAGCCTGAACATGAAAAGCCTGAACATGAGAAGCCCGAACATGAGAAGCCCGAACATGAGAAGCCCGAACATGAGAAGCCCGAACATGAAAAGCCCGAACATGGTGGGCATGAAGGGGGGCATGACTGGCCCGAAGGTCCACCACATTGTGAAGGAGATGATTGCGAGCCACCATGTGTAGGCTGCGGTCCACCACCACCATGCAAGGGACCAAACTGCCCAACTTGCCCAGGCTGTCCACCACCGTGTATAGGGGACCATTGCCCACCATACCCACCTCCTTCTCCTCCATGTGAAGGACCAGACTGTGGAGCGATTATCGACAACACTCGTGTCTTCAGCCCAGATGAAGACATTCGCTCCCATAGCCCTGACAACGGAAACGGCAATGGAAATGGCAATGGCAACGGGAACGGCGCGGAGGTCAATGTCACTCAAACCAATGACCAAACGAACAAGCAAGTCCAGAGCAACTCCCAGACCCAAATTGCGAACCCCAATATCAACATCAGCAACATCAACAACATTGGTCCCATCACCGGCCCTGGATCGAACGTCTCTTGGACTCCGGATTATGTTCATCACTATGTTGAAATTGTCAAGGAGTTGACGACTGTCTGTGAGGAGGCGACTACCATCCACCAGAACGGAAAGGAGTACCCAGCAACCAAGGGCGAAACAATCACCATTTCCGACTGCCCATGTACCGTCACCAAGGTAAGTCCATCTCCCAACCCTCTCCTTCAACAAGAAAATACTAACTCACCGAACAGACCGAGCCAAAGAAACAAACCGCTACACCTGTAACCTCCTACGTCACCGAATGCGGCGACGCCCTCCCAACCTTAGCCCCCGAACCCCCATGCCACGAATGCGACAAGCACAAGGAAGAGCCAGTCGCTCCATCGACACCAGACACTCCAGATACCCCAGTTGCGCCTGTTGCGCCTGTGTCACCACCGGCCAACAGCCCTGCGGCTCCACCAGCTGCGAAGAGCCCGATGACACCTGCGCAGACTACTGGTGCTGCAGCAGCCGAGTTCACGGGCGCTGCGTCGGTTAAGAGTGTTGGGAAGCTTGTTGGTGCTGTGGCTGGGTTGATTTTCTTGCTATAGATCCAGTGTTTCTTTTCCCCGGCCTCTTTCTTTGCGTGGGTTGTGCGTTGTTTGTTGCTTGTTGCTTGTAATGGTAGATAATACAAAATCGTTAGAGGGGTGGGATTTGCTACCCTTGGAGATCACACCCTGGGCTGTGGGAGAGTTCCTTTTAGGGAAGGTTGGAGGTGGTGGGGTTCTTTCCAGTTGTTTTGTGAGAATGTCTTTTGTATTCGCTGGATATATAGCCTGGATGGGGTGGGAGGCTGGGGGCTGGTTCGCTTGTGGGGATCTTGGTGTGCTTTTTTGGTCTTTGTGATAGGGTATTTTTATTTAGTTTTTGAATTTAGGGACTTTGTTTTTTTTTGAACTTGGTTTTATATGTTCATTGATTGGTGAAGTTGTGGTGATTTTGAGATTGTCGACTTTGGTTTCTTGATGGTTGGGTTGGAAGATGTGATGCTTTTGATTGCTGTGTGAGCTTATGTAGCTAATCTTCAACGATTCTCTAGTATTTTCCTTCCCTTGATCCCCAGGTCTCTTATTTATTTCGCTGTATATCTGTTCCAACATATCACTATTCAAGTTCCCTCCTGTGGTGAGACATGGGCATTACTTTGTGCTGTACACCCAAGTTATAAAAATATTATCCTAGAGACCTCACAACTAAATTAATTATACGAATCGTTTGAAAGAATTACTTTTTTTTCCTGATTATACTAGGTGAAATGGGAAAATTAATTAAGTTGTATGTACTAGACTTTTGGGATAGTGACTTTTGCTAGCGTGGATAGAGTATAAGTAGGTATCTTAACCTTGTATACGTATAGAATACCGTTATTCCTGACTTATCAAAATTCTCGCAGGGAACACTTTCTTTACGTACCTAACTGTCAAGATCTTCAACCCTCCTTCACATACCCACATCCATGTCATAGTTGCCTTCATTTAGTACGAGGCGATTAAACGCCGTCAAGCTTTAAACTGTCTCGAACCAAGTGCTTATAACATTATACTCTTTCATGCCACAATCCTAGCCGTTCGCCGGAACGTGGGAGAGGAGAACTTACTTCCACCGTTCCACCTGAGGTTCGCCCTAATTCCAGGCTCATATTTACTAGTGTATAACTCGAAACCAGGTACGAAAGTATAAGTTCTAGGTCGTCAAACGTATACACGACAGGATTCCTAGCCTTAACATACCTTGTCTGTGTATTATCTACTAGTAGATCGGAAGCCGGAATATATATAAAAACACGTAGAAAACCCCGAATACACACTTAGCGCTACCGAAATCAAGAAACTAAATACTAATACTACTCCGATAGGAAATCATACATGGTTCTCCTGGTCGTGGCCCTCGCCTGCTGGTCCTGCTATTAGATAATGCCTACTTACTCTTTGTGAACTCTATGGTAATAACCCTAACAGATGGGGAACACTTTATGTAAGAGGGGTGGGTATTACTTCGTATATACTAGAGTTATGAAAATATTATCCTAGAGATACCAGATAACTAAATTGATTATACGAATGGTTTAGAATAATTATTACTTTTTGATTCTAACTTTACTAGGTGTAATAGAACAATTGAGTTACTTGTGCTAGAGCTTTAACAGAATGACTTTCTAATAGCGTGTCTCTAGGTAGACAAGAAAAGTGGTAGAGATTTATTTTTTAGTTATTAGCGTAAGTTAATTCTAAGTACTAAAAATGTTTAAAATATCTTGAACAATTGCCTTTATTATACTATCGTTTCCGATAAATCATTTTAAATATTATAAGTAAATAATATAATAACGACTTTTCGAATATGTTCGGATTTCACTTCCCGACCTCTAATCCAGTAACCATCTCTCAGATCAGGATACTACGAATTGTCACTTATAAGAGAGGCGGGCATTACTTCGTATACCCCTAAGTTATAAAAATATTGTCCTTAAGACCTCACGCAACTAAATCAATTATACGAATAGTTTAGAACAATCAATACTTTTTACTCCTTATTAACCAAGGTAAAATAGGACAA
The DNA here is from genome assembly GCA_900184765.1 of Hymenoscyphus fraxineus. Classification (NCBI taxonomy): domain Eukaryota; kingdom Fungi; phylum Ascomycota; class Leotiomycetes; order Helotiales; family Helotiaceae; genus Hymenoscyphus; species Hymenoscyphus fraxineus. The sequence continues at coordinate 1,069,922 of LT855423.1, forward strand.
TCAATTTAGTTGTACTAGACTTTTAGTATAATATCTTTTGGTAGCGTGTATAGAGTAATGTCCAGATTTCTTATCAATGAGCGTGTTTTTTGTTCTCAGAGTTCTTTAGGATACTGGGACGTGCCATTTTCTTTCTGGGTCCTAAATCTGGGCAGTCTATAGCACGACCTGCTTTTTTTTGTGGTCTCGAGAGTCAAGAGAGTCAAGTCAAAGTTAAGAAGATATCACATTCATAGGAGACACATCGTCAACTTATATACTGTTTTTATTTCCAATAATGAGCAAACATGCACGTGCATGCGCCTTGCTTTCTAAGTACACGAGTACTAAATTCCCTGAATAACCGTCAACTCTTAAGTTGAGCCCGAGTTGTCTGCACACATGAAAGCGCCACCTGGGAAACTATTAGCGAACTCATCCATTACATCACACAAAGAGAAACTTACCAATTTCTCCATCGGCATAAGCATCGATAATCGATTGCACAACACCATAGGTACCGCCAATACATAAGAATAGACCCAAGGCAGGCAAGATCCAATGCGCGTAATAAGCGATCTTCTGTCCAAAGCCTCCCTTGCGGAAATGTGGGTGATCGTAGAGCCAGAGTGCTCCAGGGAGCATAATTGCCAGAGGAGCAAAACAGATGGTTCCTGTCAAGGCGATCAAGAAATTGAAAATTGGGATGGCTTCAGCAAGGATAAATGCAAGAGAAGCAAGACCAAAAGTGCAACTGAGCCAGACGGACCAATGGACGAAAGTGCTCGTCTGAAGGTGACGTGTGTTTCTCAGTATACGAACGAACAGATACTTTGCGGCGACATGGAGGTACAATGTTGCAGAGACGATCAGACCAACGAGACCAATGCCATAGGCAATCATCTTGATCTTTTGCCCTGCGCTCCCCAATGATGGGGACGCGACCCATTTTCCACACCATCTATACACAACGAGGGCAAGACTTAGATATGCCAGGTTAACAAAAGACATACAAGTGTATAAAGCTTTTCTGAAATCCTTGGGGCGACGCATCTCCGAGATGACAGGAAGGAATGCCGAAGTACCAGCAGAAGACACAAAGATGGTGGCTGATGCGGTCATTCCCACGATAAAGGTAGGGTGTCCAATAATTTCATATCCCAAATCGAAGTCTCCAGTTTGCGGAGCGGCAGCAGGTCTATCAAGTGTTGTGACGGCAATGACTACTATGAATACCGCAATGAAGATACTGGCAAAACCAGCCCAGGTCAACCAGCTCAGAGTGTGGAACTTTCGAATCGATGCGGTAGATGCCACAAAAACAGTTGCAATCAGAGACCACCATACTGTGCATGCAGCGTGGGTAGAGAGGGCATTGAGTCCAATCGATACACCCAATATGCCAGAACCGGCGCATAGGACATAAGCCATCAAGAATAAAGCTCCCGCAAGTTCTCTGAGCGCAGCTCCACCAAGAACATTGGCCATATCAGCAATGGAGTGACACCCAGGGTGCGAATTTCGAAAATCTCCTTGGATGACCGCGGTATAAGCTATTAGATCGCCGTGTCAGTGTTATTCTGGAACATCAAATTGGGGTTCGAGACTGACTATTCAGTGCTCCCCATCCTATTACAGAGAGGGACCCCCCAACCGCACCTAGAGAGTACATTGCCGAGGGAATCGACAGTACACCAGTAGCGAAGATAACTATCCAATTATTAGTCTTGAGTACCTTATCTGGGAGATATAATTAACGAACTCTTCAAGAAGATGATCGTGGCTCGTTGCCATGATACCATTCGATAGTTCACACCATCTTCAGTCTTCTTGAAGACCTCATTTGCCTCGATTGGATCTTCGACGTCACCGTAAGCTGTATCCAATACTCCATTGTCGACCGCAATCCTCTTCTCGTCGTCGGAGCTGTTCTGCTTCAGAGACATGATTCCAAAGTCTCGGCGTGAAAGGACCTAAATGGAATATGTATGAATGCAATATCAGCGTACAAAACGCGGATATAGGTCACTCCTTATATCACCACAAAGATTGTGATCACCAAGACTCGACTTGTAGCTCCAAATATGATAAGGCTCTGGGTGTTATCACCACATGGCAAAGAGTATCTATATTCTCCGCATCGGGTGCTGCTCCTGTCCTGAATTTGTATGACACCGGCGCAACCAGCATCCGATATGCAAGAGATAAGACTGGGCTCATGCCAGGCCCCCATCATAAAAAGCGTACCCATCGTCATCGAAGTGGGATTGTCTCCGGTCACAGTGCATGTATTTTATGCTACAAGTGGTAAACCCTCCGTATTTGGTACCCTGGGCCGCTCACCACAATACCAGGAGTTCAAGTACTTGTGCTTGTATTTGTAGGAGCCACCCAGAAAGGTACACAGAAAAGTAGATTGTAAATTGGATAGCTACTTAATACTCTAATCACGTTATTAGAAAGCTAATTAATTCGTGCGTCGCGATACATTCTCAAGGTTGAGGCGGTTTTCCAAAGCAACAATATCATTTTTCCATCCTTGAGACAAACACCCCAGGCATCTTTGCCATCGAATCAGACACCTAATTGCTCCCAGAAAATATTGCTCTTTTTTATGGACCAGGGAATTTTCCTTCTTATCGCCCGTGAAGCAGGGAAGTGATTGGTGTGTAGTAGGGCTTTGGTTACTTATCTGTAGAGGATAGACCCATATCCCACCACTTGTAGACGGGGACGGAGATCCGACGGGTTCAAGTAGGTGAGTATGTAGTATTTTCTATGGAGAAGATCTACCTTGGCGTTCAAACATTTGTTGAAATGTGTTTTCTACCCAGTCAAATCCCTTACTGCACCCCATCTTGAAATCCCGAATTGCTCCTAGCGAGACTTCATCCATAGCGTAAAACATTCCAGCGTTTGTTTTGGTAGTGTAATTATCCTTTGGCCAAGGCAGATCCCCCCACAGAAGAACCCCGCTGGATTTTCAAGAGGAGTTTTAATGGTGGGTGGTTGGTCTCGAAAGTGGGGATTCTCGGCTGAGGTGGGGATGGAATGGGATTGTTGAAATCCCCATAACTTCCGTGATAGCATCACAAATATGATAAGTATGTGAATTTCTTTGTTGATTGACAAACTTACTACAGTCATGGGAAGTTTCGTTCGGTTTTGAGAGGTGTCGAGGGCTCAAGGGCTCATTTTAGTTATTGAATTACTCATTTCGTTTTGAGAATTTTTGGCTGGTCGGATACTTGCATGCGCGAGCTGTCCGCTCGAGAAAACTTGTGGTGTTGAAGCTGCTTGATTTTGGGGGCAGGACGAGATACCATTAGTCTCGAAATCAAGGTAATGTCCTGAATAACGCCCAAAGTAAAGAAAGCAAGCACAAGAAATGTTCCTTTATCTAGTCATCGAACTGATCAAAAATCACAGGTGTGTTTTGCACCTACTTCATTCGCCATAGGGAATACACGAGCTTCTTCCGATACAAGATCGCACGATCAGCCTCCTCGTCAAATGCTATTCAGACAGGCTTCCTCTAAATATCGAACTATTTTTCAAAAGAAACAATATCACGTGCTACTGTATATATATTGCATTTTGCAGTTCACCTAGGAATATTTCAGTTATGTGGTCCCAGCTATTTTCTGTACGAGGCGAAAGCATTGCTCTATGCACGCCCCCGGTGGACAAGAAAATTGGCATAGACCTCTTTTATCTTCTTTTTAACTTGACTAAAAACCATTAAATAAAGTCCCATCAAGTTCTATAGTCCTGCTTTTTTAGGTCAACATCCACAAATTCCAAGTTAGAGCGGGGGGAAAGAATGTAAAGTGTGCTATTTATTTCCACACTTCTCCGAACGCCCCAGCTTTGCCCCTATCTACATAAATGTGCCCCACCTCCAACGAAAGAATAGAAAAAGGGGGTATCATTATATCCCAAAAAAGCACAAAATATCCCTCAGTAAATGCAAATGTGTTCTTCCATCATTTAGGTAGTCTTCCCGGATCGTCGTATTTACAGACGCATTATACCTCTCAACCTCAAATTACCCGAGCTGCAATGTAGCCTCCTCTTCCGCTGGTATCGGTGTCCTAACCGTCGGCTCCCCGAAATCATCCTCGCCTGGCAACCTCAATGGTACAGGTATCCCATTTCTCAGAGGTGTTCTGGGGGTAGTCGTTCCTCCAGACCCACTGCCTTTCTGTTTTGAGGGTGGCGAGCCATTAGCGGCAGCAAGCCTCTCAGCCTTCCTGAGCGCATTTCTGGCCTCTCGTTGTCTCACCATATCCTTCTCGGCGTCGATAGCCTTTGCTCTCCGACTCTCGACTTCGTCTCTCTTGACCACCTTCCTTAACCCCTCTGAAGCATGAATTAACCCATCAATACTAATCGCATGATTCGTCATCTGATGGTTGATATATGTATAAATAGTGGCTGGTGTTGAACATTGAAGTAGTTGCTGTTCATTGAGCTTTAAAAGGGCAAGAGCAACCTGGAAGAGGAAGGTACTGCCGTCATTGGTGCAGAACACTACGTCCCATACGCGAAAGAGAGCTTCAGCTGAAAGGCAATCTGTAAAGACACTAAGAAACCATTGGAATGTGAGGGCTTCAAGCTCGATACTCAAATCATCTAGATGGGCCGAAAGTTTCGGGAGTATTTCTGTAACGTATTGACGGAGAACTTGTTGATCGGCTCTAGAGGCGAGAAGACTGTGATCGTAATATCCCTGAGGAAGAATGTTCTCTATGATACTTGCCAGTACCCAAAATGCGTCTTCCGCAGTGGGCATGATGAGAAGTAAACAGGCTGTGATCAAATTCATGCCTTGACAGTAGCCGACTTCCGCATTTCGTCGAGAGTATGCTAAGAGGACTTCATTCAACTTAGTAACACCTTGACCCTTTCGAAAGAAGATGTTATCAGTCAAAGTGCGATTGATATCCATCTGGATCTGTGCAACAATTGATGGGTCATCCTCCCCCTCTCGGTTGGCAACAAGGTCGTCGTAGTATCCAGGAACACGAAGGGTCGAAGCCCCTGAGCACTCAGCCCAGATCTTAGCACGATAAGCGACAGGAATCCCACCAAGAACAAGAGACTTGAATTCATTCCACTTGGCGCGTCCTACTTTACCTTTGTTACCAAGTCCTGCAACACCAATCATTTCTCCATCCATTAAAGATGCTTCAGGCATGATAGCAAGCACTGGTCTAGAGTTCTTATCGGTTGTTGCTGCAAGTGCCGCCGCTGCCGCTTGCCCATCTCGTTTTCTTTCGGCTCGAACTTTGCGCAAGAAGTCATTCCACTTGACTGTTTTATCGCGTTGCAAGGAATCGTGCACTTCATCCAATTGCTGAAGTAGTATTTTGACAGGTTCCATGTCCTCTGATGATAGCGCTGCTTGCGATGGCGATGTCAGTTCCGGTGACAAGATGGTTGCATTGTCAGATACGACCGAGACTGATGGCTGAGCAGCGACAGTACCAGCAGATGGTGTAAAACCCCTGTCATCGTTGAAAATTGCAGGAGACTTGGGCACTTCACCACCTTCCATAACTTCAAATGTAGGATCAGCGCCCGCGGGAGTATGTGAAAGTAGTTCGGTGGGGAAGGTAGCAGTTTTGAGATAATCCTGCCAGCGTTTGGTTGGTTTGCCATCGTCTCCCCTTTCTTCCAAAGACGTGGGTGTGTCCGGACGTTCATCTTCAGCATCAATATCGCCATCTGCAATGCCAACAGATAGACCGCTTCTAGCACTATTCAACATCTCAACCCGGCTTCCTCTCTTGTTTTTCCGTGCCTTTTCTGCAGCCTCTTTTTGCCTTTTTTTGCGGCGCTGGTCGTAGATGAACCCAAATCGATCAGTAAGAAATTCCTGGTTATAAGGATTTCTACGTATCTGAGTGAGAGTCGGTGGTTGTGCGTCTGGGGGTAATATCTGGTCCATTTCGACTGGACCATAATTCTCTGCCCCGCCAGATGTACTGTTTTGTGGGCTCGCTCCCATCGTATCCCATCTCTCTTGGGGCCCTCGAACGACTCCTCCACTGCTGTTTGTCGCAATTGATCGTCTGACTGGTATCGCCTTGGTAGACTGTTTCGCTGGCACAACTCTTGCCGACATTGTACTATGTGAAGAATGCGCTCTTGGGGAACGTGCTTCATCGGTGCTATTTGCTCGACCACGACCCGTGACTCCTTCATCTCTACTGACAGCAGCTCCGCCAGCAACAAGCCTGAGGGCGAAGGCAGCCAAACCAGATGAGGCTTTCCGGTCGCGATTGGGATTGGGATTGTCTAATCTAATACTTGAAGCACGACTCGCAGTGCGAATTGAATCCGGGGCATCAAAAAGCCCAGATTGAAGAACAGTGCGCCTGCCACTTGTATTGTTGGTTTTGATACTGGCTGGGTCGCTATCGTTGGCGGTATCACCCTGGATACTATTTGCCCGGCTGGTTTTCCTACTGGTCCCTCCCCCGAAAAGATACTCTTTCCAACCCCTCTGAGCATTTGCAGGTCTATCCTCCAGTGCCTTGAGCGAATCCTTTGCCCGAATTGTAGAATCATTGTCAAGAAGTGCCCGCTCTCCTAGTACCACAGTTTGACTCATCGCATCGTTCATTAAATCCTCCAACCCGCCTTCATCTGACGCAGAATTGTGGCCTGTACTTGCCTCGCTCGCAAACTTCCGATCGGCTTCGATGGCGCGCAAACGCGTTTCTAAGTCTAAATTCGAAAGCCCGCATTCCAAGGCCACTTTCCTCAGAGCCCGCTCTCTGCTCTCTGCCTTACGACTTATGATGGCAATCTGAGCATCGCGCTGAGCCAGGTCCTCTGACATCTGCCTCACCAAAGCCACAGCGCCATTCCGAGCAATCAACCTCTCAATATGTTCATCTTTGGCTAGGTGGAGCGCGCCTGGGACATGTCGTATACTCAGAGGCGTATCGTCAAACAGGGCGGACCGTTCTTGGAGGGTAGGCCCTGAGGTGGTCATCAGGCTGTCGACGATCGAGGGCAATGGGCTTGTGGAATTAGGCGATATGTGATTTGCTGTGCCATCTGTTGTTTGTAGCACCGGTAAAAGGGGGCGTTCGTCTCTTGGAGATTCAGGGCCGAAGGAGGGGAAGGAGGTTAGGGACTTGTCGGAAATGGAGGATGCGGAGCTCGACATGTAGGAGGCATATTTTTTGGGTCGCACTCGAACCGCCTGCGATCTGGAACTTTTGGCAGAAAAGTTGGAATGGCTGGAGGCCGACCTATGCAGAGAAGGGGAGCCAGCATCATGATCCATGACCGATAGCGCAATCAGATCGGATTCCCCCCAGTCTAGTACAGGACCCTCCTCTTGTGACAACCTTCGCAGCGAGACGTGGAATGCATCCGAATGACATGAGACGAATGAGGCTTCGGTAAAGGCGGGTTTGCTGCTGAAGGAAAGATAGTCGTGGAGGTTGATGTTGATTTGGTGGGGAGGAGGGTGTAGGTGTGCATGTGCCTTGAGTGCTGCGGTGGAGTGCACGTCAGAGACAAATAATTCCTTCGTCACTGGCATCGCTAACGAGTTTCATGCATGAGACAGCGCAATTCAATCACCACTTGGAATTCCAAGATACCGAAAATTATGGACTAACTTTGTACCTTGAGCTTGATGATATAGTGTTTTCCTCCTCCTCCACCTGCATCTGATTTCTCCCTTTAAGACGGGGTGCACCTAATTTGGGAGGGTGTTGGCGTGATGTGTAAACGTGGAGAAAGCTGTCCAAGCACGCCAATTCTCCATAAGGTGGCGATGGATGCAACCTTGTTGGTTGCACTTGCCGGCAGTCCAAAGCACAGAAACCGTTGGAGGCTTTCAGTGGGTACAGGTAGTTGTGGTGAAGCGAGGGAGCCGAGCAAGAAGTAGTCACAGATTTAAGCGAACAATTGGGAGAGTATTAGTATTACCTGGAGAAAGATACTTATGATACAAGTCCTCTCAATTGAGCCGTCCCTAGCCTGCCTTTCGCTTCTACTGCTTAGCCTTGCTCCCTGTGGGCAAGAAAAGTGGCAGAGACCTCTTCTATCTTATCCTAACTTAACTAAAAAACCATTATATTATATTGTTTATTTCGAATAATTAAAATGATTTATCGAAACCGATAGCAAAATAAGCCTAATGGTTCCAGATATTTCAGACATTTTAGTACTTAGAATTTACTTACGTTAGTAGTTAAAAAAATGAATCTCTGCCACTTTACTTGTCCACCGGGAGCCTTGTAAAACTGGTGCAGTAAAAGGTAATCATGGTCCAGAAAACCTACCTATCAAGGTCTGATTGGATTTTGTGTGTAGAAAAATCTTTGATTCAGGACATATGTCCTTAAACAATCAAGTAGAGGATTAGATTATTAAGGTGAGGCTGTTTCGGGAGCATCAATTCCCTACAAGTGCAGCAGTGCTATAGTTTATATTCACTTTGGGAAGCACCCACGGTCAAGACTTCCCCATACTCTAGGCACCCTCGGCACCGCCACAAACAATTGAAGTGTGGCTGGAACTAGATTGATTGGTTCATAGCTGAACCGCGGTTCAAACCCCAGAACTGCTCTCCCCGCGCTTGCAACGTCCTTAAATACAATATCCGTACGACATGAACATGTAGCTACCGAAAGTCGCTCCTCTTTTACATCTCTTTCTCTCCCCTCTCCATACCCCTTCTCTCAACCTTAGCCAAGCCTCAATTATCATGTCAGGTGCAGCAAAAAGACGTTTAGAAGCTCTGAGCGAGCAGCTAGTTGCTCCCGTGCCTGATCAAGGAACCTTCGAAGGCCTGCCGGTTCTCAAAAAGATCGCACCCGACTCCAACGGGCCTCGAGTCAAGGGAAAGGTAGTTATTGTAACAGGTAACTCTCTCCTGATCCGACGATCCGACCTCGACACACTATAACGTAATGCAATGCAGCATACTCACCTGATCTGCAGGGACCAATTCGCCCCTGGGCATAGGTCGAGCATCAGCACACCAATTTGCCCAGAATGGTGCAAAAGCTGTGTACATTTGCGACTTTAACGACTCCAATCTCGAGATCCACAAGCGTGAACTCGCAACGTTGTATCCGGCTGTAGAGGTGCATACCCGAAAGTTTGATGCCGCAGACGAAGAGTCGGTGAAAGCTGTTGTCAATGATGCCATCAAGGCGTATGGCAGATTAGATGTATTTTTTGCCAATGCCGGGATCATAGGGCAAAACAAGCTATTTTCAGATATCACGTCAGAGCAGTTTCTATCCACATTGAAAACCAACGTTGTCAGGTTAGTAAAGCCTATGTGCGCTCTGTAACAAGAATTTAGCTAACATCATAAAACAGCGTTCATCTCGCTGCCAAGTATGCGGCTCCAGCCATGATGAAAATATCCGAGGAAAAGAAGTATCCCTCAGGAAGTATTATATGTACCGCCTCAGTAGCTGGTATTCGTTCCAATGCAGGGTCCACCGATTATTCTGCCTCAAAGGCAGCTGTGATCTCTATCGCTCAAACAATATCCTATCAGTTGGCAGGCACTGGAATTCGTATCAATGCGATATGTCCAGGAGTTATCGAAACCGGCATGACCGCAACGATGTACGAGGCTGCCAGAGCAAGAGGAACAGAAAAGAAAATTGGTCAACTGAACCCTTTGAGGAGAGGAGCCCATGCGGATGAGGTTGCCAGAGTGGCATTATTCTTGGGAAGCGAAGAGAGTAGTTACGTTAATGGTCAGGCTTGGGCCGTTGATGGTGGACTAAGTTCTGGGCATCCTTTTGTCCCAGGCAAGTTGGGTTAGATGCAAATCAAACGGTTGGGTTCGGTCTAATACCATTTTATTTTGATCGAGTTCTTAGTCCCATCTGCGTATGTTTATGTTTTGTGAGACAGAAATATCATTCTCACTCGTTCTCAGTGGTTGGAAAGAGTGGTTCTCTATGGGCTAGCCCTATATTGGAGATCTATGTGTTCATCTCTTTACTCTCCCGGCAGCGGGTGTCTCATTTTGACGCTCAATTTACATTCCTTCGGTCCACCCCAAATTTTCAAGGCTTTCCACGTTTCTCGACATTTCAAAAGATTGGACAGTTGCCTCCATTTATTCTTTCTCAATTTCCGTTGTCCCCGCAACGTTCGAGCATCAGAGCATTGAGGAATGCAGTTCGAAACATACAGAGACCATCAAATATATAAGTTATCATGTTTCTCATTATATTTTTCTCTAAGCTCCCGGCGGATACCTTCGACATCCCCTCAGTATTATTCGACAGGCCCTTTTCATAGTGCCCTTTTCATTTTTTTCAATTTTTTTTTTTTCAAAACAACACAAGATGCAGATCTCCACGTTTATTAACATTCTTTTCCTTGCTGGTACAGCACAAGCTGCTGCCGTCCAGAATCTCCGTCGAGCAGATATAGGCGGAGCAGTCAACGTCCAGGCAGGAGCTGCTTTCAACATCGGCAACCTCCCCGACTTGGGCTACCCCTTTGGTCAAGGGTCACCTAAAAAGCCCAACCTAGGCCAGACTCCAGAAGACCAAGCAGCTACACTGCGTCGCCCGGCGGATGCAATAACTGAAGTTAAGCCAGCGCAGGGTAGAGTGAATGCGGTGTCATCTGTCTCGCCTACTACAACATCCGCTCCGGCTGCTGCAACATCTACTTTCCCTGCCGCCGACTATATAGCAGCAGCCCTCAGTCACCACAATATCCACAGGAAAAACCATTCAGCACCTGACGCGACTTGGAGCGCCGACCTTGCAAAATCCGCAAAAACGGTGGCAGACTCTTGCAAATTTGCACACAACCTGTTCGTCTCTCCTCCCCAAACCATCCTCTTCATCACCCAACTAACATACTCCTAGTACACCAGGCGGTGGCGGCTATGGCCAAAATCTCGCCGCCTACGGATCCACCAATACCAACATCAGAGTCCAAAACCCCGCCATCTACTTAGCAAGAGGGATCACCAACCAATGGTACAACAGCGAGTACAACGCCTTCCTACCCTCTTACTACGGACAATCGACGCCTCCTCTGACGAACTTTGCTGCTTGGGGACACTTCTCACAGGTTGTGTGGAAGGGAAGCACGCAGGTGGGATGTGCTACTAGTTATTGTGGACCGAATACTGTGTTTACTGGGAATTATGTTTGTGAGTACTTTCTCTTTTTTCGTTCTATCCATACATATTTAGATGAGAGAACGGAAAATGTGTTTGAGAAGATGGTGGAGTTTGAGGCTAATGGAAATAGCTTGGTTTACCGTGTGCAACTACAAGGCCCAAGGCAATTTCCAGGGCGAATATGGTCTTAATATTGGCGCGCCACTTGGAAGACCTGGTCTCACGGCACCATAAGTTATAGATTTCATGCGGGCGAGTCCATTAGTTGCAATTGCACAATTTGTATTCGGCTTTCGGCTGAAGGGTTTGGTTTGGTTTGCTCTAAGAGGGAAAAGAGGCGGTTTTGAAAAAGTGAGAAAGGTCGTTGTAACATTTGTGTCTGAAATTTATCTATGGGCGTTCTTTGGATGAAAGGTTGGGAATGGGCAGGAACTGGTAAATTGGACTTTGGCGCTTCAGATTGGGTTGTAGGGTACTTCAAATATTTTTCATTGGGTAAGTAAATGTTAGTTTAGGCGAGGAGAAAACAGGAGTCTGTTTTTGACAACGCGGTATCTTTTTGCCTTCTTTGAGACTTTTTATTATCCTAGTCCGATTTGTTATGATTTCCCTCGCCTCTCCCATTCCCCCCAGTATTCGTTTTTGTAGGCATGACTTGTCTACTTCTGCCCCTAGTATATCGGCATTTATGAGTTACGAGTAGATTAAGCGCAGTGTTTGGAATCTCCTCTCCTTAGTTCTCCCCGCCACTTCTATCTATTCCAATACGTACAGATTACCGAGCACTCCTTCCTATTCCTATCTAAACTAATTAGTACCCCTTATCCTCGCTAGGGTACCAGCTAGGAGAGGACAAGAGTACTCCTAAGGCTTAGTATAATAAGTTTTACTAGGTCTATATAAGTGATTACTAGTAAGTAGTAAAACAGGGTGGAAATTATAAAGTAAATAGAAATCTACGTCCTTAATCTATACCCACTATAGAAGCTAGTCGCTAGGGGGTTAGTATTTCTCGGGATATTCTAAGGTCGAAAGCTAATAAACCTCGCAGTACTCTTAACAAACCTAGCGTACTTAAACACGAACCTACTTCCAAACGACGTTATTTTTCCACGTTATTTTTCCACCTTCTTTCAGCCTCTCCTTCCTACATACTCCTCTCCTACCACCCAACCTCTCCTTCCTCCCCCTTTCAAGACAACCAATCTACACTCCTCCTTCTCCTAACCATAGCACGGTCCTCCAACTCCTTTCCACAACAAACGAGACCCAGGAAAGGAAAGGAGGGGAGATTCCACCCCAAACACTGATATCGATTAAGCGAGACCTCCCCTTTTCCCAACACTCCTCTCCATCTAACCATTTGTACTTGTAAAACCATGTTACCCCTACAACGCTTTCGAAATAACAATTCTCTGAGTAAAGTCTGACGAACCCGTATAGGAAAACCTATATATCGTAGGTGCGGGACCGGGTTTTCGCCGGTCGGTGAGGGAATTTTGCGCTACTAATACTATAGAAACATATTTTTCATGTCTACCTAATCAGACGCTAGCGAATACGCTTTAGTATACACTCGTGGAAACCGGAGTTACGTATGATTTACACATCCATCTCACTAGACCTCATCTTCGACCTATCCCCATCCACCCATCCACCTCACACCACAACCCCCTCTTTCCCTCATCCCATTCCGAAGCATTATTACGTACTCCAATCTCTCTCTACCCAAATACCCATGAACCAAGAGAAAACAACTCACTTCCCATTCCTACAGCATGACAACAAGACCAGTGCTCAACAACCAGCTTCCGATCTAGTGCCGACGTCGCTTTAGGGAATCCACACATGTACGCACGCACTAACCGAATGACTGGCAGCGCACTGGGGTTCAAACCCCCATTCTGGTGATATCATTACGGAATACTTTCTTCTTTGACAATGTTAACGTACGTGGTATCTAGGACCTTTGTGGGGCACCCGTTCCGCTACGCGAGGGGACGAGCTAGAGGGAAGTGAAGAGGTAAGAGAATGGACGGGTGAATCTCTCTCTCAGTGCAGATGCGAGAGAAAGAATCACAACTGGGGTAGAGCGGTCGAAGAGATGATACTGCACCAGTCTGTGATCACATGGTATTGGAGGTAGTATGCGTAGAATCTCGTGCAGTGTTGTTCAGGATCTAGGACCCAAATTTAAGCGAGGGGGTCCGTAAACTTCATACCTGGTGACACATGCCCACTCGCTTGAGCGGTATTTAGAGGAACTAGGATTGACGTACTTGCGAGAAGAATCTCCAGTTATCACCAGCTGGTTACCACTTCTCTATAGAAATTTCAAACATGGATCGTAAGGACAAGATCCAACCGAGTGTTCACCACCCGCATACAAAACCAAACCTCACATCTGACCCACCAAACCAGACCAAACCAAACGAAAACGGCAATTTTAAAAAGGTTTTTATTTATCCCTACTACCAGTAGTACCACTACAACAACAAAAAAGGCGGCAATGGCATCATCATCTCATCTCATCTCATCCTCCCTAACCCCCATAAAAAGAATACCCGTATCCTCCCCTCATCACATCATCCATCCATCCCTCCCTCACACACATCCAGCCAGCCCGCGAGAGCCAGAGTAAATAAATAAATAAAAAATGGTATCAATCACCCAATCACCACAACCCGAATATCTAGGGAGAAAGAAGGCAAGTAAAAAGAAAAGGAGAACGAAGGAAACCGGAACCCCAACCTAGCCAGCCAACCCCACCGGTATCGTATCGCTGAGGAAGAAAAAAAAGGGAAGCCAATCTGAGGGGGAAAAAGAAGTATGAATGGAAAAAACGCCACGGCCATATGCAGGGTATGCGCAAAAACATTATGGAAATGAACGAGCCCCAAACGCCCACCCAGCCAGCCAAAATCAAAAAAAGAAAAGAATAGAAAAACATGCATCCCAAGCCCATTCCTTGTCATCCTTAGCTACAATCTGACGATGAAAAAAAGAAGAAAAATAGCGTCTCTTATCTAAGCCTCATTTACCCTCCTCATCAATAACTGATACCCCCTTCATCATCGTCGTCAAGATCGTCCAACCCATCGTATAGAGCACCATCACGACACCCGTTTCCGTTAAACTCCATATCGTTTGTTGGTGAACCCTGGTGGCTGTACTCCTTCTGTATAGCCAAGAAATATGCCTTCAAAGACTTTAGTCCTCGGAGAAATCCCATATCCGGTAATTCCGGGTGTCGCGGTGGACATGGTCGATCGTTGGATCGCAAATCTTCCTTGGTGACACAATTTGCAAAATCGGCGATCTTGAAATCGATGCCCTTCTTTCTTCCAGAGGGCTCCTTCTCGGTTGTTGTAGTACAATCCGTGTCATCATCCGTGGCATCCTCTACATCCCCATCATAGAACATCAAAAGACTAGCGGCGTAAAATCTGTATCCTACAAGACTGCGGATGAGGACTTCAAGGTGTCTCAACTTGTGCAAGATTGCCGGGATGTGACGAAGAACGCTAGAGTAATCGACTCCATCATACAAAAAGCGGGTTAACGCATTTTGAAACTCTTGTCCTGCTTTCAAGTCGCGTCCAAAATATTTATCTTGAAAGACATACGTTTGACTTTGAACGTCCCATACTTGCAATCCACAAAGACGCACACCAAGCTCCTTGGACGTAGTTGCCCCGCATTTTTGACGCTGCGACTTCTGCTTCTTCTCGTTTGCCTCCACCCCATATTGTCGTGTGCCCATTTTGAGATCCATAATACAAGGACGTTTCATGCCAGCTGTCAGATCCTCCAGCAAAAGAAAATATTCCACGCGGGAACCCGATGGGGTCTGTGCCTCCTTCGGGTTTACAGGACGAGGAGTGTTCAAGTATTGTGCGGAGACAATATTGTCCGGAGCGACCACCGCTGTGTCCTTGGTTGGAAGATCAAGCTGACAATGGACTTGGTCGGTTTCCACGGTAAGTTTTTCCGAAGCAGAGTTTTTGTTTTCCAATTCTGGAGTGGCAGTAGCAGTACTAGGAGGTTCCGGATCCATAGCGAAGACATCCTCTTCGACATCTCCTTTGTAACCTGCGTCATCAGCCTCTTCAAAGTATTTCAGATGGCCACGACCCTCTTCCACTTTGGAGGGTTTGCGTCGAAGACCACCACTTGAGTATCGTCTCTTTGGCTTCTTGGTCGGCCCGCCTTGATTGTTGCGAGCTATTTCTGGTTCCGGTGCACTGGTGCCTGCCTTATCCTCGAAATCTAGATCTGACTCTTCCTCCCCTAAAGCCTTGCTTGTCGCTTGCTCCTGTGGCTGATCCTGTGAATGAAGAGAAGACACGTTCCGTCGTTTTTCGGCAGCCGTCTTCAAGACTCGTCTTCGGATGGACTCCTCTCCTGTCTGATTGGGTGTCCGAGTACCTTGGGCTGCTTGCAGACTTGATTCGGAATTTGATGGCCTAAGGTTTTGCTTATGACGATGCGGCAGTGAGCGCTGTTGGGATGCAGGACGCTTGTGTCGGTGAATTGGGATAGGTTGCTGCAAGAACGCTTCACCAAAAACTTCATTTCTCAACTTCTTATTGACAGTTGTAGCGCCCCAGCTTACTGCATGTTTATCAGACAAAGTTGGTCTAAAGGTAAACTCCTTCTCTGGCAAAGGAGGTTGTGTCTGGGGTTGATCCTGAATTAGCTTCCTCAAGGCAGCGCTATCGCTTTTAGACCTATTTTGCGGATCAATCGCATAGGGATGGGGTTGCAGGAAGCTCGTAGGGATGATATGTCTATTGTTTGCAAAAGTAACAGTCGGAATTGGCACAGAGGAAGATTTGATAGATTGGCTAATCATTCTCGTGTGCTCTGGGCGATCACCAGAAGACTGATTGCGATTGGTGTCATCACCAACCTGTCGCCCATTGCTCTGCTCTTGCGACCCCATGGTTACACCCTCTCGGTCTGCAGCAGCATCCTGAGGATCTTTTTTATAGGATCTTCGCCGATTCTGCTTCTCGAATGTGACATTTAAAACGCCAATGTACCTATGAATAATATGTTAACAAGGGTTATCTTATCTGGACTGTGCTTACTCGCGAGGCAGTAGTAACCATCCGAAAACGTAGATGCGGGTGTAGGCACTTAGCTGGCATTACTGCGTAGATAGGTAAACCAAACACAACTGGAAAAGAAATACAAGACGTACCTAGGCAAAAAATTCAATAAACGGGGATGATAACGTTCAACTTGTTCGTAGAACTCGTTTTCACGATTATTCAATTGTTTACAGACAGCGCGCTTAGAAAAGCGCCACATGGTAGTATGGCCTCCAACTTGATGTTTGTACGGGATTAGCTCAATCGCCTCTAGTGGCTGCTTAGGGCTAGGTTGCGGTTGTTGGGTGTCAACATGACTTTTCTGCCGTTTAGCCTTGCTGAGCCCTGCGCCTACGCCTGTCTTTAGTGATCCTGTTGGTGTAAGTTCGGGGTCATCAGTGTCGTCCCCTGTCGCTGAAGATAAACCGTCATCATGGGATTCTTGATCATGGTCAGTTTCAGAGACATCTGTGACACCGCTTGGTTCCTTGTCAATGATTTGTGGCACGCGAATCCCGCCTTGCGATTTGGCATCTTGACCAATATATTGACTGTCTACTTCATATGAT
This sequence comes from Hymenoscyphus fraxineus, assembly GCA_900184765.1. Taxonomy (NCBI): domain Eukaryota; kingdom Fungi; phylum Ascomycota; class Leotiomycetes; order Helotiales; family Helotiaceae; genus Hymenoscyphus; species Hymenoscyphus fraxineus. Next base: position 1,086,709 of record LT855423.1, read on the forward strand.
GGTACCTCATGTTTTTCCAGCCATTGCTGCGAATTTGTTCTGTCCAGTTTGTTCTGATCATGCGATCTCAGATTTTCAGGGCCGCCGTAATCTCCCGTCGTGCTTTCAGGTGACTCGTGTGGAGTTTGATGAGGCACGAAAAGCGCAGAAGAAATTTGCTCTTCGCCCGAGTCTTCCTCCTCATCAGTGTGCTTAGTCTGAGTCAATTCGCTTCCCTCATCATGACTATCGGTATCCTCTCCCTCACTCCTTGCATCATGGTGTCGGTCAATGACAGAGTGAATTCCTTCACCATCGTCCCTCGTTCGTTCCGATTCAGTGACAGGAATACTACGAGAGAAGGACGAGCCATTTTCATTTCCTGGTGTAAGGTTGTGATGCTTCCTAATTTCTGCGAGCAATTGGGTGGGCATACGCTTCAACGCTCCTGGAATTGGTTCGCTTGAATGCTGGGAATTGAAATATCCATCCCCATCCTCAATCGAAGCGCAAGCCTTGGTCGCATCTACACTTTCTGCCTGAGTTTGCTGTGCCTGATCTTCTTCCTGCTCGAGAGGCGATGGCAAGGGGTCCCCGCCCACCGACTTCAGTCCCTGGATAATGATCGTCTTTTCTCGCCCATATGTACCTTTCCCATCGCGATGCTTTCCCTGCTCTTGGTCACCAGATGTTCTCAGCTGGGAAATGCTGCCGTCCTTTGAGCGGCCTCGATTCTTTAGCTCGCGTCTAGTTTGCTTCTCTTCGGGCAGACCTTCTTTGAAGAAACCCAAAGTGTGACTAGTTTTTCTGCTGCGATTGCTATGTTCCACACCCGCCAGAGCCTCCGTGACGGATTTTTCAACCTGTCCATAATGACTGTCCTTGACTCCCTGGCTGCTGATGGACCATGTCTTTTCTGCATTTATGTTTTGGTGTGGAGCGTCCCGCCATAACCGATATTCTGCCCGCGGTCCCTCGATCGGTATATTGCTCGTGATGGGATCATCGGTTGATGGTGACTGTGGGGGAGGGGTAGTCATCCCCGTGTCGCCAGCATTTGTAGAACAAGGGCCTTTGGGGACTTGCTGCACCCTCTTCTCCTTCTCGGTACGCTCTAAAGATGTTCCTCGACCGCGCGCTCGACTAAAGAGCTGTCGTGGATTGGAGATTAGTGCATCGAACCCGTCTCGGTCTCGAAAGATCAACTCTGTGGCGTTGGCCATAGAAGTCGTTCCCTGGCTGGCAGCGGGTCGCGAATTGGCTTGCGAATTCGGTGTCGGTATGGCCATCTTGGATAAGGGCTTTTGGTTGCTACCTTCAGTATTGGCTCGACGAAGGTTCCATTGTGTTTCGGTCGGGGAGTGTGGCAAGGGAGTAGAAGTGAATTGAGGAATATATTGAGGGTGGGAGGGCGTAGAAGACACCGAAGGGGTGGCCGCCAGCGCTTGTGTCAACAACGACATCGGCTTAGGGTGAGAGGGAGGAGTTGCCAGTCCGTTGTGTTCCTTCGAAGAAACATCCTGGCCAGCTTCGTGATCTTGGTCTTGTACCGGCCTCACCTGCGCGGTGGAGGCGACAGGGTCAGGCACAGGAAAGCTGGACATGAGGAGGCTGACATTTATTGAGTGAGACAGATGCTGCTCACTGGCGAAAGGAGACGACAGGATTCCGCACGCGTTGGGCCGCAATGGCTGGCAAAGATAAGTTCGCCGGGTGGAGTTGTGGCGGGGTGTGGGCCAAAACTGCCGGCGCGGACGATGCGATGCGACGTGATGTTGTGACGACCTTGAGGCACGTTGGGAGGGAGGGTTGGGGAAGGGTCGTGGGGAAACGCGGGATCGTGGGATTGTAGGAGGGAGCAGGAGGGAGAAGGAGGAGGGAGGGGGTGGTGGAATGGGAGAGATATGGATACCACGATAGCGACAGAATTGGCTCTGTTAATCACGTTGCGAACTTGCGACGAAGGGAGTGGAGGGAAGTGGCAGTGGCAGTGGAGTACCTCTGTGGGTAGTGGAGTGGAGTAATCCAAATGACAGAGGGGGTGGTGGAGGTACTGTATCGGAGTCGGTGTGGTGAGCACAGGCGTTGATGGGGAATGAAATGAATGGGTTTTGGGCTTTGGGCTTTGGGCTGGGCAGGCGAGGCAGGGCAGGAAGGTGCAGTGCGCTGCAAGTTGCAACGGTGACTTGGGTGGGGACAGGGCAGGCGACTTCGCTCCGCTGTCGGGTGGCCGCTGGCGATCTGGGTGAATCGACAGTGACGAAAGGCCGCAGACAATGAAACAATTCCTCGGTACCTACGCTACCCTACTCAGAGGAGCCGAGACATTTCAGACCACCTCCGTACACAACCGATTGCCACAACACCAGAATCTGCGTATTATATACATTGCTTGACATCGATAGGGACAATATTATTCATTACGGTGCCAGTTCATCGGCAACGCCACTTTCTCTTCTTTTCGCGAGTATGCATCGTGCCATCTGTACTCAGCAGGCACGCATTCAACCTAGGTAAGTACAAGTAATGTACAAAGCCTATGTGAATCGCCGAGGGTACAACCTAGTAACATTCTCATTCTGTGACAAGTCCTGCTGGACGGCGACGGCGAGTAGAGTACGAAGTGGTTTCTGAGTAGGCACCGTACCAATACTTTAGACGCGGTGCCTGTGGACTTCCAGCATCATCCAGGCAGACCATCTCATCACCACCTCATGATCCCACCACCAGCGCAGTAACAAATCCAAAATTATGGAACTATGGGTATAACGGGCAGAAAGACCAAGACGTGGTTCGCCGTTGAGAAATCCCCTGTCGATCTTAACGATGCCCTGAAAACAATACCACCCTATCAAGCAACAACGTGTTGCAAAATGTCGCGGCACTCGGCTGGAAAAGTTGCTTTATCTGCATCAATCCTTCAGCGTTTTACTACAACTCAATCTGCGATAACCCACATATTCAAATGAGGCCCTTGATATCGCTATAAATCAACATGAGAGGCGGGATTGAACGCTGATTGGTTGCCTGGGTACAGCGACGATAGCCGAGACAAGAAAGGGGAGCCATCCGAGAGATCTGCGGGAGCTGCCACCACATCCGTTGCCCCGGGGCACCTCCCGTTCTGCCACGTGGGGGTATCACGTCTTGAAATTGATATGGCAATTGGTTCTCAAGACAAGTAAAGACACGATGTCAGAAAAATATCATTTGCGAGGGTATTCTAATCAGCACCATGCTCCAAAGCTCCGTTCATCCGTCCGTTTCCTGCTTATATTGCAAACGTATTACACACCAAGCCCAACATATCATTATAAACATAAGCCCTGTTATACCTCAATAGCAAGGTCAGAGGAATATTGCCATGCTGCTAGGTGATTCCAAACAGCCTCCGTCTCTTAGCACCGTTATCCTCGGCCTCACTGGTCTTATTCAGCTCTCTAGCTTTCTGAATGTCCGCCTCAACCGACCATTCCCCTAGAAAATCGGCAACTTCCCCAAGGACATCGTCCATGTTAAAGTCAGTCTGAAACCCATCACCCTTACTTTTAGTAGGGCTGTTGAGATTAGAGATTGAATCTTCAAGATCCTCGCTGTCATCCCAACGCATAACATTGGTAGTGCGAGGCTTCAGGTAACGGGAAGACCCACGAGATGCTTCTTTTGGTGCTTCTTGATCTGCAGTAACAAAAGCCTCGGCCATTGCACCCACAGATGGGCTGCTATTCGTGATTGGATCCTCGAGAATCAATCGTCGTGGATTCCTGATGGCGCTGAAATGTTTCTTGAACCCCGAAGCAATAGTACCATCAGCCGATGTCTCCTCTTCAAAGAGCTCGATGGCTTTTAGAGGAGGTGGTGAGTAACGCCTTACGCTTCTGCTTCGGACAGGCTCAGTTTCCTCTTCTTCCTCTTCGAGTATCCCAAACGAAACCCTCTTTCCTGGCTTGGCTGGATTCCTTTTGGGCGTTTTCCACGGGTTGTTCGTTGCGGCTTCTATCAAATCCTGGGTATTCTGGGGCTCATACTCACTCGCATCGGGACTTTTTGCTGACGATTGAGGTGGCGGAGTCATCAAATCATTGAATGGCCTCAAGTCGTCGTTTTCGGGTGTTTGTGGACGTTCGATGTGCTGCCAGGAGGTATCCTCCAGGGGAGCGTGGTCCGTAGTGTCCATTTCCTCGCGATCATGCAAGTCGTGATCGATTGATTGAGTATGCTTGACCTCGCTAGGAATACCATTTGAATATGGGGGTACAATGCTTGCAACTGCCCATGGACTTTGTTCTTCGGGCTGTAGAACCTGTGAAACTTGCACAGGTGTTTTTGAGTGTATTTGTTCAACCACCACAGGATCCGCCGCCTCAGGCGTAGCTCTGGCGCTGACATACTCAACATCATCCTGACCTATAGAACTGATAGAACCACTGATCTGAGACCGTGCCGAATTTACTGGGCTTGAAGCTGGGTATGAAGTATGCGGAGAAGTACTCAAACGACATCGAACTATAACATCCGGTTCACCACTTTGTACAATGCGATTCGAAGAACCAGACCCAAGAACGTCACCCGGCGGAACAAACGGACTCTCAAGTGGTGCCTGCTCAACACTTTCGCTGTCACTCCCTCTCTTTTGCGAGTGGCTTTCAGTAGCCCGAGAACTTGCTGAGGAACCTTGCGATAATTGAGGAATTGCGGACCGCTGGGGGGTTGTGTTGAAGGATTGCGTACTGAAATCGTATATACATCTTGAGGTCTCCATTTTGGCGTCATCATCGCCTTCTGGGGAGTATTTCCTTGAAATTTGCTGTGCTGAATTGGGCAGTAATTGCGAAACTGGAACTAGACTCGATAAAATTGGTGAGGCTGAGATATGGCTATCGGCTACAGCTTCTTCAGGAATAGAAACTACAACCTCAGGTGGGTCGTTGACAGGGGAGTTAGACTGAGAAAGAATGTCTCGCAAATTATGTAGCGACTGACCAACCTCATCCTCATGGTCCGAGGAATCCTCACCATCTGTTTCTTCATTTTCCGAGGACCTCTCCTCCTCTTGTATTGGACAGGATTTCTTGGGGGAAGAATGAGCATACCAAAGAGCTATGGGGCCGGATGCTAGAACATTTTCATCTTCGCCATGTTCTTTGTGTACCGAATTTTCACCTTCGGCTTCTTGTATCTCCAAATCCATGGCTTGGTGGGTGTTAGTCTTCCCCTCGCCTTGTTCCATCACGCCAATTTCCGATGCCGCCTCACTTAATTTAGGAATGCCACCACTAATGTTTATCGGCTGAGATGTCTTCAAAGACTGTCTACCAGTTGAGATTGCTTGGTGTTCATGCTCACTAAAGCGGAGCTTTAGAGGACTTGATTTCTCCTTCTTGGGCCGTCTTTTTCGATATTGAAATTCTTCCAGATTTTGCGATGCAGCTGCAACCTCGGTAACAAAGCTGTTTCCTTCTTCCATACCAGGCTGGCTCGCACAACGTTTTTTCACAGAAGAATGTAGTAAAGATGGGACTTCAGTGATAAAGTCGCCCTTTTCGCGAGAAGTGGTTTGCGCAGCGCGGGACCTTGGATCGGTGAGTGGTGATGACAATGGAAGTGTATAGCGACCAGTTGATTGTAAGTCTTTGTTGCCGGCGACCGAGCCAGGCGTTTTGTATAGTGGAAAAAGACGAATTGGGTCGTAGGACAACGTTTCTCTTTCCACAGGGGATTCTGTATATCGACGTTCGACGTGCCGAGATCTTTGGGAAGATCCGGTTCGGGTGGGAGGCTCTGAAGTTATTCCCTGGTCGTGTGTGACCATGGTATTCGAATACAATGGCTGAAAATCCGGAGTCCAGCCTGGAAGAGTGAGAGGTTGTTTGCTGATTTGATAATTTCCAGATAAAGGGGTTTGCACAGGGGGTAGATCGAGCCCTTCCTGATTATTGTTTTGCAATGCCTTTCTTGGAATATCTTGGAAGCTAGCAAACGGGCTTGGACTAGACAGATGTTGCGTGCTATCCCAATCTCCTGGCTCACAGCGAACCGCCGGGCGAGGTCGTTGGATCCTCGAATTTAATCCAGCCAAATTTGGAGTCGGTGTAGCCAAAGATGGACCCTCCCAACGAGCACGTTTCGATGGGTAAGAACCTTTAAGCCATGTCGGATTACCGTCAAGACCCCCCCTCTTCCTACTTTGTAGCCCAGTGTGCTGCTCATCGTCGGAATGTGGTGAGGTATCGTTATTGCTGATTTGCGCATTTGGTCTCGAATCCATGTTCTGGGTATGTGACTGTCGCAGCATCATGGTGTCCTTTTGCTCGGTAGCCCATGATGAAGAGGCTAGACTACCTTCGGACGCCGGTATTATAGTGGACCTAACTTGTTCGTTTTGGAGGCTTGAATAGCGTGTCTCGTCGTCCGGTCTTTCTGTCTCACCTCCTTCAGTCGTCCCATCTTGTTCACACCCTCTGTTGTCGGTCGCATTCAATTCGGGCGTATGACAATGGACAACTCGAGCCGCAGGTCTTTCTCGTATGTGCGATTGCTTGCGCCATGGATTCGACCAGTTGTCTAATGAATGCGTCAGGCTCGTAGATTGCAGGGTTGGCATAAACCCGCGGGTGTATCGACGTGCGTGCTCTTCGTAACGCTTCCGTTTCGCGCGTATTTCCTGCTCACTTTGCTCGTTATCGCTGCCTTCGCATATGAGGTCTTCGGGGAGATAGGCGGAGGAGTTATAATAGGGCTCTTCGAAATAGGGAGTGTCTTCCAGAGCCCGGCGAGTATAGCGATTCATGGTTACGAATCTACTATGCGAGTGGCAGAGCACTCCTTTTGGTGGTGGAATTGTTGTTTGGATGTCATCAGGCTCGGTACGTAGCTAGTTAGAGCAGGCACCTAGTGACCTAGATGGGCGCAGGTAGTGGGGTTTAGAGCGTGCACATGGTTGTGTGGACTAAAAAGGCGCTATAGAAGTGGTTGGTGCAGAGACCGTGGACGAGAATAGATCTGGCCAGCGCGGAGTCAGGCGCGAAGGAACGTGACGACGTGTAAAGTGTTTGCAGGTGCAGCTCACCTTCCCGAGGTCCCGTTCCAAGATTCCCATTATGCTAGGCACTCATACCCATTCCAATATCCACCCATCCCTCATAGGTCAATTACCTATGGGTAGGTATGGCTTAGTACTTTATTGCATGATTGGTCTTTCACACATTCAGGGTCATGAAATCCTTCGTCCAAGAACTGATATAGGCATACGGAGTATTTGTATTAAATCATGTACCCTGGTGTACCCTGGTATAGACCTACCTTAGGATGATAGACGGGCCAATGACAGAAAGTTGATATCCGGTACCATCGATGGACCACATTCTCAATCTCACACACTTTACCGACTCTTGCTTTGCCTCACGAACTTTTCAAACCATCTGCGTACCTCCGTATATATACAGTACTCCGTAAAGCCTCCAAGTCCCAAAGTGATCGTATCCGACTGGGTATTTTCCAGGGCAGGAGTGGAAGGGTCGGGAGAAGGTGCAGGTGCAGGTGATGAGTAACCGACCAGGTTTTGTCGTTTTGATCGCCGTTGCCATGCCAATGGCGCTTGGACCACATCTTAAAAAGTGGGCGTGAGGTTCAATTGCCATTGCCAACGCGATCATCGATTGTCCCTCTTCGCGTACTCCGTATGCCAACCGCAGAAGAATCCTCCGACCACAGGGACTGTATCTACTAACCACACGTATTCCTTATTGGAACATTCAGGTCTACCAATATTGATTTCAATCTCGACTATTGCAAAGTTCAACTCCACCCATCAACATCACATCGGTGCCCCCAACGCATCTGCGCGTCCAAAAACACGCCCGCCGACCCCAACAGGCGCGAGCACAACAATTGTCACGAGTACGTAGGTACAGCACCAGCACCACCACCAGCACTCATGCCGACCAGCGCATAACCCCAACACGCCCACACACACAACTTCTTGCACAATGGACAAAGCTTGGTTGGAAGACCTCTCGGAGGATTGGCCTTCGGAACCAAAGCCATCTGGCTCACGCTCGTCCTCACACTCACCTGCGCCTTCTCTGCCAACCTGCAACTCAGTATCGCCGCGCACTACCCCTCGTCCACAATCCCAACACAGTCGCATACCAAAATACAACCCACAAAAGAAGAAATCGGCCGCAGAATTGGGCCAATACAGTACGCCTTTGAGCGAGCGCAGTTTGAACGACGCCAATGTTCCATTATCCCAACGAGCATCGAAAGTTCCTTCAAAATTGCGGGATGATATATCGCATAACATTCGCGAGGAAGAAGGCACTACACGCCATAGGTCGCATTCAGACTCGGCCAATGGATCAGTGCAGTATAACACAATCGAATACGGGTCGGTCAATATCTCCCCAAATAAAGCGAACCATGAAACACCTGAATGGAGAAGACGATTATTACAGGGCGATGTTGCATATGGCGAAAAGCGCGATCTATTTAGTTCCGCAGGGCTTGAAAATATATTCAAACCTCCGGCTGCAACGGCAAAACCGCCCAAGAATTTCGAAGAATCAAGCGTCATGCCGTCTAGTCCCCCGCCATACAATCATCGAAAAGCCCTGTCAGAAACAGGATCTTTTAGTGGAGAGGAGGTCGACGACGCGACTGAAAAACAGGCTAGACAGCCGCGGCAGGTTCAGTATAGACGGGCGAGTGATGGTATGAGCGAATTCTCTTCCAAAAATTTGAGTAGGAGTAGCAGTTTTCAGCCTAGGATATCCGCAGACCACAATTCCAACCAGGGGAATGGAGACGACGACCCCTCGATGGGGGCCGAGTCTTCTGTGATGCACCAGACCAGCCAGAAAGATATACCTGGCCGTGTTATCAGTGGACAAAGCGATTTTCGCAATGAGGAGTTTAGTCCGGTATTTATGTCAAGGCAGCCAACTGGCACTGGCAACATTGATTTTGTCGCCGGCATCCCACCTGCAGAATTAAATAAGCGTTTGGAGGAATTTCGGGAAGATTCGGTGGACATAACGAATGACGATTTCAATGATTCCGACGCCAGTGAGAAACTCGAATTAACTGCGGACCCGGATGATTTTGCTCACAATGGGAAATTCGTCAATCTTCGAAGGGGAGGGAGGTCGCAAGAAGCCTCCTTTCAAAGACGCATGTTAAGTCCTTCTTCGCTACCGGCCATTGATGAGTCCGCAATGTTACCAGAGGAATCAATGCAAGCAAGCACACCCAAGAATCTCCCCACATTTAACCCCGTATTCAACAAAACGAGAACGTCAGATCAACAGGAAAAGCAAGCGTCTTCTAGTCGAAGCTTGTCTCCTATACTACAAACGCCATATGCCAATCCTAGCAAGTCAAAGGAGAAACAAAATGAAAATAATTCAGGCAGTCCTTTGAAACTTTTTGACACCTACGATACCTTCACAAATCAGAAGCTTCTACGCCGGCTGAGTCAATTTGAAGAAGACAGTAGTCAGGACAAATCTTTAGCAAATCATGAAGCATCACGTTCAGCCTCAGCGGAAACTACAATCAGGACTGGGGGAAGTAAAACTACTCAACAGAAAGCTTCAGCCAAGTTCAGTAGTTTTGGAAAGGGAGACTTGGATGATTATCAATTCAGCGAGGATATCTCATATGACTCTCAGAAGTCAGATGATGACTGCAGCATGAACCATCTTCCAGTTCTTGATCGGGCCCAAACGACATTCACATTCCAGTTGGACCTTTCGCCAGAGCACGATAACGGCAACAACATAGCCTCGGTCAAAACGAAATACACAGCCAACTCGACACATACAACAAGCACCGTCAAACAGAGAACTACCATTCAAACTGCTCGATCAGGAACTGCCAATTCTGATTCTACCACGGAGTTGCCCTCATACAAGTTAGTTGAGGACCTGCAGACTCCTAGAAAACGTGATGGGGATGCAGATGGCAAACGGTTACGCATATCACCCTCGAAGGATTCCACTCCGAAACGGCGAAGAACGCTGCAGGAAAGCGAAGTAGAAGTTGCTTGCTCCGATAGCGAGGTGGAATCGGAGTCGTTTGGAGAGAGAGAAGACCAGTCGGTTATTGGGAAGAAGGAAAAAGATGCAAGTTATATTGATGACCAACAGGCTGCAAATCCAAAAGTACTTGCCATGCGCGAAATACTTCGTCCGCGATCGCCGACTCCAAGTCAAAAGGGTCAGCACAAGATAGGGGGAAATTCACGCTCACAATCAGGACGACATTTCTTAGAGAAAGCAAGGCTATTACAGAACCAAAGGATTGCGCAGGTGCAAGCCGAACTCGACGCAAGTGACGGCCAGAGGCTTGCTCAGGCTGTTGGGGCAAGTCAACATTTGATCGATGCAAACCGTGTGGGGTCTGTCACCACGCAAGATTTCTTGGACGAAGCCAAGAAAATCATGGCCGGCATAAGAGGAAAAGCCCTACCTCGGAGCGGTTTAGCAAGCTTGGAAGAGAGCGAGGCAGACAACGATCGACAGCGTTCCATGGATGGGGTCGAAGTTGAGGAGGAGGATTTGGAAGATTCCTATCAAGAGTCAACCAGAGAACCATTTTCTCGTCCACCCAGTCGTGATGGTGCACCTATACAGAGATTGCCACAGAAACAAGTGGACCCAGAACTTCTCAACCATCTTCGGAAATATCAGGAGACAAACGATTTCGAAGGAGTTGTTGCTTCCTCGGCGAGGTCGATCTCAATGGCAAAGGAAGCCACTAATGCCATCAGAGAAGCGCAAGAGGTTGCAGAAGGAAAACGTTCTAGAGTGTTAAGTCAACAGCCAAGCCTGGGAGAGTACATTGAAAGTGATCCCCCAAATATTCGACTCTCGGCAAATCCAGACCTTCTACGCAAGAGAAAGCATTCAGCCACTTCAACTAACCCAAGTAGGGTTGTTTCCGGTGACGGACAGGACCCCGAGTTTCTGACGCAGGGTTATGCCTCCTCGGGCAGTCAATCAACATCTAGTTCAATACCAACAGCATCGTCGAGGGGATCTGACTCGAGGCGTGTAATCGCACCAGAAACGGTATCTCACCTTATACCTGAGCAGATTGCTGGTATGGTCCTCGATCGTCAACGCAACATCTGGATCAAAAGAAAGAATAGTACCGACGAGGGGAACCTCAATTTCTTACCTTCTGACGAAACTGAAGAAGACCCATTCGGGGGTATTCCAGATTTATCAGTTGATGAAACCCAGGAGCTGCAAAGAATCAAGACTGTTGCTGCTCAACTTCAACACACTACCGAGCTTCTGGAGGAACATCATAATCAGTATCATAAAAACTTGGTTACAGCATATTCACCCTCTAAAAAGCCCACCAGTGAGGCTGTGGCGATGGCCAGCTCGATACCAGCGAATTCCGAATATGACTCAGAAGATGACGACAGCCACTTATCAGCAATTCCACGAGAAACCAGCCCGATAACACATCGCCAAAAGCAGGCGGAACTTGAAGAACAACTGGACATGGGGGAAGAGATCGAGAAGGAGATATCCATACATGAGGATCGTGTCCGGCCCATAACCCCACAACGTCGGCGCAATGTGACCATAACATTCTCATCCCCGCTTGCTGAGCTCATTCCACCAACTCCGGACCAAGATGTGTATTCCTCTTCGTTTCAACGTGATAGCGATGAGAGCCAGGATGAGGGAAATAGTAGTATTATCGTCACCAAGAATGCAAGCAAGCAGAGATCAATGTCTTTAAGGGTGCGTTCCTCTATGAAGAAGCCGTTACGAAGAGGCTCGCTTCGCGGTCACAGCTTTCCGGCGCGCCCAGTATCACGAATTGATGAGCGGGACGAGGATGGATACAATGGAGATTTTCAGCAAAGAAGTGTCAGCGTTGCTGCAGGAACACCAGCAATCTCACGACGAGCTATCAGTACCACGTCCTTGACCCCACGGCCAACTCACGAGATTGGACGCTTGAGTCTCAGTCCATTATCCGAGTTTACAATGCATCAAGACGACGAATCATTTGGTCTTAATGTCAGTTATGTCGACGGCGGACAGCCATTTCAGCACGGAACCAATACGAAAAAAACACTATCGCGTACCATAAAAGATCTTGTTGAGAAAATCAGCGAGGTTGAGCCGTACGAGCCATTCTGGGAGCATATTAAGGAAATGGACCTCAGCAACAAGGACCTCTCAAATCTGCACAAGCTTGACGAATTTTGTGGGAAACTGGTGGAACTCAACGCTTCCCACAATCAAATCAATCAGTTGGACGGAATATCAAGTTCAGTGAGACATTTACGTATCTCTCACAACTGTCTTAGCGATCTCACTGCTTGGGGCCACCTCCGTAACTTGCAATATATCGATATCTCGAACAATGAAATTGAATCTCTGTCAGCCTTTAAGAACTTGGTTCATCTCAGAGGACTCCGTGCAGACAACAACATGATCAAGTCAGTTGATGGTATAAGCCAGCTCGATGGTCTTATAAGCTTGCGCCTCCGGGGCAATCTTGTTGAATCGATCGACTTTCGGGGCACAGAGCTTCAAAGATTAACACATCTGGATCTCAGAAACAACCAAATCCGCGATGTTCAGAACTTGCATGAGCTACGTTCTCTCTCAGACCTTGATCTAGAAGAAAACCAGCTAAGCAGCTTTTATGTTGAAGCTCCCGAGGGCCTCGAGACGCTGAGAAGTCTCCGACTAGGTGGTAATGACTTGGAGCGTATTGATATCGGCCCGTATCCAAATCTACGCACCCTTTATCTCGACAAAAATCGCCTCATTCACCTTACTGGATTTCTCAAAGCAAAGCACTTAGATAGCTTGTCACTAAGAGAGCAAAAGGAAGGCGCTGTCATCGACCTCTCATTCCTTTCCGAGGCATTCGAGATTCGCAAACTGTTTATGTCTGGAAATCTGATCAACTCATTTGAACCCAAAGTCGATTTCCTGAACTTGCAGTACCTCGAACTTGCAAATTGTGGATTAGAATCATTGGCCCCCAATCTCGGACAACTCATTTGCAACACTCGCGTACTGAATCTCAATTACAACGCTCTAAAGGACATTTCCCCTCTGGTAGGGATTGTGCGTCTGAAGAAGCTTCACTTGGCCGGCAATAGACTGACCAGTCTGAGGAGGGTAACAGCCGATCTATCAGAATTCCCGGGTGCTACCTTGATTGATCTCAGAGCAAATCCTTTGACTCAAGGATATTACCCTCCTGTCTTGGACGGTTCCATGGTGCTGAGGCAGCACAATGAAGAGATACCATTGCCAGAACCCTATACAATGGCCAGAGCTGATAGCTTCAAAGATGCGAAGTATGCCAGGTGCTTGGACATGTCTACGAAGATGCTCAGAAGACTTTTTGAGATCATGATGCTTCGTGGATGCCCTCGATTGAAGGTTCTGGATGGTCTAAATGTCAACCGTGCACTTTTGGATTCTCGGGATAACATATGGGACGCTCTCGTCGCCCGTGGACTCGTCATTGACTTTGGATCCGATGCTCCCAAAGTCTGTCAGGCTCAGATAACGCAACCGGAAGCGCCCGGCAATGTGACGGCTGCGGCGTCGAAAGCGGATGTTGGGGATGCCAAACGTGCAAGTGAACAGGAGCAAGAACCCGTGCCTGTGGAAGCAACAGTACCGGAAAGACCGGTTTCTGAGGAGAGATGGGGAGCAGAAGACAGTTTTGCGTGATGGCCGCCTGAAGAATGAAGAATGAATGATTTCTGTAGAGTTTTGGTGTTTGGGGTGTTTTGTAAGGCTAGGGCCATGCATGGTCTGGGGAGTTTGGCATGGACATGCAGAGGTGTTTTATTATTGTTATAGGTAGAGGCGGTATTGGTAATGACTTAATGATTGATCATGGCTAGCTAAGCAAGAGTATGGCATAGGGAGGTAGATGACCCCAGGTTCTCAAAGAAAAATCATCTCGGAAGTTATAATACTTGTCCACATTTTGTCCATGTGGCGCTCTGTCTTAATATATCGTACACAGATGATATCAATATCTGATCGAAGCCCCCTAAAGTTTTGGCTTAGGGGTGCTTTTCTTCCACTCAGCAACTCTCCTCTTTCCATTGTCCCTTCGTTTCACTTCTTCCTCCGGCAGGTCGCCAACCAACTTCGCGTTCTCTTTACTTGCCAAATAACCCAAAGTCTCCTTGAACATCTCTTCCTTCATGGTCCCATAGATCCCCGTCTTACCCATCAAAGTCAATTTCCTCTCCTTCACCAGAGTCAGAGCTTCATCTAGCCCCCCTAACCCATCAACGATTCTATTTTCTAAAGCATCTTTTCCATTCCAGCGTTTAGCTTCGAGGACCACGGCTTTGTAGACCGAGGGATCGAGCTTTTGACGGAAAATACTGGACATAGGTGGCAGGAGGGGAACCCCGAACTCGAGCTCGTTGATGCACAGGAAGCCGCGTGTGGGACTGAAGATGCGGTAGTCGTGGTACATTGCTAGCATGAAGCCGCCGGCAAAGGCGTGGCCGTTTATAAGGGCTATGGTTGGCATGGGGTAGCTTTTTGGGGCGGGACTCATCAGCTTTCTACATTTCACTGGGTGGCTAGGTTGGGCTGTGGAAGCGCTGAAGCAAGGTGAGTCGTAACTCACGTTATCAATCGTTTGAAAAGTGCCCAGAGGCTGTTGGGGAGGAACCCATCAGTGGTTGTTGCATGCTCGAGGTCGAGGCCGTTGCTGTAGAACTTGGGGATGGCTGAGGTGGTGATTACTACTCCGGTTGGGTACTCGAATTCTAGGATGTCCAGGGCTAGCAGGAAGGTTTGGCAGAAGCAGGATAGGAGACGGTTGTCGGGGGCAGAACCGAATATAAGGAGGTAGACGCCTTTGGATGGTTGTTGACAGGTGATTGAGCCAATCGGTTTGGCGTCTGGGGATGGAATGATGGGGAGAGTGAAGAGAGTTGGGAGGGATGCGGATGCCATTTTGGGTGGTGATCGATGGTGTTGTTGGTTGGAAATAAGTTGGGTTAAGAATAATTGACAGGTTTCTTACAGTATGGGCGTGAACTATTGCGGGTACTCGGTATCAGAGATATAGCTGTACAAGAGTGATTGTAATCTTACTTTAAGTTATGAAAGATATCTTCATGTGCTTGATCACTGCCCATGACTACCGCGATGTTGGCGTCTTGGAGCCTCGGCTCGCAAGGCTGACATTGGCGCAGATGCAGGTGAATTTGTGGGGGTCACTAGGGTGAGTAGGGCCAACTTTAGCCTTGCAGGGCCCTAAAACTCCACTTGCTGGTCCCTGCCCCTGTCGCTTGGCCGCAAGGCCAGCAGCATCATCAGAGATGTATCAAGACAGGTCTCGAGCTGCCACTAACAACACCATGGCGCCAAAACCGCCCACCAGTACGAAGCCACGTACTATATTATTCTTTCATCCAGACCTGGGAATTGGCGGTGCTGAGAGGTTGATCATTGATGCAGCCGTAGGTTTACAAAATCGAGGGCATAAAGTGGTCATATTTACCAGCTACTGCGATCCAAAGCACTGCTTCGATGAAGCTCGCGATGGTACCGAACCTCACTCAGACTCTTTCGCAGACCAGATTTTGATTCTTGATTAGGGACATTGGATGTACGCATCCGTGGAAACGCCATAATTCCAGCCTCAATCCTCTCTCGGTTGACGATAATCTGCGCTATATTGCGCCAGTTCCACCTCATTCTTTCGACATACTTCACATCCGAATTGAGATCACTAAAGCCAGACGCATTCGTTGTAGATCAATTGAGCGCAGGTCTCCCTTGGCTTCGATATTTCTACCCTCAAACACGCATATTATTCTACTGTCATTTCCCTGATTTATTACTTGCACAAGGCAGATCGTCCTTGTTCAAACGATTATATAGGGTTCCTTTCGATACGCTGGAACAATGGAGTATGAGTTTTGCAGATTCTATTGTGGTCAATTCGGGATTTACCAAAGGGGTGGTGGGAAGAGTATGGCCGGAGCTTGTGAAATCGAAGGATCTTGAGATTGTTTATCCTTGTGTTGATGTGAGAGAGAAGACCTTTGAGGAAAAGGAAGAAGCGGTCGCGGCGTGGGGGGATAGGGGGATAATTTTGAGTATTAATAGATTTGAGAGGAAGAAGGATATTGGTCTTGCTATCAAGGCCTACGCAGGACTTGGGAAACATGGAAGAGAGGGGACCAGACTTGTACTTGCCGGTATGTTATCTCATCATGGTGGAAAAGGAAGCGCTAATACTGGCCAGGTGGATATGACCATCGTGTGCAAGAAAACGTACTCTGCCATAAGGAACTTGTAACTCTTGCGGAATCACTTGGGCTCAAAACTGCTACCACCAAAACAATTGTAACAGCTTTGAATGTCGCTGATGATGTCGACGTTTTATTCCTACAATCTGTACCAAATGCCCTGAAGCAAATACTACTGGCATCAGCAAGCTTGTTGGTTTACACGCCATCCAACGAGCATTTTGGTATTGTGCCCTTGGAGGCAATGCTGGCTGGTGTCCCGGTACTGGCAGCCAATACCGGCGGTCCACTCGAGACTGTGGTCCATGAGAAGACAGGATGGCTATGCCCACCCGATGATGTCGAGAGCTGGACTTCGGTCATGAACAAAGCAGTTCATAAAATGTCCAAGAAGGAACTAGAAGCGATGGGTAAAACCGGGAAAGAGAGAGTAAAGAGAGAGTTTTCCGACGTGAAAATGGCGGAAAGACTCGATACCATCATAACCAAAATGGACGGGGTCAAGCGAAGAAGTGCCCGAGAGCTTTCGTTGTTCGTCCTGTCTATTGGCATCGTTACGCTGGATGCGTTGCTGAATCTTGTGTCTTGGACTGGGATCCTGACGAAGACGATTGGAGGCTTGCCGCCTATGATACCAACTCTATTGGTCGTTGTTTCGTGGATTTCGTATCTGGCTGTAGGAACTTCTCAGGCTCGAGGGCGTCCTGAAGATGCGATTCTGAGTCGGACGTGAGAGGGGTTAGATTATCTTAGTAAATACTACTAGATAGATGTACAGTACAAAATGAACCTCAATTGTTCCATTAGTTTTCAGTTGTGAAGTAATCACTAGCACGACTCCTGCATGTATATAAGAAAAGCATTCATGGTGCCTTGGCGCTAGTAGACGTTAGCGCGAAAAAGAAAAGGATGCTGGGATTGGCCAGGATGCGCGTTGGCTCTCTACCTAGGTAGCACGATTAAAAAAAAACATTCATCGACGCAACACAGCACATGACAAGAATATGTTGCTCTCCAGCACCACGCAACCACGTATGCGGGCAGTACGGAAGGTATTCCTGACTGCCAATGCCATCACTCACAATCCCGTCTCCCATTCCATCCTCAACCACCGATGTATACGAGCATTTACGGAAGAGAACACCGCCAGACCGACGCGATATCAAGCTGTCGTCGTTGGAGGTGGACCTGCGGGCCTCGCAGCGGTTGCAAACTTGTTAGACCAAGGAAAAAAGCCTATATTATGGACGGATCCATTCTTTCAAGGCGGACGATTGAATAAGAGATATCGTGAGGTGCCTAGGTGACAAGCTCCCCGCCCCGCCACCAGCAGGTGCACCTTGTTGAAACACGTGATCTTTTACTGACATCTACATATTTGCCCTGTAGCAATACGAAAGTCAAAAGATTTGTAATGTATGCCGAAGGTACCGAGAGTTTCAAGAAAGTCATTGAAGAAAGCGAGAAGCCGAATGCATACACGGAGCTGAAGGACCTGGACCAGGAACAGACCTGTAAAATCGCCCGAGCAGCAGACTTGTGTGCTATGCTGTCAGACGGTTTTAACGAATCGCATGGTGTTTACAAATATAATGATGAGACCCTCCGTGCAACTTTGACACCTGTAAGTAGTTGACCCTCCATCTTCAAGTTTGCAACCAGTTAACAAGAGACAGACTGAGGGGTGGGAAGTAGAGCTAAACAAGCTTCCCTCGGCTCTACAATCCGAGATGGTGGTCCTTTGCACTGGTTCTATGCCTAATATCGATTTTCTTCTTCAGTTCCATGCTCGAACACTTGTCTTGCCCCTCGATAACGGTTTAAACCCAGTTATCTTTCGGCAGAAGATTGCAGGTGGTCGCGGTAATACGCCTGAGACTGTGGCAGTTATCGGCTCCTCTCACAGCGCCATTCTTGTCCTCCGAAATCTGTACAATATTGCTAAAGAATCACTTAAAAAACCAATCCAGATCAAATGGCTTACACGTCACCCTTTGCGATATGCCGTGGAGAAAGATGGCTGGATCCTCCGAGACAATACTGGACTCAAAGGCGAAGTGGCTACCTGGGCCGCCGACCACCTCGAAGAAGACAAACTAGCTACTTCCGATGTCGGCAAATACATCGAAAAGATCAATACTTTGCACCCAAACGGTGGAGATGATTTGAGGATATACAAAGAACAATTCCAAAAATGTACCAAAGTAATGTTCGCAATTGGCTTCACAAAGAATCCCCTTCCTCAGATATTCAGAGGTAAAGAGGAGATTGGAGTTGAATTTGACCACGAGACTGGAGGCTTCAAGGATTCAAAGACGGGGGACAAGATTGAGGGGTTGTATGGGGCGGGCATCGCGTTTCCCGAGAGGGTTGTCGATCCAGAGGGGAATGTGGAGCATGCGGTTGGTTTGTGGAAGTTCATGTCGTTCTTGAAGAGAGTGGTGCCAACATGGACTTGAGCGCTGGAACCTGGTTGTCTATAGATGTGTTTACACGTACTTAACATTGGCCAAAGATTTGTAGGGAATACTGGATTCCATTTCTCGGGTCCATTTGGCCTTGATAGATTTGAGATTGGTCTATCTCATTGGCTGGTTTTGAGTTAGGCGAGTTGGCTACTGTGTGTTCGTCAAAGTAGCACATAACCAAACCAATAGAGACCATTCTCAGACTGAGATGACCGCCTTTTTCACAGCGCTCTCCAAAACGTAGCATCATATTTCTCATAGCTTCGGCACCCCTCTTGCCGTAATTTATCTCAAATTCTTGATATCAACACTCCCAATCCATGTTCACAACAGCAGCAAAATCCATGATTTACGCCATCTAAACGGTTCAACAAGTTCTTGTTCTCTAGGTCAGGTCTGGAAGATCAAAGTAATTGACTTGACACCTCCCACTGTTACTGTAGAAACTTTTCTCGCACATTTCCCCTTCTAGCAGCGTAGGAAATGATTTGATTTGATTTGATTAATAGTACTTAATCAAATCAAATCAGACTAATATTTCGATTAATCAAATCAAATCGCCAAGTAATCAGATTAATTCAGANTGATTAATACGGAGTCCGATCGGTCCGAGACTCGGGGTAGAGTCCCGGGCCCCTCGGGGTAGAGCCCTAGGTAGAGTCCGGGTATCCGAGTGGTCCGACCTCCTTATATAACGTATAAGTAGAGCTTATAAAACATTTATATAATAAGACTCTTCTATTGCTTTAGTAAAAGGCTCATAGTACTAACTGTTTGTTATAATCTAACTAGTATAAGGTCACGTGAAATCATATAACCTACTTTAAACTGTCTTACGTACCTAGGTAGGTCGGGTAGGTACAGAATTAGAATGTAATAATAAAAGAGACTCTAAAGGCTATACTAGTATAAGCCTAAAAAGCTAGGGTATTTCGTAAATAAAGATAAGGATATACTATAAAAAGACGCGTTATTCAAGGACAATTACTCTATACTTTAGTTACTATTTATAGTATATACTAATCAATTAATAATCTGATTAATATATCGATTAATCAAATCAAATCAACCAGACCTATTAATCTAATCAAATCAATTCAAATCTGAATAATTCAGATTATTAATTAATTAATCGATTTTTTTTTTCCTACGCTGCCTTCTAGTCAGTGGTCTCTGTTTTGCAATAAATGGAGGGCTTATCAAGTATGTTTTTCTCTGTCCGTGTTGAGGTTCTATGACTATAGAGATAAGGAGATATTCCTTATACTCATTACAGCGTTGGAATCTATGAGTCTATCATGGGTAGGTCTTTGAACTTTGGGTATGCTTGAGTTGGCTCCTGGAAATGTTTGTTGGGGGTAATTTGGGGAGTGGGATATCAAGGGGTGGAAGTTAGGAGTGAATATCAAGATTGTTCTATATGTATCTTGCTGATTCACCTCTTGGACCTTTCATAGGGTGCTGCTGGGATTAAAAAATGCAGGTGAGTTAATGTGTTAGTAGGGTGAATGGACCCTGCCTTCT
>LT855423.1:1106992-1133099 GCA_900184765.1 Hymenoscyphus fraxineus
TACTCTAGCCTTCCTGGATAACATAATCTTACTAAATGGTGTTAAGAAGAATTTCTCCTGCTGCTAGAATGTGATGATTTGATAGACTTCTTATAATAAAACAGCTGATAGTGATTCCCAGATACTCCACTTCAATAGACCGCCTTCAATGCAACGGTATCTCTTCGAGATATCTACACTTGGCGATTTCCATATACATTTTCAGACACCCACACCATCAATTCCTCTCAACCCCATTTCTTCTATAACAACATAACTCGCTCATGCTTACAATATTGGTGATGAATCAATATATTGTTCTTCTAATAACCCGGTTTTCATTCCTTGTCAACTGATAACAGCTGAACAGTGGAACACCACCAACACCATAGCCCACTGACTATCGATGTTGTCATATTGATATAAGCCCAACTATCAGGATGGTTGCTGGGCGTGGGGAGGAAATCTTGATTGGGAATGATCTTCCTTGGTGGGCGGGTCAGCTGGGCGGATGTGTTTCTTGGGATGTGCTAGCAAAAGAAGCAACCTACAGGATAGCCTTCGAAATTCGATGTTCTTGTTATGCGATGCGGCGATTAAAGAAACATTGTCAGTTTATGGATCAGGAGATCTAGTCATCGAGCATTAGCTTCTTTCTACTTTGACCTTTGTCCCATTCTGGATGTGTACTTCCTCCCAGGCGTAACAAACGTATTTTAGTGGGGACTTTACGCTACGCTGTTTTCCACTGAGATATCCCTCGTAACCTGAGTACATCTTACGTTAGTTGCGCCTGAGATGAAGTATGAGCATGTCAAGACCTACGCCGCTCACACCAGCCGGGGTCCAAACGGCTCGTCAGAACAGATTAGGTGTCCTCTCTGAGTCTTTCGCCCCATGACTATTACACCGTAGACTGGAGAAAGTAAGGCAGACTTTGAAGGAGGCGAGTTCAATGAAGTAGCTCTGATTTCCAATCTCCAAAAAAATGTACCAGAATAGAATCCCAACCTTAGGTATCCCATTTCCTGCAACGAGTCGGACACGTGATATCTTACGATCGCCGGAGTAATATGTGCTCGGTATATTAAAAATTGTGAGCGGCTACTGGGGATAATCTGCAGCCATAGTATGCTGCATGAAGTATACTTTCTCCCCCCTTATTTCCAAAACCGCACGAGCGATACAGCCGAAAGGAAAACAAAAACATCACGTGGTATTCGTCCCCAAAATAAAACTTCCAGGTTTTGTTCCGACTACGTACTTGTAATGAAAATACTGAGGCATCAAACAAACCCGGCGTCCGAAAGAAACCTTCAACAAGAAAGGATTCCGTCCCACCCACACTGCAACGTCGTATCCCAAAGGGCCGCAAAAACCCAACAGATCACCACCCTCGCCCAGACCTTACCCTACGGCAAAATCACGCGCAACCGCCCCAAAAAAAGCTTCCAGATGAGAACATAGCGGATTTTGATTAAAAAGTAAATCAAATAGGTACCCTTACCAAAGTTCTCGCCTCGAAAAAAACACCCCCCAATTCCAAATTGCGAACCACCTTCGCAGTGCCTGAGCAAGTATGGAGAAAGGGCGTCGCCTAAATCCCTCTCGCCTAAATACGAGCCAAAGTAGAAGAGCCACCAACAACCAAAGAAAAGATGTATTGAGATCCATCCTAGGAGGTGAAGATGGAGCATTCCCCACATGCTCTCAATATGGATAAGGTACTGGGTATTGACATCAAAAGAAGAGCACGGACAAAGCGTTTGTCTTGGAAGTAATTCATTTTTTTTGTTGTATTCTTGCTTTCATTGCTTTGCACAGCCGTCGTCAGAAAAGCCAATATTTACGTGGGATGACTGGTAGCCGATTTTCAGCCCACCCACCTCGAAACAGACTCCGAGAGAGCACGCGTCATGTTGTTGGGGAAATCTGCCTTTCCATTATTGAATCAAGTCGAAATCCGATAGCTCTTGTTCTCTTTCAAGACAGATATCCTGGGGGAAGGTGTTGGTGCCGAGGCGTTTTGGGGCTCGTTTTCGGATTGTTGCCTGTACTGTACGCGAAAGGATTCTCGGGCGATAGTTCTCGGTGTAGAGGGCTCAGATGTGCGGCGAGTGATGGGGAGTGTGCGAAGTATGTATAATGACTCAGTTGTGAGGGAGGGTTGAAGTTATTTAACAAGTCTCAGTTCCGGGTGAAAGATGTCAAACATTGTCAAATAACATTCGCCAACACTATTGTGTTGAACACTTCTCATCCATCAGTTACTTTAAGTGTATTCTACCCTTTTTAGAACATCTCCAGTCAGAACTTTCACTCGAGAAAGTGTTCAACATGACAGGATCCAAGTCAACCGTTTCAGTGTCGAAGTCTTTGAGCCCGTGGATACTTGTGTTACTATGCTTGCTAGTAACAATCGATGCCCAACTTCTAGAGAGAAAGATTATAACTCGAGATGGTTCCAACTTCACACGAAAATCTTTCTCTCTTACCCAGAACAAAAATCCCAACTGGGAACCAAGAGAGATTCCGGTAACCGACATCTATGCCCGCCCATTTCGAAAGCATAGAATCCGCATGCCAAAGGAACTCCGAGAAGGTGTCATGGAGCTGGCAGCAGAAGAGTCAAATAGCACCTCACTAAAGCACAAAAGAGCCAACGGCGTCAAGACCAAAGACAACAATGGATTGTAAGTACTGAACATTGAAATAAACTCAAAGTATTTGCTAACGAGCGTTTCGATTAGATATACATACCCAGTTGGCATGGGAGAGGATCTCAATTATAATCCTGTCCAGACACTCCAAATTCTCTTCGACACGGGTTCCGGTGACTTTTGGGTTTGGTCATGGCTCATGCCAGAAACCATAACTCAAGGACGCAGAATATACAACGCCTCTAACTCTCATAATTCCGCTAGGTGGCCAGGCCAATCCTTCAACATTCCTTATGCATCAGGGAGTGCATATGGATTGGTTTATCAAGATACTGTCTGGGCAGATGGTGAACTTGGTCTTCGGGGAACTCCAGTTGAATGTGCTCAGGACGTTGGCGGGGATCGTCTAAAACAACTGACGAATGTTGATGGGATTATGGGTTTGAATACGTGGACCACTGACTCGGAGTCACCACAACCACAACAGACGTGGCTCAGTTTTCTTCTCGATTACCAGGTGGTCGAACATGGGTTAGGTGAGTTATAGGTTTATATATCAGAAAGAAAACAAAAGCTGACTCTTTTTTCAGAGCCCGTATTTACCATCGCCCTCGTCCGAAACGGAATCGGAACAATGGACTTCGGCGTAATCGACAAAAGCAAGTACACCGGCAACATCATCTGGACACCAGTCGTCCCAACCCCCGGCTGGGCAGAATCAGGCTACTGGCTCTTCGAATGGAGTGGCTGGGCCATAGGAAAAGGGGCATTCAACCGAGCCACCAAGCTAGTCCTCACAGACTCAGGCACCAACCTCACCCTCTTGCCACTCTCCATGGCAAAGAAGTACTACGCCCAAGTTGCCGGGGCGTACCAACTCTCCACTGGATTCTGGACATTCCCTTGTGCTTCGACCTTGCCCTCTTTTACTTTTGGGATTGGATCGGCTCGGGTCACTATTCAGTCCAAGAATATGGTCTTTTTAGAGCTTGATGATAATGTCATGTGCTTAGGTGCCATTCAGAATACGGAGGAAGATGGGTTTGTGCTGTTGGGAACCCCTTGGCTAGAGGGGTTATTCCTTGTTCATGATTATGGACGAAAGCGTCTTGGATTTGCTGCGAGAACCAATTGAAATGAACAAGGTAGTTTTCTGTAATTGTAGGTTTTGGGCTTGTGATGGGTGTGTAGGTTAGGAGTCAGGAACAGAGAACAAATCAAATCATTCAGTACTGTAACCAGATTTTCATGCTCAGGTTCTATAACCTGCCATACCGTAACAGTATGAAAAGTAGACAAAGAAGTATAACAAGGCAGCTGAAGTAACAAGCGCAGCAGAGTAAAGAAAGAAAGATGAGCTTCAGGGTAGAAAAGGCTGAAACAATAGTAGAAAAGCCATCATCAAAACACCCATTGAATTTAACAGAAACAACGCACCAAATCTGACAGGGAACAAGGATTAAAACTCCATTTACATGATGAGAAGAAACTTGAGTCCGAACGCCACTAGGCTAAGGTATTAAAATGGATTCAAGTCTAGTCTGATTGTAAAATGCATGTATCCTAAGAATATCAGAGCTAAATTCCTCACTTGAATGGTTTCAAAACCATCTCCTGCCTCAATCTTCAGTGACATCCATATGCATAATCCCTCCCGCGATCAAATCATCAATCGTTGCCAGCATCGCCTCTTTCCAAGCTTGATGTTGCTCCCTGTTCTCAGGGCTCAAGTAATCATATTCGTCCTTCATCGTCGTCCCAATTTTCCTCTTTCCTAGTCCTGGAGAGGTATCACTTTCAGTTTGCATTTGAAGGTCAGTTTCATTTTCGTTGTCGTCCTCAATATTGGTAAACCAATCCATTTCCAGCCATTTCCTTGTCGTGATCGACATAATCCATGCTTGAATACTTTTGGCGTCACAGGCCTCCCAACCGTTCCACAGCTCGTCTCCCTCGCCGCCAACTTTGACAGATATTTCCTCATCATCCCTTATTGTCTCATATAATCTGAGAATCTTGTTTCTTCGTTCCTTGAACTCCTTCTTTGTTGTATCCTGATCGTTCAAATGCTGTACAACAATAATCCATACCGCTGCCACCAACGCTGGGATCTTTTTTCCTGGCTGGGGTCTTGCGGCATCTTCCTCTGAAAGATTCGATGAAGGGAGGCAGAGAATAGTTTCTACACCAGCAAGAACGTGCGGTATTGCTTTTCTCGAACCAAGCTCTGAACACATCTTCCTTACCACAGGCGCAAGCCATTTTGGTATTCTCGCGTCTCTATCTGCATTGCTTGCATACCTCAATCCTGACTTCGGCGCTCTGTTATTTCTGAAAGGATCTAATGAGGTTGTTTTTGAGGGCGTTTGCTTTTGTGGAAGTTTTCGGGGTGTTGAAGCTGGCGATGATCTATTTAGGGGTTTATTGGGTGTACTTGAACCTGATGACTTTCGATTGATAGGATTTTCTGCTCTCGGTTTCCTTCTGGAAGCTGTGAGGGCTCGATCAAAGTAGCCATATAGTTTTGCATAGGCACGAGGGGGAATAGGAGGTCGAGGTTCGATTGGAGGCAGGTCCAGAGTCGTTTTCAGCCTACTTTGTTAGCCATTGAGAATAGAATAGGTGGGTAAGCGCAAGCCTTTGCGCCTATCTTACCTCTCACAGGCAATGTTAGCACAAGCATAGGTTCGTCCAATCTCCTCCTCAGCTTTCAGCGTATTAGCTATACTGCGAGACTGGGCGAGGAGAGAGCGCGCTAGCTCGATAAGCTCCGGTGGCAGGGCACCGGGATGGCGGGGTATTAGATTGTTTAAGGCTTGTTCGATAGGTCGACTCATTCTGATCACTGGTATGAGGTGTGAGGTGTGAGGTATGAGGTATCGCAAAATTCGGCGGCGTGGTTGTTAATGGTATCGTTCGTGCAGATGGTTGACCTTGAGATGGAAGGCTGAGGTTGAGGGAAATGACCGCTTTGGGGTAGGCTGGAAGCTTGGGTGCCGCTTCCAGCCTTCCAGGGACCCTGTCACGCCTGTCTCAAGCCCGTACCCCCGCCCAAGCCCCTGAAACGAGGGAGACGGGGTATCCATAAGCGGAACCGTTCAGGGCCACCAGGGCCAGCTGCGCTGCTGCAGGTGCCCATCGAGCATCCATCGGGAAATGGACGCCACGGCTACGGTGCCATGCCACCCAAGCTCCAGCGAAATAAACAGCAGCATGCGCCTGTTCGGAGCATGTACCAGCTGTACTGTACGGTACGGTGTACTAGTACCAGTACTTGTACCTGACGCTGAGGTCACTGTCAGCCTCGACAGCTGTCAACATCGTCATCTCAGATCTCTCCCAGACGCGCTCTACAACTCGCAATCACTCTTAGTAATTACGCTAGACCAGGTCAAACAACTACTCGAGGACACATCAGGGTCTATCAATTCCTCTATCGCGTCGTACCTCACCAAATTAACATGGCCGTCCGAAGGGTATTAGCTTTATGTGCAACGTCATTGGCGCTTGTCACAGCGCATGGGGGAGGCAATAGCCATCAAAAGCCAATTCAGGTCGCTGATGATGCGGATTGGGCGACGCGACACATGGCTGGTACGCTCTTAATTTGTTCTCTATGACCCCTCTACGGGTTGGGCAGTCATTAACAATGGAGCAATAGAGGAACATCACATCGGCAACTTCGATCCAGGCGCATTCTTTACCCTCCACGACTTTGACAGCAACGGCTTCTGGGATCAGTCGGAAATTCTGAAATTCTATGGCATGGAGGACCCCAGCGCAAAGGATACACCGCAGTCGAAAAAGGACGAGATCGTGGACACGGTGATGAGGTTGATTGATACGAACCACAATAAAATCATTGAGAAGGAGGAATGGATGAACTTCTGTGAAGGCTGGGTTGGCAAGTCCAAAGGACCACCAGGAAAACTGCCGGACTTTGGAACGGGTCCAGGACATCACTGGGATATGGAGATGGAGTATGAGATTCATCATTGGGAGAAGTAGGTTGTGCAATGAAGAAATAAGATACGGTATTGACGAGGAACAGGTATCACGACGAGAACACGAAAGAAGAGGATTTAATCCATCCGGAAGACATTGAGCATTTCAAGCAGCATGACGACCTCGAAGACGAGGCCGAGAAGCAAGCAGCAGAGGACAGGCTCGCAATCGTAGAACACAATATACCAGCAAAATTCCGGAGGGAATGATGTTTTTGCTGGTTTGGATAGATGAGAATAGAGTATGACCGACGGCTTCGACGCCCATGACGAAATGTATCATTACTACCTTGTAATTAATATGTCAAAGACGCAATGCCACACCCCAGGGGCAAAAGTCTTGACCAATTCAACATGTTCAGCTTGTACTTCGGCCGTTTTTGCCGAGTGGCTCAAGTATTCTTGGAGGATGCCCTCGATAGTTTCTCGTCTCGCTTGAACTTCGTTCACTCCTACATTCTCATGCAGGTGGAGCCAGCCATCGTTCGACACAAGCCTCAAAGCCGTTTCCCAGCTTTGTTCGCTGGTGGGAAGAAGTCCACAATTGATATGTGTAACCTTCCCCAACCAAGTATGTTGGAGCTTGTCCAACCTCCCCAAAGCCATAGCGTTGTCCTCGACAAATACTGTGACATTTTCATCGCCAGGCAGCCATTCCTCGCCGCTTCGTACGACTCTAACGCTCCATCCGTTGGCCACAGCCCCTCTCCTTAACCCCTCGACGCTCCAAGGGTTCATCTCAAAGCCCACAACCTTTCCCATGCCCATCTTAACATAACTGAACACGAAGTAGCCAATTCCAGCATACAGGTCCACAGCAGCCTCCCCTTGCAGCTGCTTCTTGCTTCTCTTTCTGCCTTCTGGGCCTTTGACATGGAAATCCAGAATCCGGGCTTTTTCTTTGATATTGCCTCGGCTAAACATTGTGTATCGAGGGGCCCAAGTTTGTGTAATCCCATTCTGCCTTGTACTGATCCAGAATGCGGACGCAAAATCTTGGCTTGCGGGAAGTGCGGTAGGTGATAAAGAAGGACCAAAGTCACCATGGAGGATTTTGAGACCAGTCGGCGTACGAAGGATGTTATGTTCTGCGGCATGTCCCTGGTTTGATATAGATACTTCTTCCTCTCCCTGGCGAGTATCGGGACCGATTTTGCCGGTCCCATTGACAAGGCTTTCGTTGAGTAGAGGAATGCCCGAGTTAATGGCCAAGTGTGTCAATACGCCCTTCCCCTCCCTCTTCCCAACATCTTGCAAAATCCTCATCCACAAATTTTCTTCTGCATTTCGGATGTCCAGCGATAGACATTCCCTCCACTCATTTCCCTCGAAGCTACCCGAGGGCAGAAGAAGCATCGGGGGGTACACTACCCATCTCTTCGGTGCGGTTGACAGTAGCGCTGACTGCTGTATTGCTTCCAAGAGATCATCCGGGAGAGTGCTGAACCATGCTTTAATGGCTTCCTCTATAGGATTGGTTGGTTTGGGCTTGCTCTTTTTTGGTCGGTCGTTTGAGAGGGTTGAATGCCGATGGGTTTCCGTTACGGGAAAGGCCATTTCTACAATATGTAGTTGAAAGTATCTCAGTAGGCCTCTAAGATATTTGGTGTGAGTCCGGAGTAGGTAGCTTGGAAGTGGGTGGATCACGAGATCTATGGAAGACGGGAACGCTCATCGTCACGTGTTACTCCAAGCGAACCTACCTAACCTAACCTAACCTTGCAAGTACAATACTCGAGTATTCCAGTTCATACGGAGGTATTTCCGTCCTTCATGAGCCTCATGGACGTCTTCAGTCTCTTTCATAAGTTTACTGTTCATCATCCATCACACATCCTCGCTTGTCTTTTCCTTCTTCTCCGTCGCTTAAACTAAAGAAGCTCCCCTTTCCTTCTCCAATCGACCCTCGGGACAATATCAAAACTCGGTTCTGAGAAGACCATATTCCCCAACCCCTCCATCAGACTTCTCCGTCAACACATGCAAATTTGTAACAAGCTCCCCCAGCGTATCGCTTACATGGTCGACGCACGACGCGTTCAATTGCCAAACTAGGACGAGATCTATCAAAATCCTTGACTGTTCCTTGCAGGGTTCAATGTAACTGTGCCATCGAATTTCACAACACGATTGCCATAGTTTGTTGATCGCCAAGCCAGGCTGCCGATGGCTACTTATTGGTGTTACCTTTAAATCGTAAGGATTGGATAGGATATTACCTGTGCATTATCGGGATTTGCATATTATTCATCGTTGCGCATGCCAAATGCTCCTCCCCGCAGGATATGGCGAATTAGCATCGGCAACCAAAAGCCCTGTTATGGTTGCTATGCGTCCCTCTCGGTCTCGTTCTCTCCGGCGCCCCGCTCCAGTTCAATACGTTTCTATGCTATCTCTGCCGAGCCTTCAGATATCTTCTTTATTCAATCCTTTCTGTCAATGAATTTCTTTGACTTGCTTAACTGTCTTCTTAATCGTTTGATTGAGCTATCACTTCCTGCTATAAGAGTTTCACAATCACACAACTTTAGCGAAGAAATTCCCTGGGATGTCTGATCCGAGCATCCGAGAAGAGGTAGATTTACTTTTCTTTACTTCCTGTACTCACCATAAGCTAAAGATCGCACAGCAGCAATATCGACACTCAGGGCTCGGTCACTCGTCCCTCTTCTATGACCAATTCAACAATGCCTATCCCGTTGGAGCCGAATGGGAGCTCCCAAACTTAGATACGGCCACCTGGTCGAGCTCGGCACAAACACTATCGCCAGATTCAGTATCTTCTCAGGACCACTGTAGCCCAACAATATTCGACTCGGGGAACCCATTTGAAGTAAACTACCAAGAGCCCCATCTGGGCCCGTCGCCTACTGTTTTATTCGTCAAAAACGAAATGTATGGTGATTCGCCACTCGTCTACCCCGTAGCCGAATCAGGTAGATTATCTGGGTCGACAGAAAACGACGATTGGAAGAGTTTACAGTCTACCTCGTATATGGAACAGCAGATGCCCACGAGAAAGACTGAGGAAGTTTCATCGAATATTTCCGTGTCAAATCCACCGCAAATTTCACAATCGAACCACCAAACTAAACCAGAAACCAAACCTACTCGAACGACAAGATCATCCAAAAAGGGCAACGCTACCAGTCCGGCACCCAAGCGCAACAAAACCACACATCAACCCACAAGGTCGACCAAGCCTCATCCTTCTCCCCCTGCCCTGATTGATACCAGAAGGGATTCGTCCAGTTATGCCGATTCTATCGGTCGAATGAACCACAACCTGATAGAGAGGAAATACCGCAATCGACTAAACCAACAATTCGACACCCTTCTTTCTGTTCTACCAGTTGGCGCTACGTTGAAAACTGGCGAAGAAGAGTCCTCGGCGAAAAGAATCAGCAAAGCCGAAGTTCTGATTCTAGCCAAGGAACGAATCGAAAGTCTAGAAAAGGAGAATGCCGAGCTCCATGACGACAGGTGTAAGCTGAAAAGGAGCCTAGAGGATTTGAAGATGGATTGTGATGGAAGCGATTAGTTGGTCTCAAGGTGGTCATTTCGCTGGAGCATTTTGGTTGGATACCCTAGGAATAAGAATGGCTCGGGCCGGAAAAGGTTTTATGGGATATGGGACTTGGGATATGGGTTTTGGGATATGGGAT
This sequence comes from Hymenoscyphus fraxineus, assembly GCA_900184765.1. NCBI lineage: Eukaryota > Fungi > Ascomycota > Leotiomycetes > Helotiales > Helotiaceae > Hymenoscyphus > Hymenoscyphus fraxineus. Next base: position 1,117,301 of record LT855423.1, read on the forward strand.
AGGGGATTTGGGTTTGGGGGGTTTGGGGGTTTTGGATAAAAAGTTGAGCTTTATAGTCAACTGAGATGTGCTATCTGCTGATGATGGATGACTCTATGATTTTATAATAGTGTACGATGACTTATGATAGTGTACTTTCTGTTACCACGGATGCATGCCGTCTTGCTTGAATAGTTTTTGCAAAATATCTTTCATTCTCTTGGGGTTACCTCATCCAGTGCCAGCTCAGTCCATTAATCACCTCGTGAACCCTACTCCTCTTTCCCATCGTGTCCAACATCAATTCCGAGTTTGAGAAGTCTGGTTACGCGTCATCTGACAGACCCAAGCCAATAGATCTCCGCGTGTCCATCCCCGCTTCATCTAACGCCTAAGCGAACCCCCCTTGTCAGGAGAAACGAAAGTAACCCAACAAATAACTCTAAACCACGATTGGCAAATCACTTCAACCCGGAGAAATCCTTTGCATCGCTTGCAAGGCAGTACCCGCTAGTGCTTACCATGAACAATGTATGTAAGGCTTACAATACGAAACTTCGAATGTCCGGCTCGTCCGATGAGCTACAGAAGATTTTGTAATCACATCCAGCATTCCATCTTCCGCCCGCTGGTTCCAACCCATCTTCCGAAGCAATGGAAATCGTATCCTGATAGATAGAAACGGAAGGAAGAGGTATACAATCCAGATATCGGGTGCCAAATACCCCCCGTGTACCACCCATGCCACCGGATAAATTCCTGAATCCCATCCCATGATCGATCGGAACAGGATCGCGATATGCAACAAAATCAAGAATCTGCCCTTTTTTCGATATGCGTTCATGAAAGGGCATCAAGACCATCCTATACGGCACTTCTGAGCTTCCTGCGATTCTAGGGTTGCAATAGGATAGGTTATGACCTATCATCGACGTGCGAAGTGCAACAAAACAACGGCTTATTCAACCCGTCGCCGGGAAGTCTTGGAAATCGAACGGCCAAGTGAGGATGTTTGTGAGTAGTGTTCAAGTTTAGGGGGTGGCTGGATGGGAGATGGGAGATCTGATATCTCACCTGCCACTGATTTCGGCGATGTGCAACAAAAAACTGAGTCTTTTTTCTTCTTTCATCATCTGTATAATAAGTCAAATATGAACCACCACCTTCACATTTCATTCTTCAGCACCCTGTGTCAATCTGTCAACTTCACCCTATCATCTTCTCTTCGTCGAGATTACCCCAATACCATAAAAACATGTGCGATGAGTGAGCTTAAACCCAGCAGGCAACTCATTGATCATCTCAGGAGTAAGAAGCTGAAACCGATGACGAAGTCGAAAATGATCACTCATAAAGTTGCGAAGAGCAACAAATGCATTTTTGTTCCTCTTAGGAAGATTGAAGACGAATCATTTGGGGTCTTAGTCACTTTGATGCGGCGAGGACGTTTCGTGTGGGAGAACTTATGACAGAAATTGGATTTTGTTTCTTCAATCTTTTTTGGGGGCGAGAAGGGAAGGTAGAGTGGGGTGTTATTATTGTGTATGTATAATGAAATAAATCATTACAATATTGACTGTTGAAGAAAGAGGGGGGGAAATAACTTCAAAATTCCAACCAAGATTTCTCCAATTGAATTGATGATGACCCCTTAAAATGACGTTGCACGTGAAACATACAGTACTCGTACTGTAGGCAAAATTACATCATCCCTTCCACCCCTCCCCTCTTCCATCAATACAGTAATACTCGAGTGGGTACGGGTACAGCCCTCATCAACAACCCCTCTTTGTCCAATTCCAAGACGTACGTACGTCATGGAAAATCCCCAGATTCCCATTCATCTCAGTACAGTACTGGAAAATACCCTTTCTCATGCTTTATCAATTTCTAGTATAACCCTAATTACCATCTATAATACCAAACAACCTTGTAAGTAAACAATAAACACTAGACCCCCTTCAAAAATCCTCCTCATCCTAACCCCAAACCAAAATCTGTAAAAGAAAAATAACCCTCCATTTCAACACCACACTGTCCCATACCAACTCACCTCATAAAGCAATAAATAACAACCCACACCAACCCAACCCACCCCATAATCTCACTCAAACCAAACACCCCTCACCATACTCCTACAATCCACCAAGAAACAAACACAACCCAACGGAGCAAACCCTCCCCCTTCCCTCCTTCCAAGACAACACACAGTGCACATACATCCACAAAGAACCCCACTTAGTCCATCCATCCAATCACACGCCGCATACCAAGAGACAAAAGAGGGACGACGGAGCAAATCCTCCCCCTCGAAAAGTTGCGATGGGCAACAAAACTTATTACAGCATGAGGGAAAGAAAGGAAATGTGGAGCTTGCTGGATTGGAGGGAGGTTTTGGTTTCGTCATGGTGTGATATGTCGAGTGTACGGAGTAACTCCCATTTTAACGTTACAAGTTAGGTGTGATGCTAAGAGATATAACTTTACCTCCGATGATATCTTTTGTTGAGGGGAGGTGGGGGGGAGATATAGGTACTTTGTAAGAAGTTTGATAGCGATGTTAGAGGTATATGCAGATAGTAAGTTTACAAATTGACTTGCTACCGCTTAACCATTATATTCCACTTTCAAAAATAACTATTATTTTATATATATGTATCTATAACCTTCCTAATCTGTGACCACACGAGCACTCTTGGCACTAGCATGTTCCATGGAAGGCGCTAGTCCTATTCCGGTCCCTTCCATGCTGACAGACAGCTCTATATTATAGCCCTGCTCGCCCCTTGGCTAGCTTCTCTCTGTATTCTACCTTATACATTCCGTATTCTGCCCTTGTTATCTGATATGATCGATCCTTTGTATTATCCTCGAAATATTCAAATAATCAGATCGCCGTATAAAATACGATGAGATATCTCAGGAAAGAGGTAGAAGTAAAAATAACATTAACTACAATCTTCCATCCCAATCATACTAACGAAAACATGTCAACTTCCCAACCATAATATCTACTACTCCCTTCTACTAAACATTATAATAACAATACTACATATCCCATTCCTCAACTAATCCTATACAATCTAACTACCTATAGGCTTTCCCCTTCTTGGAGTAATAATAGAATGTACATTTAGTAAAAAAACACCTTCTACTTCCTATTAACATTATAAAAAAAGAGACCTATAATTTTGAGCTTATACCTTTCTATGAAAAAAACTCCTCTCTCTGATGACAAAGAAAAGAGGTTGTTGGAAATAGAGAAATGATGTTTATATTCTTCTATTGGATTGTGATTCTTGTTTCGAATTAGGAAAGAGAGAGGGAAGGGTAGATATTATTGTTTAGGGAGTTAAGAAGAAGAAACAGAAAGGGAGTAGATGGTGAGTGAGAACGGTATGTGGAAGAGTAAGAATGATATTGGAAGGAAGATTACGTATCATTTTCTGTCCTTGGGCATGGTATTACGAAGCTAGATTTGAGAGGGTATAAAGATGAAGAGTGTGTGTTAATAACGAACAGGTCTTTTGCACTGAAATGGGATAAGTAGATTATTCGACTCCTTAACTTGTTTCCTTTCATAGCTGAAAAGAATCACTTTTAGAAACCACACGAACGAGATGTTTAATCAAGATTCCAGTATTCAAAAGACATACAACACATCATAATATCAGAATCCTTATCTCTACATCATACAGTTATTAACAGGAGAATGGTCACTTCCACTTAGCGAGAAAAGTCATTTACAAGTACACTCACATTCTATTCTAGTACTAAGATAAATTTCTCGACATCTAGAATTCTCCAAGTCCAGTGTACAGTATTTCACATTTCACATTTCAATTCCTTCAACTTACCAATCTTTCACCCTCCTTACTTATTCAATGTCCTCTACTAAATCTCTTCCAAGCCTTCTAAGAGGATAATAACAACTCTTCTCATCCATTTCTCCCATAGTCTTGAGGCTCATATCAACTCGAGATGGATAGATAGATATGATTCCGGAATCGGGTCGTAGTACACACACACTATACCACACCAAAAAGATCCTCAACTCGTGTAGAAAAGAAAAGAAACTCGATAACAAGCTAGCCAGCTACCTAGCTAGACCTCACACCTTCCCTCCCTTCCCTTCCACTCCCCTTCCTCCTAACCCCCCAAAAACCAAAGTCCCAGATACCGAGTAATACTACCATCTCCCCTACACGTATGCCCCTCCTCAGCACCGTTTCACAATATCAACACACTCCCTCCTCCCCCTCCCCCTCAAACCAAAAACTAAGAAGTCAAGAAACTAAACTTATGAGTACCTCTAAACCCGTAAGTAACAATCCACATCCACACATCCACACATCCACACATCCACACATCCACACATCCACACAACCTCTCACACCCACCAAACAATTCAGTCACCAAGACCTAAACCCATCCATCCATCCATCTACCTACCTACCTACCTACCAACCTACCAACCAACCTACCACCACACCGTCCTAACCCATCACTCGGAACTCTCCAGCGAATCCTTACAATTATATATCAATCACATCGAGAGGGGTATTCTTGATCCTGGTATAGTTTTATAGTAGGTAGGATATAATATAAATCTTTCCTACGATTCAGTCTAGTTCATATAGAAAGGGAGGAAGTTTACGATCTAGCGAAGTGAGGTAAGTTTAATATATCTAAGCTTTAAGCTAAGCTGACCTGACATGACCAGAGTAATGGGGTGAGAATCAGATGTTAATCTTATCCCATTTTTTGGGGGTTGTGTATCCTACTCTATTCTACTATATCATACTTTACTTTATTATATCATACTATACTATCCCTTCCTCCATAACACCGAGGGAACTACCTATAGTAAGCAGAACGCCTAAAATTCCCAAATAGGCTTAGCTTTAGTAAGTTACTCTCGCTAATCGAAAAGTAGAATAGTACTATACTCGCTAAACCCGATAAGGATGTTCTACCTACCAGTTCCCTCGGTGGGATACTATGATATACTATACTCTGAACTATAAGAACTACTAAGGGAGGGGTGATCTCAAGTTAAGACTATCCTATTCTATCTAAGTACTTTCCAAGTTTCCCCGAGTCATCGCGTGCGTAACGTTGAAATCGTATTATAGTATAGTACAAGTACAGTTATTTTACAAGGTCAGGTCTTAGGGAGAATAGGATGGCGAATTTATATTGAGGTTGAGGTTGCGGGGAAGCTAGGTAGGTTAGATAAGGTATGTGTTAGTCGTACTACTGTACCCCACACAAGAAAAAAGAAGATAAAAGAAACTTCGATCGTAACTCCATCTATCCTATATCCTTCCATTGAAATTTCCTAACTTCTGTTGTTAACACTAATAACACACGATCGATGACACTTCATCCCAAATCCTCATCTCATGGACGTTATAAAAAATCAGGAACAAAAAACAAAAATACATCCTATACGGAGTACTCGAGTAAACCGCAATCTAATCAGATCAGATCCAATCCATTCCGGTCAAAAGCGGGTCCCCAAAAATCCCAACGAAGGAGATGTAAATCATTAATGATTTGCAATAATATTCAACGAGTTACGAGAATATGGTTTATTGGGAGTCCGAATTGGAGCTGGAACTGGAGCTGGAACTGGAGCTGGAACTGGAGCTGGAGTTCTCTGTCTCGTCTTCTCAATTATGGGGTAGAGTAGCGAGCACGCATAATGATCCCCCTTCGATACCAGACTCCTTGTAATAGTTGTGTTGCGACGAACGGGTACCACTGTACTGTAACAAAGCCCCTGGAGATCGCACTTTGAAACATTTAGGAAAGAAAGTAGAAGTACCGTAGAGTAGGGACGAACGGTACCTCACGTGTGTGTTTGCAATAGATTCGATGAATCTTCACTGTGTACGGAGTAAGGCTGGGATGAGGGGTGTAAAGATCTGCTAGGAACGAATTAGTTTCTCGATACGGAATATATTCCATGATTGGCGTTGTTTATCTGAGAAGATTTGTTTGGTCTGCGGACTTCCTTTCCGGGGCAGCTGGTGTTCAACACGCCCTGCAAGAGGGTTTAAAGTTTAGCGTTGGAGGGATCGCCCTGCTTCGATATCCCGCGCGTTCATGTCAATTTACTTCGATACTACGAAGTATATCTGCGGATCACTTCCACCGCTTCCATCAATTTCAAAAGTGGCTTCTAGTGCGTAATGATCATGACATCGTTAGCTATTTTGAAGCTGCTACCGGTAGTCATTTGATGTGTCGGATTTGGGAAGGTATAGGAAGGGATGCAGGAATTGACGAGTCGCAACGGTTTGACAAGCTTCATGCTGGTACTGGAAAGGGGTTGGAGTAACATGGGACAGGGTGTTTCCATGCAATTAGTGATTTGGATCTTGAGCCGTTTGCTTTTATGAAAATGCGTGATCTTTGGGACGAGCGTTTCCCGGAAATCTTGCAAATTTGTTGGAAACTTTCAGCAGCGAGCCTTTACGATGGAATGAGTTGGAGAACAATTGGCTGGTTCTTGGTTTGCCGATTGTTCCTGATTCCCATACGGATGTGGACGCAGGCGTATTAAACGAAAGCTAAAGGACCACCTGGAGATTCTTATTGGGTACCTTGACAGCTTTTTCATCTGAGCTTTTCAGCGGATGACGGATGTCTTTCGCGTTCAAGGAGATCTTCGGTGCACCGAGAAACCGACCCAGACGGGAAGCACTTGCACTTGCACTTCAGTTTTTAGTTGTTGGGATTTTGACCACCATCTGGCCCATTCTAGCTCTTCACCCACTTGCCGGAGGGAAGCGTGGATACCTATTGTCTGGACAGGCTAGTCCAAGAACAGGGCAGTTCGTCACTGTTCGTGCATGGAGCGTTGAACTCTCGACCAGTGAAATCCACATGGGCACCTTTTGGAGGGGGAGCATTTTTCTTTTTTGGCAGGTCCCCAGCCCCGGGTTTGCCCCTGAGCAGATGAGACGAGCACGGCGAGATTGGATTCGTGATGATTCCCGAACACTGAAATATGGTACGGGACTGAATGGCAACACGGCAGACGCTCAACATGGCTTCAGCGTGGGCACTGCGCCGATCAAGGCTACAGTGCCGGTACGGTAGTGTGCTGTGCGAATAGCGCTGATGACTGAGTATGGAGGACTGGAGAAGGTAACGGCTTGTTCGTTGAGGGCCTCGATAAGCGGTTCTAGCGATCCGAGGACATGACCAGATGCCTGAAAACCAGAGCCAGAGGCAGAGCCACTCGGGAGTGCCAGTGTGGGAGAGGTGATAAGGCACCAACTCGCAGATGCGGAATAATGAATAAAGATTGACCCGAGAGCGACGAGTCAAAGCGCAATTTGGCGATGGCTTGCATATGGCGATAGCGATGGTGATGGACACAGCCTGATGGCCAACGGCAGGAGAGAGACACGGAGGATACACTTCACATGCAGATTGCAGAGTGCAGTAGTGTTTCTACAAATGGTGGAAGCGGAAGTGGACTGTAGATGCAGCTGCAGCTGCATATGTGGTGAAGGGGGGCAAATGCCTGCCCTGGCCTTGGTACCTACCAAGAAGTAGAGGCACTTTGTAGGGTAGCTAGGTAGCAGGTAGCAAGTATCCGATGTGCCAATCCAATCCAGCTTACTTCGTACATTACTTCATACATTACTTCGTAAGTGGTACCTTATGTAGTTTGGCGGAGAAACAATGTGCTGACTGGGGCGAGGGCAGGCGACGAGTCGGAACAAAGTACTTTTTCACCAGGGCCTCAAAGAGCTTAGGAGGCCTGCAAGGTGCATCAACGTGCATCAACTCTGCATTAGTGCCTCCAGACCATGACACCAACATGCTGGAAGTGGCCTATCTCATTCTATTAACCTGGTTGATATGACCATTCAGGGCCATTCAGGCACAGAAACGGCGATCCGAAAGGCACGCCATAGGGGGTGTGTTGGTGTAAGTGACCTATTATGGAAGTACGACCTACCGAGTACAGTCTTTTGTTACGCCTGGGACGAAGTAGAAGTAGAGGTTCGTTCTTCTGCTTAAACGAAAGGCTATTTATCAGGTGGCAGCACGTACAGAAAAACAAACTTTGGAACCAGAAGGAGAGGAGGGGAAGTACGGACGGTACGAGTAGAGGATAGACAATCGTACCCGACACCATCATCCAAGGCGATTGTACCCCCAAAGCCGCCCATCACCTGACGATCAACCACGCTTCTAGAAAACACCATATCAAGTCAAGTCAAGTTTAGCCTATCAGGCAGTCCGTAGCGTAGTGTAGTGGTAGCAGTAGTGGCGGGTGGTGTTCCCAAAGACATCACATCCAGTCAACGGTCCATCCCCTCGCCTCGCAACGCAACCGCAACCTCGCTCACTGGCTTGCAAGCTCTCTGCCCCTTCTGCCCTCCACCTCCCCCCAGTCGGCTGTCATCGTCCCCTGTCCATGTCCACTAGGTCCACTGTTCACGGGCCTCAGTCAATCCCCGTCCCTGGGCAGTTCCAGCAAATGGCCGTAATGAGGAAACCCACTTCTGTCTGATCCTCACCCGCCATCTAAAACATAACGAGCCCGAACTGCAATTCTTGGTGTGCCTTTGCCTGTTCTGCTCTTTGCTGCCCTCTCTGCCCTCTCTCTCTTCTGTTGTTTCCGCGTCTGCACCTCCAGTAATCGTGCCAGTGACATTTGCACACAGCATGAAAGATTGAGCCACCACGTCCATTCTTATCTGCTCTCCTCTGTCTGCTGGTGAATTGCCTCGACCCGCAAATTACTAGTCGGTTATGACTGCCGCCACTTGATAACAACACTGACAATTTACTTGCCCTCCGCCGACCCCTAATTTCAACGACGACCACTGCTTCAATCCCATCTCCTTCGCTCTTTCCTCGAGTCAACTCTACTCGAGCTTCACACTCCTTTGCTTCTGCCAGCGTGCGCCCCAGAAGACCTGCTCAGTTCAATCTCAATTGGTTTTTTGGAGGTCGCCAACCAGTCTATTAGTATTAGGGAAACAACAAATAGAGGGGAATTGGATTGAAAGACATCAACCTCAGCTTCACGCAAACCATCCAACTCAACCCAATCCAACTCACGCCACTTGGACATTCAAACAACCGCAACGATGGGGCCCTCTCTCAACGCCCACTCCTTCAGACCTCGCACATCAGATCGCGAAGGTCGCCCAATGACCAGAGACAATGACCAGAACTTGATCATCCCCAGTCGAACCTCTTCTCTTCATTCCCGCATCACCCAACCGATCCCATCCACCTTGAGCTCTAAGCCGCAACAACGAACTCCAAAGACCCTCACACATGCCTATATGGTATGCGGTGTTGGTAGGGAACCTTCACAATGGGTTAAGGCTCCTCCACCCTCCCAGGGAAAGATCGGCCACATGAAGGGGGCTGTCGGACAATTCTGGTTGCCAGAGATTCTAGGAAGCAGTCCCAGATTGGAGCAGGATAACGAAATTGCCAGAGCCCTACATGCAGCAATGAGAGTAAGTTGCCCATGCAGTCTTTGGCTCTTCTCATACTAATGTCAAACTAGGCTTGCTTCCCCCACGATGTAGAGATCTGTACTGGACGTAGTCAACCACATTGCGTACACCATTCCTTCGTTCTCCAGCAAGATTCGTCCCACACTCTCTATGGTATCGCCCTTCGAGTTTGGTCCAGAGCAGATGACAAGCGTGCCGAGACGATTCGCGATTTGCGACGACGAACCGAGTCCGATTTTTATGATTCGCCCGATGAGACGTACTGGATTCCATACTGTTTGTCGTTCCTCTCTAGATACCCCCTTTACAATCTTTTGGGTGATTATCTTCGAGGAATGTGGATCCACTGGAACAAGGCCACCAACCTTTTCCACGCCGAGGAGGTCTCCCGCATCCTGAGTTTCCCAGCACCAAGACTCAATGATTTGGTCCGAATTGACATGAAAGACTACGCCCTATGCTATCAATTCCCCTCTTCCCCAACAGGATTTCAAAATTTTGCCATGTGGCCATTGTTTTCCTGCTTGTCAATTCCAAACATCGTTGGTGTCATAGAGGCTGCACTATCCCCCACTCGCCGTATTATTTTTGTCAGTCACTACCCCGCCATGCTTACCGTGGCTGCTGAGACCATTCGATTCTGTGTGCGTGTATATGAGTGGAGTGGCCTTTACGTGCCTGTGGTTCATGCCAGACACGCAAAAGAGCTAGTCGACGAGCCTGGTCCATACATCTTGGGTATTACAGCAGAGTGTCGCAGTCTTTTCAATGCACCTACAGATGCTTTGGTTGTGGATTTGGATCGTAATTTTGTTTTGACTTCCAGCCCACCGACCGCCTTGACTGCAGGACAACGAACCAAAATGATTACCCGAATTACTCAAGCGCTCGCTGGAGACGTGACACCATCAGGAGTCCCACAACATCTCAGATCGGCATACGGAGGCGGCAAATTGGTTCCAGCTGGTCAAATTATTGTGATGCGTGGAGAAGTCGAGTCCATCCAAGACCCAGAATGGTGGGCACAGGATCCTGTAATGGCTGTGATGGACCACGTTTGCGAAAAGATGGTAAGTCTAACGTTCTAATATCGCCAAGGGGGGTTATTATAAGTTGCTGATCACTAACGGTTTTCTCACAGGGTCGAAACACGGGTATGAAGGCTGTCTTTGGGGGATCGCAAAAGAAGCCATTGATGACCAAGGTCTCGATGCGACATCTCAACGAAATCGTTCGTGAGCGCAACCAGTACTCCAGAGATGCTCTTGAAGCTTGGCAAGATTTTATTAACCTCAAGGGTCGCATGGATACCGAGCTCGGAAAGGTGTCCAAGCGAAACAACTACTTGAGTGAAGAGATTGAGAGCTGGAAACAACAGGTAAGTTCAAGAATTGTCACACGTTCAAACTTGGTCCTAACAATTTCTCCCAGTTCCTCAAGTTCCAATCCTTTGCCGAGCAACTTACCAAGGAAACTCAAGATCTGAAGGTCAAGATTGAGAACCACAAGCGTGAAAACAAACGTCTCACAGGTCTCATTGATCAGCAGAGGGATGATGCTCAACGTCTCACAACTCGTTTGTCGGGTACCGAGAAGCAACGCGATGATGCTTTGGAAGCCCTTGTTCTTCAACAGGAGATTGCTGAGGAGCTCGAGCGTGAGCGCAAGAGAAACAAGAAGGAGCTTGCCGGTCTCCAGCAAACTAACCTCACCATTCTTCGCCAACGTGATGAAGCACAACGTGTTGTTCTTCACCTCCGTAGCTTGATTGGTGGTCAAGCTCATCACATGGAACACCTTGTGTCAACTCTCGGAAAGAGTCCGGATTTGGCCGAGTACATTGAGGCTGATGCGGACGAAGACGCAGAGGGACCAAACGACGGTGCTGAGGAGGGCCAGGAAAAGAACGACAACCTTACTGTAACACCAAGATACAAGGGCCGTGACGATAAGAACCCTGATATGGAAACTCGACTCAGAAACGGCCTTCGAAACAGTAAGCGATACAGCCAAATGAGCATCGTGGATGTAGCCGATCGCCATCTCCGGGATAAGACTGATGCCATCGCCCACATCATCCGTAATATCAGCGACCAATGCGCTGCTGCGGTTGAGGGTCTTCAGCTTGCTCACGATGCAGAGATGGAGGAGGAACTTGCCAATAGACGTCATCAAAGACGAGTAAGACACCGACACAGCAATACGTCAAACGCCTCGGTTAGTGACGATGGTGGTCAGTCAGAAAACGGCGAGGACAGCCTTCTTCATCCAAGTGGCCGTGCATCAACTATTCCACCTACTCCAGATCTCATCCATAATCGATCAAGCACTGCCATGTCAATCTCCAGCATAAACACCACTCCGGAGCGAAACAGCCAACAGTACGGCATTGGAAACGATATCCCTACCAAGATTGTTGAGGACAGTGACGAGGAGAACCATGGAAGAAGAAGTGAGAATGAGAGCGAGCATACCACCAAGGCGACTCTACTTCACAGACCAGCCGGTGCTCGTATCTCTGCTTTGGGAGGTCGTTAAGTCGATTTTAGAAGTTTTTTTTTATGTTTGCGGGGGAGTACTTTGAATTTTTTTCCTTCTCCAATTTCCCGGATGGCGTTTACATGGCTGGGCCCGGCGATCATCCTGCGACTTTATTTGTGGTTGTCTTTCTGCGTTTGTTTTTACTGTCCTACCGGACATGCTCTCGAATCTCATTACTTCTGTACGTAGCAAGTTTATTCACGCCCTTATTATAGGGTGATTGATGATGATGGTGGTGGAAGTTGGAAATGTACGAGGTGTATTTACAATATGGGGGGATGGTGTGTGGTGGGGGTTGTGGAAAAGGGAAGTCCGTAGTGAGATTCTTTCTTGAGGGAGAGCTTTCTTGTGTGTTAGTAGGAAAAGAAACGAGTTGAAAAGAAAAATTTTAATTGTTCTTAATGTTTTACTCTACTGTTGCTTGATGTGTTTTTTATTGAATTTTAATACTTGAGTATCAGTCTATGGTGGAGGGATTGTTGATGAAGGGATGGGATTGAGGTGGGTGGACATTAGAAGGCATGCATGCATGGGGTTTCTGTAGGTGGGAATTAATGTGAATTGGGAATTGCATGCTTGTATCGTGTGTTTTCGGTAGGGGCAGTGGTTTATTCATCTATATAGTATTTAAGTATTACAGTATGAGGTTCTTGGGGCGACTTACCTGGAGGTGATGGGAGTTGCTTACCTAGGTAGGTAGGTGGTGTTGATGGGCTTGATATAGTATCTCCAGAGTATGTAGTCTATTATTATTTTATTTTTGGGAATAGATTTGGAGATGGATTTGGAGAAAGGGGGGTTTCTTGATGTTGATTTTGTTTGTTTGTAATAGAAGATATATATTTTGGTTAGTGAAGGGGGAAGAGTGAAATTTCTATTGGCTGGAAATCATCCAGTTATGTCGTGATGTTATTGGCTGGACGAAATTGTGGGGCAGCCGAGGGTACCATATTTTTTCTGACGAGGCTGAACTGTTTTCTCCCAACCTTCATAGATCTTCTCATCAATCTTCAATTTTTCCATCGCAACGTACAATATTGTTACGGACTCTTTGCAACATTCAATCCACACAAATAGATCCTAATTGAAGACGAAGTAGACGATACCGGCAATACACGCATAATTACAAGTCCGCGACAGCCTTCAGCCTCGATTGTCCCAATGGCAGATCCTCTCCTTTCCTCTCTCTGCACCATCTGCCGTATCCAAACACCAAAATACAAATGTCCCCGATGCGCTGTACAAACATGTTCACTCCCCTGCTCTCGCCGACACAAACTCTGGTCAGAATGTAACGGGGTTCGCGACCCAACAATCTACAAACCCACCTCGGAACTCTACACACCTTCAGGTGTCGACCACGATTACAACTTCATCCACTCCATCGAAGCGCGCGTTGAGCGAACGGAGAAGGAAATCGTAGAGGAGCGTGGACTCGTGCGCAAGGCGGAACTAAAGGCGGCAAGGACTGGAGAAGACGAGAGAGATAAAAGAAAATCGAAGGGTCGTAATTTGGCGCCTGGAGAGATGGCTATTGATAAATGTTTGAGATCTATGGGGACTAGCGTTGTGCGCGCACCGGAGGGGATGAAGCGCAGGAAGGAGAATACGACGAATTGGAGTAAGAATCAGAGGTGTATCAATTGGCAGGTTGAATACTTTAAAGAAGAGAGCAAGGAACGGTTTTTGGCGCGTGCGATGGGGAATAAACCGCTTGGTAGTTGTTATGATGAAGCTTGCGAGATGGAAAAAAGAGCGAATCTGACGCCAGAAGAGCTGAAGGCTCTGAAGAAACGAAAGGCGGAACAACAGAAGCAACGGGAAAAGGTGGGAAAGAGGGTCAAGCTGAGTAACGCCGATGCATCGAGTTTTCCAATCACAGCGGAGCCTATATTACAAGATCCTCGGACGAGTACTTGGAATATCTCACCCGAGGCAGAATCGGAAAACCCAGAACCACCAGCACAAGATAAACCTGCACCTACATATTCCCAGGATAAAAAGTTCTATCTTGTTCGGCCATATACACCTTCATCTATGCCCAAAGTTTTGGTACCGCTCGACGCATCCAAATCGCTTTCAGAACTACTGAAAAAGAGATTGGTTCTGGAATACCCCACGATCTACGTATTCCATCAAACCATGCCTTTGCCTGATGATTTCATGTTGGAGAAGGACTTCCTAAGAAAGACGGGTCAGCCGGCTTTTGATTCTTCGGATGATGATTCGAGTGAGGAAAGTGGTTCTGATGGGGCGGATAGCGATACTAGTAGTAGTGGAGATAGTGATTCCAGCTCGGAAGAGGGAGAGATAGCTTCATGAATGGTCCGGCTATCTTGTGCTAAATAAATTCTTCGTCCAGACCCAGTGACGTTTGGCACACAGATACTTGCTATGAATCAGATTCCCGAGGGCGAAATTGCTTGAGACTTTTGCTGCATGCGCAAGAAATCGAGAGGGCAGGAGAGGCATTTTGTGAGAAAGTAACACATGCGATCGAAAAGTGAACCACAGCGCCGCGACTCTTCACTGTATCTAGAGTACATCGTTCTCCTCGGATCCCGAAAAAGAGGGTTTAGTTTGTTGCTTGTGGATCTTACTTGTTTTCGTACAGTACCTTTTCAAGACTAGCTTATAACGACGGAACCGGAAAAGTATATTGGTGCTGTTATGAATATGAGTCAGTTTTTTTTTTTCGGAATCTACTAGTATTCTTTTCTATATATACATTTCCGACTTTTGAAGAGCAGAGATCTGCTGTTCATACCTGATTCTCCTCGATACAAGATCGGATACTTTTCAGGACCCGAAGAGGTGATTTGATGGTTTCTGATCTCAAGTGAATTGGCACATCGTGGAACATACTTACTTTCTACATTCTATGCTAGCTCATCTCTCACCCGAGTCTTATCACGGAATGGAGTTCTCGCTCACGGGTAGCAAGTAAAGCGTAAATATGGAACATAGAAATTCCATTTTCTTTTCCAACTTCCTAGCTACTACACCCCAATTCCTCACCATGTCCTAATCAATCCCTTCCATCCGAACCAAATACACTCATCCCAACCTCCCGCTCTTTCCCTATTCTCTCAATCGCCATCTAGGAAGACATCTTCCCACCCTTCTTCCCCGCCTCAACAGGATCAACCTTGCCATGCGCAAATTCTGTAAAACACACATTAAATCAGCACCACCACATCATCACCAAAAATATTTACATCTCTCAACTTCCCATTCATGGTTCGCGACCGTGACTAGGTAGGAGTGTGAAAAAGACACAACTTACGGCCTGGGTTGCTGCCTTGGTTTCCGGTCGAGGAAGTCATGTCTGCGTCGTTGTTGTCGGATGAGCCGCCGGAGGCGTGCCCGCCCATCTTGCCGGCTTCGACGGGGTCGACTTTGCCTTGTGCGAATTCTGGGGGTTTGTTAGTTTGTGGTTTGTGGAGGTTTGGGTTGGGGATAGGGTAGAGGGTAGAGGGGGAGATGGGGGGAGGATGGGAAAGGTGATGTACCTCCGGTTCCGACTCGCTTGTCTGGTGTTCCGTCCTCCTTGAGGCCTCCGTGTTCTGTAGGTATATCAGATAAAAGTTCTTCTGTTTCTTTCTTTCGGGGATGTAGGTGAAGAGAGGGGAGGAAGACTCACCAGTTGGCTTATAAGTTCCAGACATTTTGAAGATTTGGTTTTGATTTTTTGACTTGTAGAAGAGTTGTAGAATATGAAGATGACTTGATCCTCCCTTTGGATGGGAAAGTGCCTGTTTATATACCCTCCTCTC